>OY735876.1:14941880-15484380 GCA_963506565.1 Tachystola acroxantha | reverse complement strand
CTTCCAGCTAGTTGTCACAAGAAAAGGGAGTAAATGTAGAGATATCGCATCATAGTGTGTTTAGTGTGTGAGTACGTCTCTTTGTTTTAGAGTAATTGAAAATTTTATATTAAAATACGTTAATATATTAGGTACTTATTAACTCTTTAATTTGATAAGTGCTATCAAATTAAAGAGTTATGGCATCATACTGATGGCAATCTGCCACGGGAAAGCAACCAATAATGTTTCTCGTTGTATGTGCAGGTTAATCGCGAGGTTATTGCCGAAATAGTGTTGTATTCTATCATCTCCTTTCTTCCTCCAGAGGAGTTGCAGAAGCGTCAACCCATAGGTATAGTTATTGTAACTTGTTTTCCATCTCAGATTTATCTATATTTACCTAATAGTAAAATAAATTAATTCATAAACGTGATTTAATGTTACGCCACCGTTTAAATGACAATGGTAGTTTTGAATGGAGCTTAGCCTCACCTACAAACTACGTGTACATTGAAGCTGTATCTATCATTTTGTTGGGAACTGATTACAGATTTTATATTGCATAATCATAAATCAGTAGGAGTTGGCAGAATAGTAGAAAATGATAACAAATACAATGAACGCTTACGATGATACGCTTCAATTACTTACTGTTTTATGAATTCTTAATCAAACTGGGTGGATTTCGATGAATGATAAAATACCATTATATTAATCTTGATCAAGTCGTCGTTTAAAAACTAGATTAAACACCATTAATCACAAAAAAATTGCTACAATTTAAGGCATTTAATTAAATTAAATCAGAACAACATAGTGAACAAACCATTACCGGAAACTTTATTTTTTTATAATTCAAGAGGGAAAGGCAAAGCTAACTAAGAGCATATATCCCTGGTCTGACGTATATAAATATATACAAAATCGGATCGCAACTCATTGATTCGATTCACGATCCAAATCGTATGAGTTTGAATCGATTTCATAAAGATCGTATAGTATCATATCGTAACCCGACTCTCGATCCTTTGCATCGAGTCTCTGCCAGCCACCTTGCGAAGGTCATCCCTCTGTCGTGGTCATATCGTTAAATTGAACATTTCATGAAATAGTCGACCATTTCATGAAATGGTGGCATTTCACGAAATCGTCAAATGTCTATTGGTCATTTCATGAAATAGCTTGGCCAGATCAATGAATAGAAAACGTTTTACGATATGTCCAACAAACGCACGGCTATTTCATGATATGACCAAACACAATTGACCATATCGTAGAAAAATGGCAAAAACTACCGCTAGAGGCGCTGAGAGCGCGCTTTGTCATTGTTTATGTTTGTGTGCGTAAGTAAATAATGCGGATTCATGTTGAAAAGTGAATAAAAATGTGCAAATTATATAAGAAAGTGTGTTGGAAACTTGAATAAGTGTTACTATACGAAACGGTGTGAATTTTATGACAGTACGCAAAAACCAACCTCAATTTACAAAAAAAATCTTGGGAATACATTTCACAGGTTAGTACCAATTTAAATGACAATATTTAGTTTATATCCTTTTAAAATCTCATCTAAGTATCTAAAATGTACTTATTTACTTTTAATAATCCTAGAATCCTAGAAATTCAACATACATAATTTTCATTTTTAGGTTATACAACAAATAAAGGAAAGTAGGGTGACCAGGCAACGAAAGTCGACGGACTATAATTTACTGGATTACAAAATATTACATCATGGAAAAACTGGAATTACAGGTTTTTAATATACAAGAAGAAATGCATTGATGATCCTACTATTCGTATAATTACGATGGAGAAATATTTTGAAATACTAACGGAATTTCATAAAGGTATACCGTATGTGAAACGAAACGTTTTAACGTTCTATAATATTATAATACAATTTTGTACATATTTTATTAGGTAATAAATATAATAATAATAATAAAGATATTTAATAAAAACATCTTTATTGTCCTTTTAATGTGTTCAATATGAATATTTCGTATATTTAATTCCAGTGGACAATTGGTTTGAAATGCTTGTAAGATTTTTGTAACATATATATTTTTTTAATTTGGTACTGACTAGAACAATAAATAAGTTCGTAATAAGTATATTTTGAATTATTATTACTTACATCCTTAATGGGCACCCTACATTAATGATCTGACCAAACGTCGTTGGACAAATCGACAAACGTTGACGTTTAAACGATATGCCCAGCGCAACATGACGATTTCATGAAATGCCACCATTTCATGAAATGACTGACGATTTCATGAAATGCTCAATTTAACGATCTGACCACGACACCTCCATCTGGTCGGGGGACGTCCCACGCTATGATTACTCGTACCAAATGTAAAAGACAAAAACTACGAATGCATTTGCTTGTTTCTTATTTCATACTAACGTAATCTATTGAACGCAACCTATCGACTTTATTTATTCAACTCGTGTAATCGGACGGGTTATTTATTAGATCAAATCGTTCTGTGATACTTAGATAAATCGATAGCACGATTGATGCCTACTGGATGGGTGATATCAATTTGTCAATCGATTTTTCAGAATCATAATCTATTTAACATTCAGCACTATCTGTTACATTCGCCCGCAGAACACGATTACCCTGCATTCGCCAGTGTTTGTGAAGTTTTGTGCTCTTATCAAGGTTTCCGTGCATAATTCAATCATAGCGTGAATCGTTGAGTTATTTCGTTTAGGGGTTTGGGAGGGTGCCGCACAGGTTTAGGTTAGTTTATCTTCGTATATTTATGTGTGTGTATGTATAAGAATTCATACATTCTATTAATATCACACCATAGTTAAAAAAATGTTTACTTATAAACGCTATTTTAAAGTTAATCAACTCCTAAACAACCGAATAAGTAGCTGCTGTCAGTTTAATGAACGTCGTAGGGTTGTTTAAAAACGTAATGGCGGACATAATTGCAAATAGCTGATGAAAATTGACACTGAATCATCCAATAATTTCACCATAATGTCATTCGCGAACATTTTCTGATTTATTTAACGTGGTATTAAACACAAAACAACCACTGTACACATTATAATGAAAAAAATATGAAATAATTTCTCAACCGTCGTTTCCCGCCATTATCAACATATGTTGACAAATAGATTTTTTTATATAAAATTCTTTCCAGACGGAAAGGCAAAGCCAACTAGGGCCTTACAGCCTGGCGTGATGTTAGTAGAATTTCACGAGAATTAATGACAAATCAATTTTGATAGGTACTTTGTCTTTTCATGAATTTTTAAGGACTTTGGAGTACGCATTGCTCAATTTTGGCCAAATTTTCGTTCTTTTTATGAATGAATTCATTCAGCAGTGTTACCAAATGTTACCGTACCAAAATACTTTTTGGTGTTTAAAATGACGATTAGCTAATCACTGCTTAAGTAACGTTTATAAGTAAAAAAATGTTAATAACTGATTAACAGTTTAAATAATGATTAGTTAATATGTTGTTCAGTGGTTGATTAGTGTTGTTGTATAAGTAAGGTTGTTATTCGTTATCTTGTACAACTTGCGGTTGATGGTGGGGCAGGATCTGGCATTGTCATTTAAATCATGTTCCCCTTTCTATCTTAACCTTTTACAATGAAGTGTGAAAGGGATAGCAAAGTCTGAAATCATCTTATTTACATTAATTAAAAGCATAATTACAATTTAGCCTGCGCGTGCGACTGAGCCACGGAGACGATGCCAGATGCTGCTGGAGGAATCGGGATGGGCAATGTACGATGATAAAATATTGATGTGTCGTGGGATTGACAATGAAATAAAATTAGTAATATTTCTTTATTTTATAATTGATTTGTATACAGTATCAGCAGTAGGTATAGTCATCCTCTTCAATATGGCAACGATGCAAATATACACGTAAACTTATCAAAAATAATATGAGATTAGCCCGGGCCACATTTGAGCCGTCTCTTCCTACCTTCCTGCTATTATTGTTTCAAATTATTCGTACAGATGGAAAATACTTACTTCTTTTCGTATGTTGCGTGTTTAATCTTGATGAGAAGGTTGGTGGTTCATCACAGTTGCGCCGTCAATCAAGTATTTTTGAGAAAATCGCAACCCTAAAAAATCTCCCTACACTTTTCTCAGAGTATTCGGGCGCACACCTTACCTGCTCTTTCTCAATTTCCTACGGTTTGCAATATTCCATCAACTCAGAAAATGCCGTTTAATAATTAGTGAGTAATTGTGGAGTTTGTTTTACATTTTTGCTCTTTTATCATCACTACGAAGGTATCGAGAGGTGCAGTGCAGTGCAGTGGTGGTGCCGCCGCACACGCATTGCTATGGGCGGAACATACCGCCGCGCTCCCGAAGTGTGCGGCGCCGGTTGGTGGATACAAGCAATACTGCGCGGCGGCGGCGCGGCAACCGGCGCCAGCGCCAGTGCGGCGCCGCAACGCGGTTTTGTGTTTCGGCCCTATCTATGTCTCTAATTTTTTATGATGCTTACTTACTTCCGTTTTCTCCTTCTTACTTCTTGCCAAAAATATATTTATTATTATTATTTAACTTCGCTTTTTGTGTGTCTATTCTGTCCGTGGACGGGGCTCCTGCCCTGCGCGGTGATTTCATCTCGTCGGGAGAAGGAGGTCAGGAAAACTGAATAAATAAGAAACAGGTTCACATCGAAATATGTTTTTATTGAGCATCAAATGTTCCCCCGAGCCCGAGCCGAGCCCGAGCCGAGCCCGAGCCGAGCCCGAGCCGAGTCCGAGCCGAGCCCGCGCGCGGCTCCTCGCACTGGCCTCACTCCACGCTTAATGTTCATACGCCACTTGACTGTCCCCCCGACCCCTCGGCCCCGCGGCCACAGCGCGCACGTGCTCGCTCCCACTCGTCACACCGCACTCACAGCACGCACTCACACTCGCGCACACAGGAGGTACTGTTTGTTGTGTTAGAGGCGGGGCGCGCTCAGAGCTGGTGCCGCGCGTGCCCGTTCCACTGCTGCTCCTCGTCCGGCGTGTCCGGCGCCAGCAGCGTGCAGCTGGTGAGCTCGGCGGGGTGTGGGTGCGGCGCCGGGTGCGGGGCGCGGGCCGCGGGCAGGTACACGGTGGGCGCGGGGGCCGGGGCGCACAGGGCCCGGGCCCCGGCCCCCAGCCCGGCCCCGGCCCCGGCCCCGGCGAGCCGCACGGAGCGTCCGTCTGAGCGGCGCAGCGTGCAGTCGCGCGTGAGGCGCAGCGACACGCGCTCGCACGACGCGAACGAGTCGTCTCGCGTGTGGTCCGGCGACTCCCGCCCCCGCCCGCCCCCGCCCCCGCCCCCGCCCCCCGCCCGGCACACCCCGCCCCACAGCCGCCCGCACACCGCCCACCGCGAGCAGAAGGTGCGCACGAACACGCGCTTGAACTTCTCGCCGAAGATGACGTATATGAGGAAGTTGACGCTGCTGTTGATCGTGACGAGCAGGTTGCTCACCTTGACTAGGGGGTCGAGCGCCTCGAGGTCGTCGCCGCGGAACGCCTCGAGCGCGTTGGTGACGAGCGGCGGCAGGTTGCACAGGAAGAACACGAGCACCACCGCCAGCAGCATGGTGGCCAGCGACAGCTCGCGGCGCTGCCCGCGCGACAGGCGGGCGCGCTCGCGTTGCGCGCGCCGCACCTGGCGCACGATGCACGCGTTGAGCGCGGCCAGCAGGGTGAACGGCACCGCGTACATCACCACCAGGTACAGCCAGTGGATGTACACGGACACGTACGTGGGGTTGCGGAACGCGACGCGCGCGCGCACGCAGTACGCGGCGTCCTCCTCCCCACCCCCGCCCCCGCCCCCGCCGGCCGTGCGGTACACCTCCGCCTCCAGGAACTTGGGCGCGTTGTATGCGAGCGCGAACATTGCCGTGGCGAGCACGTACCAGCGCGCGCGCGCCGCCGTGCACAGCGCCTTGGCGCGGAAGGGCCTGCACACCGCCACCCAGCGCTCCAGCGTCACCACCAGCGTGAGGTACACGGACATGGTCTGCGCGGCGTTGGCCAGCGGGTAGGCGAGCGGCGTGAGGCGCGGGCACACGTGGCGGTAGTAGTGGCGCAGGCGGCCCGTGTACGGGAACACGCCGGTCAGCCCGAACAGCAGCACCGAGGTGGCGATGAGCGCGGTGTCGGCGGCGGCCAGCCCCACCAGCAGGCAGTTGATGGACGAGCGCATGGCGGGCCGAGACAGCACCACCACGGCCAGCGCGTTGCCCAGCACGCCGGCGCACGCGATGCCGTTCAGCAGCACGCCGTGCACCACGAACCGGAACAGCTTGGAGCCCGCCGACACGTCCCAGTCGGTGTCGCACTCGCCGGGGCCCCACGCGCCCGTCCCGTTGCCCCACGCGCCCGTCCCGTTGCCCCACTCGCCCGTCCCGTTGCCCCACTCGGCCGTCGCGTTCATGCCCCCCTCGCCCCCGCCCCCGCCCCCGAGGCGCGCATGCTCACGCGCCGCCCCCGCCCCCCGCCCCCCGCACCGCACCTGGGAACAAAAGAGAGGAGCGGTCAGAGCTATCACTATGGCACTATGTCGAGCAGAGTGGCCGGACACGCAGCGACTGGGCGCGGCCGGGACTCGCAGCGGCCGGCCGGCTAGCGCTCGCCCCCGGCCTCCCGGCACCGGCTGACACTTAGAAGGGTATGAACAGAACACAGTGCACGATAGAAAAACAGCAAGTTAATGCAGCCGTGGTGGGTCTGAACACAGTGATTACTAGAAAGAAGGTATTGTTAGAGAGGAGAACTGATTCGAGAGCGTTGTGGTAGTATCGAGTAGGAGTGGGCCCAAGATCGTGCCTCGGGTGAGCCCTGACCGCTTCGGAGCCGAGCCGAAGCCCCCGGGGCCAAACACACGAGTAACCAGCGCCATATCAGTAACTTAATGGGAGCGAATCCGATGCTGCCCAGTGTGTCCAGCTATGCGTTGTGGAGCCGAGCAATGGCTTTTGGGAAGTCCAAGTGGAGGACGTCAGCTTGGACCCGCTCCTGCTGTGTCGAAAAATTAAGTATACTATTTAGGTCATGTATTAGCGACATCCAACTCAGAGGTTTCTATATAGTTTTCTATTAGTTCCTAAAGTTGTGTTTTTATTACTTAATCTCTGTTCAAGTTTTATTGAAATTAACGTCATTATGTCATTGTGCGGTACAAAATGCTCTCGCTGCCGAAAATGTCCCGCCGCCCGCCGCCGCCGCCGCCGCCGGCCTGTTGGCTCGCCCCGTAGGCTCGACCGCTGCTGCCCGCCGAGTGGCGAGTGGCAAGTGGCGAGTGGCAAGTGGCGAGTGGCGAGTGGCAAGTGACGGCCACAGAAAACATATAGTCTACGCGCGGTGGCGGGCGAGTGGCGACGAATCGGAGGCGCGAGCCATGTTTTCTTCATTGTGGCCTGAAACCGTAGAGGGAGAATCTATCCCTCTACGCCTGAAACGGAGGCTTTTAATTTACGCTCCTTTGGCTCCCAGCGATAATAATGGATACGTATGCTGTTATTCATAAACCTAGTTATACTTTACTTCCCTTAAATCGTGTTGCTATCCCTTTCACACTTCGGTAAAAAAAGGTAAAGATAGAAAGGGGCCTAAACGGTGGCATAACTTTAAATCACGTTTATGAATGAATACCCGCCGTAGAGTTTAAAAAAAGATATTCCTATGTGAGCGTAGAAGGCTTCACGCTTCTCTCTCTACGTATACGTATGTGAGTATATGAGACATAGATTAGAGATTTGTTAGTAATTTATGATTTACGGAATTTGCATCTGTCAACGGGGCTCCAGCAAGGAAAATATATACTCTAAAGCAGGGTCTTCTGCGACGAGTTATCGTATTACGAAACCGGCAACATGTTTCGGTAACCGATTTAACAAAGGAAAATTGTTACGCCACGCCCCTAAACTTTCGTAACACAGCGCAGGAAATCCTGCTTAACGATAAGAAGCGTATCTCTAGAAGAAAACATTTACGAATCATGACATTGGCAAATGACGAACTGTCGAGTCCATTAATAAAATAAATAAATAAAAATCAGTCCGGCTCGATTCGCCGTAATTATAAGACGTGTTCACGCGACTTATCTTAGTATAACCGGTCATTATAGACCTCTCCCTTACGGCTTATCTGTGTACCTTTCGTGTCTACGTCCGTTGGACATTGCGAACCAGTTCACCAGTGAGATAGACCTTTTGCATACGGTCGTTAGCCCAGGATATCGGTGTCTCGCACGACTGGTTTTTCTTATTATTTTCGCTGCTACATCCGAATACCGTCAGTGTTGTGCAAAGATAATTAAACTATTAAATCTCCAAAATGAATTGTCCAAAATGCGGTCTCGAAGCTATCGACTTCGTGGAATGTGGCCAATGTCGTGGCCATCTTCACTTCGTATGTGCCGGTGTGTCTGAAGTAAGCTACCGCAAGATGGGCTCTGAGAAAAGGGCGGCCTGGCGCTGCTCCGCGTGCCGCACGGTCCCCGTGGCCGCGGCCGCGGGACCGGGGCCGGCCACGGACCCCAACATCCTCGAGATGCTCAGCGAGCTCAAAGCATTTAGAGCAGATTTTGCCACTGTAAAGTCGGACCTTCGTGATGTAAAAGATGAGGTTAATAAGTCATCAAAGGGCATAAGTGACCTTAATGTCAAACTGGAGACAATGGACTCGCGCCTAAACCTCGCCGAAAGCAAACTGCTGGAACTTTCGTCTATCCCGAGCGAGCTCGCCACGGTAAAAGCATCCATCGCCGAACTTAAACTTGCCGACAGCAACGGTCCCGCCCTAGAAAAGCAGCTTCTTCAACTCCAAGCCGATCTAGCCGAAAAAGAGCAGTGGTCGAGACGGAATAATGTCGAGATAAAAGGAGTACCTATTAAGAAAGATGAAAATCTCGTCGAACTACTCGTCAGAATCGGAAACAAAGTTCAATTTTCAGTAACCAAAGACCAAATTGACTTTATATCTCGCACCAGGTCTCGTTCGTCTAATACGAAGCCGATCGTAGCCTGCTTTACTAACAGATATGCCAAGGAGAATTTCGTTGCAGCAGCACGCAAATTTAAAACCCTAACCCTTGAGGACCTTGGCTACTCCGGCAGCGACCGTGTATTTGTTAACGACCACCTCACGCCACGTAACAAGCAATTGCTGAAGAAAACCAAGGACCTGGCCTCGGAGGCTGGCTACCGCTTCGTATGGGTCAAAAACTGCAAAATACATGTTCGAAAGGACGACAATGCGAAATCTTTCTTCATCATCCGTGACGACGATGATCTTAAAAATATAAAATGACTTTCTATCAGTGTTTACTGCCTATTTTTATTATATTGTTATTGCTTTATACTTTTACACACAGTCCGAGTGTCCATACAGAGTGAGTTAATATTATTCATTATTTTCACCATAAATCCTGCCGTGAGGTTAACATCTTTGTATAAATCGAGCGCATTATCTGACCGCCATACCCAGATAATTCGTCACATTTCCCCCCCAACCATGCTGCTGGTGTCAATTACAGATCACAGAACAAGCGTTCTCAACGCACAGACTGTCTTATCTATTATCAACATACTTGATGACAAAACCCATATAAAAAAATCAGTATTATACTATTGTGTACGGTATAAGTCATCTTCAACCATCATCCATCTCTCGTATGTATCGACCTATCAATACTATTTTGTCGTACCTAACAACCAATCTACTCACAGTTATTTTTCCGTGCTGGCTCGCAATCCTCTGACAATATTATTTACCTACCTATATTTAAAAATCAAACAATATGTCTCTTAACATATTCTATCAGAATGTGAGGGGACTGCGAACCAAGACGGAACTTCTCAGAAGAAATATTGATTTAATGAGTTACGACGTAATCATACTAGTTGAGACATGGTTGATTGATGGTATAAAGGACGAGGAATTATTCAGCGGCCGCTACGCCGTGTGGAGGAGGGATCGTGACTACGCGCGGACGCGTCAGTCGCGGGGCGGGGGGGTGCTGGTCGCAGTGGCCACTCACCTGGTCTCCGCCGAGCGCCGCGACTGGTGCTCCAGCGCGGAGGATTCCTGGGTGACTGTCTCACTGAAGGGGGGCGGGCGCAACCGGCCACATCGTCTGCACATGGGATGCCTATATCTATGTCGGGAGGGTGGGGGGGGAGACGATGCTCTCAACACTTTCGATCAACAACTCACCAATTTCACGGATAAAGTTTTGTATATCTCCTCCGCTAACCCTAGCGACAAAATAATTATATTCGGTGACTTCAATATGAGTGATATGGATTGGAAGCCAGCTGATGATTGTGATGGATATCTACCATTTGTTGCGACGGGGAGCGAGCGGCATGCTAGACTCACAGACATGATGCACATCTGCAATTTAAGCCAATATAATGGTGTAACAAATGAATATGGTCGCATCTTGGATCTCGTATTCTCAAATGAAGTTGCATCAGTCGCTCGTTGTTCTGAGCCTGTGGTGAAGGAAGACAAATATCACCCTGCCCTTTTAATATCTACCGAAAACATTGGTGTGGAAGTTCTTATATCCCGGCCTCGTTATAGGTTTCTTTTTAACAAAGGGAACTACGAAGCTATATGTGAGGAATTGGACTCCAAATGTTGGCCAGATATCTTGTCTGCAGGCACCATCGACGAGGCTGTTGACATGTTTACAAGGCTGCTCCATGATCTGCGAGATAAACATATACCTTGTAAACTGGTCCCAAAGACTAAATTCCCAACATGGTACTCACCTTCACTTAAGAAAGTCCTCAAAGAAAAATACAAGTTCTTACGGAAATCCAAAACTTACAATAATATTGCGGATCATAGTACGTATAACCTGCTACGAGAACGTGCTAAACGTCTGGAAGCTGTTTGTTTTAGGGACTACGTCAAATCTGTGGAGTCGTCTATTCGCTATCGCCCTAAAGCCTTCTGGGCTTATGTCAAGGCACGTAAGCAGGCCAATACGTATCCGGGTTCTTTAACACACGATGGCAGGACTTTCAACACGGGTCAGGATATCTGTGGTGCCTTCTCGGATTTTTTTGTATCCACCTACCTGCCGCCATCTGATTCAATATCAAGGGACGTCGTACTTGGTGAGGTTAGCTCTCCTAGGGCGGACATAGGCACAATAGAGATCTTGGAGCCAACAGTGTATCGAATGCTCAGAACCCTAGATTGCAACAAATCGGCGGGGCCCGACTCCATCCACCCGTGTCTTTTGGTGAAATGTGCAGATAGCATAAAGAGTCCTCTTTCTATGCTTTATAAACGCTCAATAGCGGAGGGCCTAATGCCTGCCACTTGGAAGTCTGCACTAGTCACACCAATTCACAAAAAAGGTTGTAAACGTAAAGTGGAAAACTACAGACCCATTTCCAAGCTCTGTATATTTGCCAAAATCCTGGAGAAAATAGTCCACGAGCAACTAATCAGAGCGCTTAAGCCTACATTTAGTCATCAGCAACATGGTTTTTTACCTGGTAGGTCCACAGTCACAAACTTGGCTCTCTTCACAGATAAGGTGACCTCAGGCATGGATCACGGTGGTCAGGTCGATTCGATCTATACGGACTACAGCAAGGCATTCGACCGTATAGACCACATCATGCTTCTCAAGAAATTGACAGGATCAGGCATCAGGGGTGATCTGTACAGGTGGTTCACGTCGTATGTCACGAATCGGTCCCAAACAGTTGTGCTGAATGGCTACACATCTGCTCCTGTGGCGATCACCTCAGGAGTACCCCAGGGTTCAATCCTGGGACCTCTATTGTTCATCATCTTCATCAGCGACATCGATTTTTGTTTTCAGCACTCAGATTTCTTGATGTTCGCGGACGACATGAAGGTGTTCAGGACTGTCGAGAGTACCGAGGATGCTTTGCTCCTGCAGAGTGATATAGATAGACTAGCTTCATACTGTCACCTAAATAAGCTTGACCTAAACATAAATAAGTGCATGTCTATCACCTTCACCCGTAAGAAGAACCCCTTGGTGATCGATTATAACATCAACGATACCAAACTACTACGAGTAACTGAAGTGAGCGACCTGGGAGTTACTTTGGATTCCAAATTGTTGTACGATCAGCACATACAAAAAATTACATCCAAAGCGACACGATCTCTGGGCTTTCTGTTCCGGTTGTGCAGGAACTTCAAATGCGCTAAAACTTTTAAAATTCTTTACTGTGCCATCGTCAGAAGTCAACTAGAATATGCTTCACAGATATGGAACCCTCAATATCAGATTTACACAGATAGAGTAGAGAAAATTCAAGCTAGGTTTTTGCGCTTCCTGAACAACAGATTTAAGACTAACATCTCTGACTACCTGTCCCGCTGCAGACACCACCACCTCCTCCCGCTCAGTCTGCGCAGGCAGGCAGCTGATGCCACCTTCCTGGCCAAGTTGTTGGTGGGTGAACTTGATACACCGGAGCTCCTCTCCCTCATTGGATTTACAGTTCCGTCTGTGAGATCCTCCCGACGTAACTGCCTACAACTTCACCTTCCCAGATCCCACTCTAAATTCAAGCGCAATACGTGTATCTGGCGAATTTGCACCGATTTCAACAGAAACTTCTCTTCTCGCACGGATATATTCTTCAACAAGACATCTCGCTGCAAATCACTCATTTATAATGATTTCTAATATTAATCTCGCTCTGTATGAACTCATCGTCATATTCCCTAATGTATGGCACTCACTAATATAAGCATTGGTGTAATTTTCATAACCTTAAGATTAAGTACACTCTGTTTAAGCATAAGGGTATGTCTATAGTTGTAAACACTCTAATTCATTAATAATTTACTAAAACTAACCCACATATTTAAATTATTGGCGAAAACTTGTAAATGGCTTAGTTTTTAACTTAAGTTTATAACCCATATTACACACATAAAAGCTGTAAGTTTTCCTATCAAATAAAAATAAAAAAAAAAAAAAAAAAAAAATAAAACATTTACGAATTTTACATACTACCGTCGTAGTAACGTTTTAAGCTACTACGACGTTAATTCGTCTCTCCAGTTTCAAGCTAAAGTTGTTGAGGTGTCCACCCGGCGCCCGGCGCACCCGGCGCCCGGCACACCGCACCGCACAGATATATTAATTCCAACAATTATTAAATATGATAAAAGTCAGTGTAAACTGCGCCACTTCGCTGGTGTCAATGTGGTGTGTCGGCCGGCGCCGGTGCTGAGCCTGTCCGCCTCGTGTGCGGCATGCGGCGCGCACTGGCCCTGCTGGTGCTGGTGCTGGCCGGGGGCGCGGGGGCGGGGCGGCGCGGGGGCACGCGATACGCCTTCTACCGCGACCTGCCCGGCGCCAGGCGTGGGAGTGATCCCGGTGCGCGTCGCGTGTGGGGCGGCGCGCGCGCGCAGTGGGCCGGCGCGTGCGCGCTGCTGGACGCGCAGTGGTCCGTGCGCTGCTCGTGCGGCGTGTTGGCGCGGCGCTGGGCGCTCACGGCCGCGCACTGCCTCGCCCCGCCCGGCGCGCGCGTGCGGTACGTCCGATACGGCGCGGCGGACGTAGCGGCGGCAGAGGGCGGCGCCGCGCGCGTCACGGACCTATACATACACCCGCAGTGAGTGCGCGCTCTCAACGACCCCTCACACCCCACCCCCTGGCCGCAGGGGACGCTGTGAGCGCGGCGTGTTGTCCGGGCGCAGATACCGCGTGGTGGTGTCGGACACCGGCCGCGGGCCCGACGTGACGCTGCTGCAGCACGACGTGGGGCTGGTGCGCACCGCGCGGGACCTGCCCGCCGCCGCCTGGGCCTGGGCCGGGGCCGCGCTGCCTGGCCTGGGGCCGGGGCCGGGGCCTGTGCCTGGGCCGCGAGCTCTGCGCGGGCGCCACGTGACCGTGCTGGGGTTCGGGCGCAGCGAGTCGTCGGGCGGCGGCGTGCTGTGCGGCGCGCGGCTGGCGCTGGTGCGGTGCGCGCGCGCGGCCTGGGCGCACTGCGTGTGCGGCGCCGGGGCGGGGGCGGAGGCCGGCCTGGGCTCGGGATCGGCGGGCGTGTGCGCCGGGGACTCGGGCGGGCCGGTGCTGCTCGCAGGCACACAGGTCACAGTACGACAACATTACTACCAGTACCAAATCCACCCACCCTACCCGGGTCGCTTCTAACTGTCCCATCGATAGTATGTTACGACGGGTTTAAGGGTTGCTGTGGAGACCCGGCCTCGACTGGTCGAGGCGCAGGGGAGCCTGCCCCTGCCCCGCCTGATGGTGTTGCTCCTGTCCCCCCGGGATTGCCAGTGCTGGAGCAATGATTCCTCGCTGCGGTCCTCTCGCGCGTTCCTCGTAGAAGGGTTGGTGTTATAGAGTCGCCTCAGAGTGTGGCCTCACTCAACCACGTGCCCGGTGGGGCCGATCCCGTGCGGCCAGCTCTCGGCTGACCGTATCTCTCAGTTTTGGAGTGAAGTGATTCATAATCGTACCTACTTTAAGACCGTATCTATTTATTTCAGTACAAGGCTCTCACATTCGATCTCGATTGAAATGGCCAGGTGGGATCCTGCCCGTGAGTATGTGTTGCGTGTCGTGTGTGTGCGCAGGTGGGCGTGACGTCACTGGGCCCCGCGGAGTGCGGTGCCGGTATTGGGGCCGGTGTGGGCGCGGTGTCCGGCCACAGCGTGATGACGGCGCTGGGGCCCTACGCGGCCGTCATCAACGCCACGCTGCCGGGGCCCGAGGGGGGGCCGGGCGGGGGGGAGGGGGGCGGGGGCATGTTGCGCGTCCCTGCCTCCCGCGCCGCGACCCCCGCCTCACACCCCGCCGCCCCCACAACCGCCGCGTGCGCAACACTACTGACACTACTACTGCTGTGAAGGGATATCTCACACATTGAGGTGTAATTCATATGTTATTTGGTAGATAGTTAACAATAAAAAGCTGTCCTATAATGTCTGTGTTCAAATTATATTACTCTATCTATAGTATAACATTATGGTAGAGTATGTACTGACGAACGCGGCGGGGCCGGGGGTGCGTGCGGTGCGGCTGCGGCGCGGGCTTCTAAAGCTAAATGGACTACGCCGGACTACTATCACGATTAGCGGTGTGGGTGGAGGGAGTGGAGCCGAGGTAGTTTACAGTACAAACCAAACGACGTCTATTATACCAGTCCTTGGGGCAGTTTCGTTTAGATTGAGATCGAGCGGCCCGGCAGAATCGCACCTAATATCGGCTGGTGTACCAGACCTTCATAACTCATTGTTGCAGGTATGTCCTGGGCCCTGGGGGACGGCATGGGGTGCTGGCCTCGCAGACATACCCATTGCCCACCACGAGGACTCGCGGCCCCTACTCGGTGTGCTACGCTGAGGCTACACCGCTCCGGCGTAGCGTGCGCCGCGCTACGCCGTGCTACGCTGCAGCCGGCCGGAGCACCGCGCGTGCGTGCAGCACTGCGTGAGGGCGTGCGCGTGCGCGTGCGCGTGGTGGGTGTCTGCCCACTGTGCACTGTGCACGGCCTAGTACCCGAGATACCAATAATGTTGCGACGAATAGTACTCGACTGTTTGTTTTTTTATTATTGGCTTTGCTTGCATTAGCCACTTACAAGTAACTTGACTGTTTGTTTTTAATTCTTTACAGCTGCATAGTGTGTACCTTAACCAACTACTAGTAACGGCTGCGGGGGCGTACCGCGTGGTGCCGGGGCTGAGGGCTGAGGGTTGGTGCGGGGCGAGGGGAGGCGTGCACTCTCAGCTGTATAATGTGCGGCATTAGCCATTAGCGGCTATTGGGCCAAACCACGCTAACTAGCCACATCCGCCGCGGAGACAGAACTACCGCCGGACACAACACGACGCTAACTTGGAGCCAATTATACGACAGGTCAATTAGCTAATATAAATTACCGTAGTTGTTGTGTCAATAGGGGAGACCCCCCCCTCACCTCGCGCACACACAATGAATATTAAAGCCGACCTAATCCGTTGTAATCTGCAATTAAGCAAATGCGGGCCGTTTGATTGACACTAACTTGTGGGGGCACCGGTGGGGGTGGGGGGGGGGGGGGGGGGAGCGTTTATTTGTAAATCATATGAATATAGCATGTTTCACAGCTGTTGGTAATCCAAACTTGTAAAATAAAATAGTTTGTTGTAGTTCTGCATCGTTTTGTCGCCGTGAAATGTGCTGAAATTTTACTCGTCACACGCTTGAGTTATGTTGAAGCCTGTCGTGAACACACATTGCCTACGTGATGTGAGGTGTGTATGTCCCGGGCGGCCCCTGCCGTCCCCTCCCGCCGGCGCCGGACCAAGTGTGTGATTGAGTTGCCCCGCACTCAGCCGGTGCAACCAGTTAGCGCGAGTTAGCACCGCCTCGCACCGCACGGCCGACTATAGTGGAGCGTACAATTATGGCACCGGGTCCTCCTTCCTTCTACGAGAAATGCGAGGAGTCGTGGCTCTACGTCACAAACACACAACATTGATTAATAGGATCCAAATCATAGGAATCTTATCACAGTTCGGTTCACCCGCAGCCCAACACACCACTTGAATTGCGTGAACTAATTTTCGTTTACGCCATTCCTACTCCTCGAGTAATTAATTGTTGTTGTGTTCTGTGCTAGTCGGTCGGTCGGGTCGGTCGGGTCGGGGCCGCTGATTGATGTCGCTCATTTGTCGTCAGCGGCTGCGCCAGCCAGCGCCGTCACCGCGCACCGCCGCCGCCGGGGCCGGGGCCGCCGGGGCCGGGGCCAGGGCCGGGGCCGCACAATCGTTCTTATACCGTACAAAAAATTACAGAATTTTTTGAGACTTAAAACATCAAAAACTTTAATTTATAATTCAACTTTCCAACCTCGATCCAAAAGAGCGTCCGCCATGATTATCTGTGGCATGACGTCATAGCGGCCTCGATAAACTAGGGATGCTCAATGTTGAGAAAACACGATGTTACAATGTCGATTTTTTGCTCTTAACATAGATTATCATCGTAATACCTGGTTGAATCTAGCTATAAGGGAGCCTTCAAATGAATTCATAACCATTTAATTGGTAAATATTTCATTTTCGTGTCATTAAAATTTGAATTATTAATAATAATTCAATGTATCTACCAAAACCCACATGAGATCGATAAATCAAATAAATCGGGCATCCCTAAAAATGCAGAGTGACGTCACGAATCTCGCGAACTAGACTAGCATTTTTGGCGCGTGGGAAATAACGAGCAAATATTTTAATTTCAATCAATTTTTTACAGTCATCTTATTTTTATGTAATAAAAATTAATATTGTTGTAATTTTCATAACCTTAAGATTAAGTACACTCTGTTTAAGCATAAGGGTATATCTATAGTTGTAAACACTCTAATACATTAATAATTTACTAAAACTAACCCACATATTTAAATTATTGGCGAAAACTTGTAAATGTCTTAGTTTTTAACTTAAGTTTATAACCCATATTACATACATAAAAGCTATATTGTTTTATTGAATTTCGATATGAGTCAAGTAGCCTATTGTCCGATCGTGGCGTGGAGCGTGTCTTCTGGCCGAGTTTAGGTCCGCGCTCAGTGGCGGGCGGCGCGGCGCTCGGGGCGCGCGGGGCCGCGGGGCCGCGGGCCGCGGGGCGCGGGGCGCGCACGATACACAAAGGAACACTAACGAATATAAAATCACAACTTGCAATTTACTTAAACACGAGTCTTGACTAGGTATTATAGTGTCCCGTCCCGCCCCGGCCTGGCGCGCCCCCCAGCAGCCCCGGCGCGCCCCCAGGCCCCGTGAGGCCCCGGCCCGCCACGCGCCACTCACGGCGCAAAGCCGCCACAGATTTATTCATTGGCTCATTTAAAAAGGCACTTCCAGCGGAAATTGTTCGTGAAGGATAATGTACTTGCTTCACTCACTTACTGACGCACGCCATGTTCATATCGGGACCGTGAGCAGCGCGCCGTGCAGGCAGGCGGGCACCTGTCTGCACGCTACTAAACCAATGTAGGGAAAGCATGGACCCACACACAGAAAGTATACAGGGGCCTCATTAGAGTTGAAAGTTTCACAATAACTACTTGACCGATTGTAGACGTTTTGCTGGTACATACGAACTCATCTGAGCTACTTCCGATCAGCAGACTATTCTCACTCGACAATATTCTCAATGCCCAGTGCGTGGCGGCCCTTGCCCGCGGCCTACCGTACAGACCGGTCGACGCCTCGCCTCGCCTCGCCCCGCCCCGCCCCGCCTCGCCTCGCCTCACCGCACGGCACCACGTGCGCAACACTAGCGAGCATACTTAAGCCCGTATTAATAAACCGCTTAACAATCACACTCACAATGTGAGTATTTTTTCCCCAACAGGCCTTCACCGCAGCGCCGCCTCATTAGCCGGCTCCGGGCCCCGGGCTCCGGGCTCCGGGGCCGGCTGTGCGTGTACACGGGGAGGCACACCTGTTGGCTGGCGTTGCCATGGCTACAAGTAATGCCTCGTAACAAGTTGCCGATGAATACTGTGTAGGTACGTAATGAGCGCCCTCCCGGCCGGTGATGGATGCTATTGTAGACTTTATAATGAGGTGATTCTAACGAGACTTGTTATGAAAGTCCTCGTGTCCCCCCCCCCTCCGCCTCTCGCCCCCCCCCCCCCCCTCCCCCCTCCTGGTTGCCGTCCGAGTCGTGTCGAGCATTGGCTGCATGCAGGTCGTCGCGCTGGCCGTGTGCCACAGTGCCCCCTGTGGCCCCCGCCCCGGCCCCGGCCCCCGCGCGGGCCGCAGCAGCTCCTGTCAGCTGCCGTCACCAGCAATAGTATGACTGCAACACCGGTATCAGTGTGAGTGAGCTGAGGGTCGCCGGGGCGGGGCGAGGCGGGGGCGGGAGCGCTGGTGTTGCACGTAAGGCGCTGCGGCCGGCCCCGGCAGCCAGCTGGCCCGACCCCGGCCCCGCAGCACGGCACTAACAGAGTGGGCTGGTTGTGCCGCCGCCGCTAATCAGTATACCGCCCTCGACTGGCGCCGCGAACAATAAAAACATAATTAAATCCCCGTCGCGCTCGATAGATGTTTCTGCGGCGCTAATCATTCGCGCTGGTATTTGCTCACATTCCAAAAATAAATAAGTAAAAAACGTCGTGTTTTCAATGACAGAAGTCTCTCCCCGGGGGCCTGGCGGGGGCCTGGCGGGGGGCCTGGCGGGGGGCCTGGCGGGGGCCGGGGAGGTGGGGGGTAATCAGCGCTGGAGGCGAATAAATCTGTTATATTTTACTTTATTATGAAATAAATTTGATGCGAGATAACTGGAGTTATTTTTATGTCGACATAATATTTTACGAGTTAGATTGTTATAGCCGGCGTTAACATTAGCGTCACGAGCGACGGCCGAGTGGTGGGCCACTCACTATGGGGGGCGCAGTGTGAGTGTGAGTGGGGATACGTGTAGTGTAGGTGGATCGGCTGATGATTAACAGCCTTACTTATAATCGATGATTAAAATTAATACCTTGTTCAACAATTGTTTAAAAAAATGTTTACTTATAAACGCTATTTAAAGTTAATCAACTCCTGAAGAACCGAATAAATGAATATAATAAATAACCAACTCCAACTTATTCACGGAGAAATATCATTCGGGCATTTTCTTGATAAAATGCGTTAGGCCATTCACACACTAGCTGCTTAAGGTAGTGGAGTAAATAAAGTATTGGTTGAAGTAGCAGTAAGTTTTCAGCTCTTCAAGTACTCAGGAAGTATACCTTGACCGTTCCGTAGTCACACCTTGTGCTTTGTCCTGTATCAACAGTAATCCAATTCAGACCGATGAAGCAGTGGGCTACGAGAAATAAGTCTCCCTCGTGGTCCCACTAGTGGGGCAACTTAGTGGGTCCACGAGAAAACGTCGGTTTCTAGCTTATGCCCGAGGCGGCAGCAGGCAGGTAGTACAGCAGGCAGGTGAACTATAAGTTAAATTGTGTAATTACAGGCGCACAGTCCGCACCGCCGCCGCCGCCGCCGCCGCCGCCAGGACACGCATTGAGACTTCAATTGAAAATTTTTTTTTGAAAAAAACTTCCCGTGGTCCACCCAGGTGAACTACCGAGGTGGACAACTGGCAATAACCCCTCTAAATGGAGTTACGTACTAGTAAAAAAAAAATTTCAACCGGTGAAGTGGTTCTTGGAAAATCTCAACTTTTTTGAGGCCCCTGTATACGTTTCTCTGTCTTCTATTCTAAGCAAGATATATATTTAATGCAGCAAAATGTATTTGATTTCATTTTTGTTCAGTAAGTTTCGGACATAGTTTGTTTTCTGTGTTTTCTTTTTATGTTTCAATCCAACCGCGTCTAGCGGCTTCCAGTCGGCCGCCGCCGGAAGTATGCCCCGCACCCCCGCGCCCCCGCGCCGCGTCGGGTCCGCTGGCGCTGGGGGGCGCGCGGTCGGCACACACACACACACACACACACACACACACACACAATACCAACTGCATTCAGAACATGGAATTGAATATGTTTAGTGAGTGAGTGTCGTCGCGACCGCGCGGCGACGTGTGCTTCCGGCGGGGAGGCACTGCGCCTATCTCAGCGGCCGGGGGCGAGGTCACGTGGTGTGGCTACCTACTGGGTACACTCATACCGGGAACACTTGCTTGCGCCATATATTGGGATATCATACATTTTTAAGAATATATGTGCTATATTACATGGCGCGATCGACAAAGAGGCAGAAGGGCAACAGGCAGACCCACTGTACCGTGTCAGTGGTCACTAAATAGTCATTTATTTATTTTATATTATTCAGGGAAACACATAGTCATATACAGACAATGATAAATAGAACTTAAATACTATTAGACCTATAGTCCCATAACTTACAAACGAATGTTACATAAGGTCACATGGAGCGTAGCTAGAGCTAGCACTTATTGCTAGTAACTGAAGATTACGTAATACTGTACTTATATATACTATGACAATGATTAGCACAGGGTCCAACAACCAGGCGCCCCGGACTAGCGCTGTGACAGCACATACCATGTGTGCACAGCACCAATCCGGGAATAGGTGCCTAGCTGTTAGACTCCCTACTTAATAATGAAAACTACATTCATTAGTAATCAATTAAAAATAGTAATAACTGAAGTATTATGTATCGAGGTCCCTGTGTGTGAGTTAGGTTGCATTAGCCGCAACCTGTGTCGTGTGTCGTGCACTGGTGGCAGTGAGTGAGTGAGTGAGTCAGCGCGTGAGTGCGGCCCGCTATCGGCCGCCCACACAGGCCGCAGCCCGTGGGAACGCGGCCGATAGCGGCCTGTTCCTGTTCCTGTGCCTGTCCGCACACCGACACTTCCTACTGCACTAATCTGTACGGACACCACTTCCCGGGAACATGCGGACATCGCGATACAACACATCAGGAGATATATCATTCTTTGAGTTCATAAGGTTTATTAACTGAAGATTGAGTTATTACAAATATATATAGCTCGACTACCACTGACTGACTGACTGACTGACTCACTGACTCACTGACTCACTGATTGACGCGCCCGTTTAGTCTGAAGGAGTTCCCGGAGGTGAAAGTGATGTAGGGGGGAGTTGTATAGTTTAGTGATTGGACCAGAGGAAAACTATAGGGAAGTGAAAAAAACAAAATGGCGGCGGATCACGTGATGCCATCTCCGCCATTTTCCAACCGATTTCGTTCAAATTTGGAACGCGCGTCACATGGTCGACCTACTTTGTGATGAAATTGAAAAACAAAAGAAAAACAAAATGGCGGCGGAAATATAGCCGATTGAAAATTTGGACATGTCAGACCAAACTTTGACGAATTAGCTGGCCTAGCACGAGCGCATGAGGAATATCCAACCAATTCCACTTCGTAGCACATATGATGCAGTATACCAGAAAATTGTCAATTTTTGGAAAAACAAAATGGCGGACGAGCAGTTAACCATAATATTTTCTCAATAAATTTTCCTATACGAAACGAAAGGATTACTTGCGTGCGGTAAATATCTATCAGTAACTATAGCGAGGCCGAAGGCCGAGCACCCTCCGGCGAGGCCGAAGGCCGAGCTCCGCGTAGGGCGAAGCCCGAAGCGATAGAACACCGCGAGGCCGCAGGCCGAGCTCCGCGTAGGGCGAAGCCCGAAGCGTCCCCTTGCCAAGCAGAAACAACTCCCCACCTTCCAAGTAACTTTTGCGAGGCCGAAGGCCGAGCCGGCCTGCGAGGCCATAGGCCGAGCTCCGCGTAGGGCGAAGCCCGGAGCGTCCCCTTGCCAAGCAGAACAACTCCCCACCTTCCAAGTAACTTTTGCGAGGCCGAAGGCCGAGCCGGCCTGCGAGGCCATCGGCCGAGCTCCGCGTAGGGCGAAGCCCGAAGCGTCCCCTTGCCAAGCAGAACAACTCCCCACCTTCCAAGTAACTTTTGCGAGGCCGAAGGCCGAGCCGGCCTGCGAGGCCATTGGCCGAGCTCCGCGTAGGGCGAAGCCCGAAGCGTCCCCTTGCCAAGCAGAAAAAACTTCCCACCTTCCAAGTAACTTTTGCGAGGCCATAGGCCGAGCTCCGCGGAGGGCGAAGCCCGGAGCGTCCCCACGCTACCAAAGGCTGAAAGATGCCCCTGCCTTTCGAATTATGAACAAAGTTATGGAAATTGTGTACAGCTAGCAACGTTTGGCTTTTGAAAACTTTCTTTAAGTTTCTGGCATACGGGCATTTCGAGCGTTGTTTGCTTCAAAAATCACAAAAATAACCTACTTTAAATGAGCAAACTCTTTCCGAATAAATGTTTTTCACAGAGTTTTGAACTTGCAACTTTCGGGCGGTGCTTGATATAATTAGTGGATGGCTTGCACGAATTATATGCACAGCGAACAATCCGGATAATGTTTATTTAGTTGCGGCGTCTACAACACGAAAACAAAGCAGTCTCGCGGGCCGCGCGCGGCCCGCGCACCATGCAACACCTAGTTACTAATATATATAGCTCGACTACCACTGACTGACTCACTGACTGACTCACTGATTGACATGCCCGTTTAGTCTGAAGGAGTTCCCGGAGGTGAAAGTGATGTAGAGGGGAGTTGTATAGTTTAGTGATTGGACCAGAGGAAAACTATAGGGAAGTGAAAAAAACAAAATGGCGGCGGGTCACGTGATGCCATCTTCGCCATTTTCCAACCGATTTCGTTCAAATTTGGAACACGCGTCACATGGTCGACCTACTTTGTGATGAAATTGAAAAACAAAAGAAAAACAAAATGGCGGCGGAAATATAGCCGATTGAAAATTTGGACATTTCAGACCAAACTTTGACGAATTAGCTGGCCTAGCACGAGCGCATGAGGAATATCCAACCAATTCCACTTCGTAGCACATATGATGCAGTATACCAGAAAATTGTCATTTTTGGGAAAAACAAAATGGCGGACGAGCAGTAAACCATAATATTTTTTCCATATATTTTCCTATACGAAACGAAAGGATTACTGGAGTGCGGTAAATATCTATCAGTAACTATAGCGAGGCCGAAGGCCGAGCACCCTCCCGCGAGGCCGAAGGCCGAGCTCCGCGTAGGGCGAAGCCCGAAGCGATGGAACACCGCGAGGCCGTAGGCCGAGCTCCGCGTAGGGCGAAGCCCGAAGCGTCCCCTTGCCAAGCAGAAACAACTCCCCACCTTCCAAGTAACTTTTGCGAGGCCGAAGGCCGAGCCGGCCTGCGAGGCCGTAGGCCGAGCTCCGCGTAGGGCGAAGCCCGAAGCGTCCCCTTGCCAAGCAGAAAAAAACTACCTACCTTCCAAGTAACTTTTGCGAGGCCGAAGGCCGAGCCGGGCTGCGAGGCCACAGGCCGAGCTCCGCGTAGGGCGAAGCCCGAAGCGATAGAACACCGCGAGGCCGTAGGCCGAGCTCCGCGTAGGGCGAAGCCCGAAGCGTCCCCTTGCCAAGCAGAAACAACTCCCCACCTTCCAAGTAACTTTTGCGAGGCCGAAGGCCGAGCCGGCCCGCGAGGCCATAGGCCGAGCTCCGCGTAGGGCGAAGCCCGAAGCGTCCCCTTGCCAAGCAGAAACAACTCCCCACCTTCCAAGTAATTTTTGCGAGGCCGGAGGCCGAGCCGGCCTGCGAGGCCATAGGCCGAGCTCCGCGTAGGGCGAAGCCCGAAGCGTCCCCTTGCCAAGCAGAAAAAAACTACCTACCTTCCAAAGTAACTTTTGCGAGGCCGAAGGCCGAGCCGGGCTGCGAGGCCATAGGCCGAGCTCCGCGTAGGGCGAAGCCCGGAGCGTCCCCACGCTACTACTACGATAATGTTTATTTAGTTGCGGCGCCTACAACACGAAAACAAAGCAGTCTCGCGGGCCGCGCGCGGCCCGCGCACCATGCAACACCTAGTTTTAAGTACAGATGCAGTTCTGTCTGCGGCGGCCCCCGATATACCTAATTCTAGCCTGAACCTAAATCCTGGAATTGGTGGTCAGCCTGTTTGAGCCAATGGATTATAGTGATTTAGGCGGACGTGTAGGTAATCAGGCGAAGGTTTCAACTTACTCCTCGGTGCCGCGCTGCGTGGTGCGTGGTGCGTGGTGCGTGGTGCGTGGTGGACTATCCGTGCGCTGCGGGCGCGGAGTGCGGGCGCGGAGATACCGCTGCCGATACCACACGTAATGGGAGATCAAGATAGGCCCCTCAGGCTCCGGCGGCGGCGGCACGGTGCTGGCCATGTGGCATGCTAAGTAGCTACTCAACACGGTACAGTACAGTACTCATCAAAGAGTACCTTTTTGTAGATGCTCCTGAACCTTGTGTTATAATGTCAAATGTGTCCGTCCCCATCCCACACAATTGATTGGCAATATAGTGGCACGATACGCACTGGCGTGAGTAGTGAGTGTGCCGTGACGCGTGATCACACTGTAAGTGGCGGGACAATCAATTAGTGGCCCGCACTCGCTGCCGCTCGCCGTGACGTCACGACACCCGGTGGCCGGCGGCCGGCGGCCGGCGAGTCACTTGCTTCAATATTTGATGGCCCAATATTGGCCCACCCCCGCCACCCCCCCACCCCCGCCCCCCGCTGGGCCCGGCGGACCGGAAGGCTCCGGCGGGACTAGAGCGTTTCAATAAAATATTCACCGCTCCAACTTTAACCCAATATCATATGAGTAGCCCACTTTTGTCGGCGAAATGAAAGCAGAGCGCTGCGATATACACTTGCCGGATCATTTCCCCGTACATACTGTACGTGTACCGCGTGTACGTCATCATTACATAAAGCATACCATTTAGTATGGTGCGGTGGTGCTGCCTGTCGGCACCGCCCGCCACAGCCACACACACGCGGGCGGGGGGCTACGCGGGCCGCCCGTAGCACCCGTAGCGCGCGTAGCCGCACTACGGGCTACGCGGCGCTACACCGCCCGCGCCCGCGCCCGCGCGCAACGCCCCGACACTAACACAATGTGGTCATATTTATCACTCGCTGATAATTATGTAGTGATTACAATTATTTATTACACATAATAAATAATAATAATATATTCATTTAGTAGTACAATAATCCATAAGTTATTTTATTGTATTCGGGGAACTTACAGCGTATGTTACAAATATAAAATTATAAATAATAGCTACATGCCAATTAAAAGTTTCCACATATAACGATTATGCGAGCTTAGTGTGCATACTCGTGTCGTGCTCCCGCCTGAGTGAGTGCGCCCTCACTTCATTAGACAGCACACACAAAGAATAATAAGCAGTTAGTTGAGTCCTAGTGTATGGAGCGGCTGAGTGCCGCCTGGTGCACAACACACCGGGTGTGCGCCGCGAGTACCACCGAGAGTGGCGCCTCTCAGCTCGCGGGGGCGGGGGCGGGGGGCGGGGTGCGCGGGGCGACCTTATCTCCACACAGCTCACCGCGTTAGTGGCATTAGGCAGTGGGACTCGACTCAGTGCTGGAATAAGATAAGTGGCAAGTGGACACTTGAGCCGGGATTGGTGGACGACGCGGCGCTATCACCGCGCTCGCTGACAACCCGACCCAGCCAAATAGTATAAAATAGGTATCCATTGAGTGAGTCCTAAGTATCCCCCTCCGCCCGTGCCCTCGGCCGCCCCCGCGCGCTCCTCTCTCACATGATGTCCCCCGGGTGTTGTATACAAATGAACTTATTACGTCTCAATAAATATGTAAGTCATTCCTTTTGTCTTGTCTCCTTGATATTTTTGTGATATCTTTATTCCCGTCCCGTCGCGTCCCGTGAGTGTTACTGAAGCCCCCCCCCTCCACCCCCCCCCCCTCCACCCCCCCCCCCCCCCCCCCCCCCCGGCCCCCCCGCCCCGGTTGAGTGAGACTACATTAATATCCGCGATTGTTCCATTATCCCCATTTGGCGCGGTATTTTTACCCATTCGCGGTAACACTCGCGGACATGAAGCAAGGAATCGGCGACGATGGAGTTAGTCATGTTTACATCGCAGATTCCGCTCTTGCATGACAATTTCTCGCGTCTCGCCACTCACTGTTTTTCTATTGTTTGGAATTTTCAATAGTAGTCGAACGTATAAAAACAGATGTCTCTTTTTGACGTATGAAATATGTGACAACAAGGCTGCACCCATACAAAATATGCTTTATACTCTCTCCATGAAGTGCGTCAATTCATGGCCGCACGCCGTCGCGCGCGGGGCGACGGCCGACGGGCGCCGAGTACTGGCAACACACATTTGGGACAGGGGGCGACGAGTGAGGGGGGGGTGGGGGGGGGGGGGTCTCAAGGCGGCAATGAGAGTACAAAGAGTTCAGTAATACTCCTACCGACACTAAATGGTGGCTTTCAGTTCCAGTCAACGAGTGGTATACTTACCGCTCAGTGGTTAGTGTCAGCTATTGAGTAGCGGCTCGCGCGGGACACGTGCTATAACGCGAGCTCAACAACATACATCATCTTTTCTTTCTTTCTTTTCTGAGTACCGCGTGCCACTTCCTCGGCCTGAAGACCCTGGTAACAGAACGGTATCCGCCGTCCTGGTCGCCGCAGCCGAGCCCCGAGCCCCGACCACCGGCTCCGGCTGCCCCGCGCACCCCGCTCCGCTGCGGACCCCAGGACATATACCACATCACCGTCTCACACTGCTACATAGGATTGCGGAAGCAATAAATATGTGTCAGTTGCTAAATGAAACTGTCGCAAGTACACAATTAAATTAATATAATTGCGCCGTTACAGATTCATATCTGGCGCGGCTCATATTAATTACACACATTGAGACAATGTGCGGCCGTTACTGCGCGCCAGTAGGTACTTACTGTGTGTGGTACCTACGTGTCCAGCGAGCAAGTACACAATATTACTCGTATAATGTCGCAGTCAACTGGTTGGAATAGACGTGTGATTGAACAGCTAGCTCGTTGATTGAACGACGGCATCCAATCAAACATCTAAGTGTCAAGTAGCTGAGTGGTTGAACACAACATTCAACACTACAGCTAAACGACGCTCAGCGGACTGGTTGGAAGTCAATTTGCAAATTTTAGTAACAGGTTCTTACCGCGATTTAGACTGAATTATGAGATATTTCGACACCGTTACAATTATCATGATCACAAGACATACTAAGTAATACCTAAACATTTAGCATCATTTCTCTTAAACCATGTTTTTGCTAGTTTCCTGCTTCGCTAAAGAACCTGAAGCTGGTAAGGAAGCGAAAGTTTAAACCGGCGGCTAAGTATAAACCCCGTGTCTGTCTCCCGGCGCCCGGCGCGTGGTGCCCGTGAGCCTCGTGCTGTCTCCATGTGTGCGGTCGCGCCGAGCCCGGGCCGCTTAACGGCCGCTTATCATTGCGTTACGACCCCATAAAGTGCGTCGCGCCCGCGTAATGTGCGCCATTAACACGTGCTATTATTACCCAGACACCGCACTGCCACAGAGTAAGTAAGTACCTGCCGGCTGCACGTATATCACTACCAGCACTAATGACGACGCGACGACGACATGCCCAGTCCGCGTCGCGCGCGGGGCCGCCTCGCTGCTGCCTCGCGGGGTCATAATACAGCTCGCAGGCTCGGGTGGGGAGTGTGGCCCGCGGGGCGCGGCGGCCGGCGCGCTTCCCTCGCCACACAGCACGAGTCGTGTGCCAGACACGATACTAAATATAACTTGTGTCTCGCGTCGCGCCACACTGCGCGCTAGTGAGTGGCATTGACATCATTCAATCGGCCGCACCAACTGGCCGCTGTCGCCCGTCCGCTGCGCCTCGTCACTCGCCCCGTCGCGGCACGTGGACACGATGTTCACGTGTGCGGGGCGGTGTAATGGCCAGTCCCGACCGCTACACCGCACCGCACCGTGTGCGCTCGTCCGCCCCTGCCTGCCTCCCGGCGCCGCATCACGCTCAATGGGCAGGAGCCGGCCCGAGCACAGTGACACAGTGCACAGTGCGCAGCGCCCGCCTGCCTGCGGTTGTAATATCAGTCGTCAGCCGAGCATGGCCCTCGCAATTCACATTGTGTACCGGCGCCACTATGTCGCCTCGCGACCTGCTACCCCTCGCACCCCGGCCTGTGTCACGCGCCCGCCTGTCCCTCGCACCACACTCACTCCCCGACACAAGGCAGAGGCACACACCGCACGCTCAATAAACACTGAAGTGCCGGCGGCGAACGATTTAATTGATGCGTATTCAATTAGCGCGCCCGCGACCGAGTGAGCACCGCACCGCCGCCACCGCCGCGCCGCCGCTCGGCATATTGTTTTGTTTCATTAAAATGGTATTACCGGCGGCGCTGTGAAATGGAATTACAAGCCTCTTGTGGCATTGCTTTTTATTGATTCCCGCGATGTGTGATTAACCAAACTCGCGCGCCATGTTGTCGCCGCGCGCCGCTCAAAGTAATACACGTGCCGTATTCTCCGCCTCGCACCTAGCGGTGGGTAATTTGAAACAAATTGCTAATCTCCTCTTCACTAGATACGTCTCCACAAAAGATACACAACATGAGACAATTTGCACCTGTCCGGGGCCCCGGGCCATAGGATACAGTGCCCGAGGGCCCCGCCCCAAGCGCCGAGTGCTCCTCAACATACGGGCCCACTCACACCTAGCTAGTGCTGGACCATAAACTTAACATGGAGGAGGTGAGACATAGCAGGAGCGTATTTAGTACAGTCGCGATGCACATTGAGTAGCACAAACAGACAAATCAATTACCCTCCCGGTGGCGACTCTTCGTGGAGCGGCGGCGGCGGCGGGGCGCTCGCGAGGAGTCAATTAATTGTGTTCAAAGACGCGCTGCCTCGCAATGCCGCTAGTCAAGTATACTGGAACTGTTGCGTAACCAGGCCAAGCTGGCTCCAGCCTCGGCTACCTGCGTCACGCGCGCCGGGGCCAGCTTGGACCGGTTCCGCACCGGGTCCACTCTGTTCGATCCAAACATCTTAGCGGAATTGTGTATCCGTCCTCCACATTCCGGGCCGCATTCCCCGGGGAGGGGAGCGCAAACTATGTTGATCCCTTTCCCCGCGCCATTGAGTGCGTATTCCGGCCGCCAATACACGGTTTATGCTTATTGGCCGCGGCCGATGAGATGGGGACCGGCTCCCGGGCAGGCTAATAAAGTGTTGCGGCTCCGGCCTCAGGACTATGATGGCATCATGTTAAGTCTGTGCGCCGCCTCCCCGCCCCGCACCGCCCTGCCACCGCCCCGGCCCGCGCTGTGTCCGCGGGCCGCGCGGGAGCCCCCGGCCCCAGCGCGTGCAGTGGGGCCGAGTCGCAGCTGCGGGCCGCGAGTGGCCGCGGCACACCGGCGTATGACGCGGCGCACACTGACTGGAGCCGGCGCCGCCTCGGCCTAGTTAGTTATTTGAAAGGAGTACCAACATCAAGTGGGCGCGCGTGCTTCCCGACACATACTAATGGACTGTTTGCTGACACTCGCCCGCTCCTACGTGACACCGGAACCGGGCGCATGGCCTCGGGGCCGGAGCCAGCCCGCGGCACGCGCCCGCACAGTGTGCACACACTTAGCGGCGACTTTTATTTGGCTACTTCAGTGAGTAGTCCCCCGGGTCCCCTGTCCCCCTGCCTGTCCCCGGCCCGAGTGGTGCCGGGTGCCGGCGCCGGCCGAAGCTATCTAATGAATAGTTGGGAACTGGTGTTTGCGCGGCGCACATATTTGCATGCATTTGCATATTGCATCTCCCGCCGCCGCCGCCGCCGCCTGTAATCCACTCCACCCCCCCGTCCCGCCTCGCACTCGGCACACAACTTCAATTACTTGGCTGAGACACCTTGCCGGAGAGTGGATTGACTATACATGTTGGTGTGCGCCTCATCACCAGCCTGTTGTGTATGCCCCGCCTCGCCTCGCCGCCTAGCGCCCTTCGCCAGGTGCCGGGACACAGACCTCCCTCTTACAATGAAGGAGCACGGGCCACATGTGATTCCCCACACCGCCCCAGTGCGAATTGGTGGATCACATCACATACGCCTTGGTGTTATTAAATCCCTGACATACAGGTTTCCTCGAAATATTGTCCTTTACCGTTTTGAGAGCATTCCGTAAATGTACGTAAATTTTTCATCGGAAAAATCAAAGGAAAATTCATTTGCACATCGACTGTTGTATTGGCGCGGACCTCGCGACATGAGCACCCGGCTCTCGCTCTAGCTCCTCCCACCAAGCTCGCACACCTCAACTCAGCTCTGCACGTGTCACAATATACAAAGTAAAGTGTATTTATCGTACAATCCGCCACTAGGCAATAGGTATTATTATGACATAATATCCTCGTGACGGATTGTATGTTTATCAGTGTTTTATATTTTATATGAGGTCCAGTCATCGTGTCCCGCGAGTCGTCACAGTGCGAGGCCGTGCGGTGCGAGGCCGTGCGGTGCGAGGCCGTGCGGTGCGAGGCCGTGCGGTGCGAGGCCGTGCGGTGCGGTGCGGTGCGGCCGCAGTACAGTGCGGAGGCACACAATCTACCGTTTATGGTTTGTTTGCTCTCCGCTCCGGGAACACGCCGCGCCGCCGCCTCGCCGCCGCCTCGCTGAGCCCGCCCCGGGTACACTCGAACACAGATAAAAGTATGGAGGAGGCCTCATTCAAGGTTAATTTTCCCAAAAAACTATTTGGCTAACGAATTCCATTCGTTGGTAGGTAGGATCGATTTTAAACTCTACATTATTTTAGAAGTGTTCGTCCATTCTAAACTTCAGAGTGGGTGCCCAAGAAATATTGCAATTGATTTGTGACAAATTCTTCGATTCCCTGCATAGTTTGGTGTCTGCGACTGTACCGACGTGGTGTGACGTGACAGCGCCACGCGGGGACCACAACACGAGCGGAGGCGTCGCGTGCACCCGCGCCCGCGCCCGCACTCGGCTGCCGGCACACACACTACGGACAGACATTGAACGCGTCCGGCACGTGCCGTGCCGTGGTAGACAAAATAATATTCTTGTATACAATGTGTAGGAACGTATTTATATTGAGCGTTCCGAGCCGGTCTCTATACGATATAAGTACTAGTATGTGATCAATCATGCAAACTATACGGTACGCCGGTACCGGCGTGTGAGAATGTGTGTTGTGTGTGTGTGTGTGTGTGTGTGTGTGTGTGTGTGTGTGTGTATTCCTGTCGCGTTCCTGCTAACACGTCGCGCGCTAAGTATTTCCCCAAGGAGCCCTTCACGCCGGCAACAACGCCCGTGTTACACTATATATGTAGTTGGCAGACACCATTCAGTAAGTAGTATTAATCCTGATTGCGGTGCGTCGACCCGTAAGTAGGTACACTTGTATGCTTATAATTGTAGTTATTAGTAGTGTGCGACACGCGTACCTAGTGTTCGGCGTAAGCTGTGCTTCGTTCCCGCCCCCGCTCCTACGTGTCTTCCGTGGCGTGGTACTCGCACTAAGCACATTGCGGTGAGGCGGCACTCGGCAAGTGGTCTCGCCACTGCTCGCTGCGGCAGGCAGGCAGCAGGCAGGCAGCAGGCGGGCGTCAGGCGTGCGGCAGGCGTGCGTCAGGCGGCGGCAGGCGCTACTTATTATCCATGGTAATGTATATTAAGCCGGCGCGTGTTATTGCGGCCCGCAGTGATGGATTGCCCGCACCGCGCGCCGGGAATGAATACAGCGACCGAGGCGCCCGCCGCAGAGATAATAGCGATACGACTCCCGCATATACTATATAAGTGTTATGTAAGGTGACGGTTAATCGGTCCGATAACTCGAATACACCTGTACGCGTTGGCGTACCTCCCGACTCTCCGCCAGTGGCAAGTTCAGGACCATCTTTCGATCTTGACACACTTAAAAACTACATCAAAACCAGCCTGGACACAATGAAAAAGGAGCTCATGGAATACGTCCACAAAAGTTTGGAAGAGCAGAGCGCTAAACTGACTGCCAAGACAACTAAAATAGAAGAATCCATCAATCATTTTAGTGCAAGGTATGATGACCTCATCGAGAAAGTCAATTCTATGGAAAACAGTATCAAGTCTCTTAAGGACCAACAGACTCAGCTTCACCAGGAGAATAAGGTTCTCAAAAACGAACTTTCCTTAGTACAAGCTAAAATTGACGATCTTGAGCATAAAGGACGGTCATGCAACGTTGAGATTCGTGGAATCCCGGAGAACCAAAATGAAAATGCGATGGATATCGTAAACAAACTATGTACCTTTCTGAAAATGGACTTTGACAAAACAGATTTATATACGGTCTTCAGATCCGGAAGGAAAATAGTTCCTGACAAACCACGCCCCATCGTTGCTATCTTCAAGACCTTCTTCCAGCGGAACGACTTGCTGCGTCTAGCTAAGGAACACAATAGAAATTGTAAGGATCAGGGCACACGACTGAAAACCGATTATTTAGAACTAGGTCTACCCTCTCGACCTTTCTATGTGTCGGAGCACCTCACTCCCAGGATGAAACAACTTCTGGGAAAGTGTAGGCAGGCCGCCAAACAACACTCCTTCCTGTACTGTTGGTGTTCTAACAACAGAATTTACCTTAAGAAGGGTGAAAAATCGGAACCCATCATAGTTAGGTCCGAGGAGGATATGATCAATATAGCATGACTATACATTGACTGTTTTGCATGTATACTACACTTATTACTTTCAGCAATTTATATCTATACTATTTATCAACTAATTTATGTAAAAAATACTTCTAAAAACTACATACACCAACCATATCAAACTATAATCTCACATATCCATATACTGTACATAAGCTGGACATACACACTCTTCAAAATTTAATCCGATACAACAATTTTCCACTGACCTTGAGGATTTACAAAACAACGACAGGTGCATTTCGACTAGTGATTTTGCAGTATGTCGTGAGGAGATGAACATGAGTAACATGTACAAAATTATATCAGTTAACATTCGTAGTATTCACAAAAATTTTGATCAACTTCTTGTCACCCTAGACACACTTAAAATGGACTTTGACATTCTTATACTTACTGAATGTAGAATTAAACATCGTAAGTCTACTCAGTCGATCCCTGGGTACGCGGCATACTGCACAATCATTAACACATTACAGAACGATGGAGTTATTACCTTTGTTAAACATAATATTGCACATCAATGCACGGAATTGAAAATTACAGGAGCAAATTGTCTCCAGCTAACATTGGCTGAGACTATAATACTTGCTATTTACAGATCGCCATCGTGTAGTAACATAGATGTGTTTCTCGATTCTCTAGATGACAAATTAAACAAAATAAATCGCACTAAAAATATAGTATTAATGGGTGATACAAATATTAATATTATAGGCATTAATATGCACTCTCAAGCAGATGATTATTTAGGACTATTGGCACTACAGAACCTAAAAATAGGCATCGATAAACCCACACATGATCGTAGCTGTATAGATCACTGTATGACGCGATTTAAAAGTGATACAGATGTAAAGTATGCGATTCTAGAAACAGACGTTACTGACCATTACATTACAATATGCTGCTTCCAGAAAGGCTACCACCAAAAGAACTCATCTCAGACAATTCATATCAAACGTTGCATAGATTATGATAATTTGAAACAAGACATTGACAAACAATCCTGGGAAGACGTATATGTACAATCAGATGTAAATGTAGCCCTCGATAAATTTCACAACATAATAAACAACCTTGTTGAAAATAATACAACATACAATAATATCCCACATGCTAAAATTAAACTAAAACCATGGATAAATACAGACTTAATCTATTGTATACGCAAACGAAATAAATTGCATCGAAACTACAAAAGAAACCCCGACAACTATCTCATCAGGGAAACGTACTTAAATTATAGAAAGATATGCAATGCAACAGTTAAAAAAACGAGAGAGGCATATTATAGAAATAAAATAAATCAACACTCGGGATATTCTAGAGACGTATGGAAAATCATTAATGAAGCTACAAGTCGCAAAAATAAAAGCAAGGAACAGGTCAGAGAACTTCTAATAAATAACGCCGTTATAAAAATGTCAGAGGAACCTAACAAAATTATAGGTACCTTTAATGAGTACTTTTGCTCGGTGGGTTCTGATCTTGCCAAATTAAATCTAAACAGTATTAATACAACAGAGGAAACTCTGTGTGATGAGGTAGTTCTCGATGATCCTGAAACGTCATTCTACTTAAGACCAACGAATCCAAATGAAGTTATAAGGATTATCGGTACGCTCAAGAACACTGAGTCGTCTGGTTCGGATGGAATCACATCTAAAATAATAAAAACAATAAAACATACAATAGTTTATCCGCTGACGTTCCTCGTTAACCAAAGCTTTAGAGAAGGTGTATTTCCAACTGATCTTAAAACCGCTGTCGTTATACCCCTATTCAAAAAAGGACACAAAAACTTACTGACCAATTACCGCCCTATATCGCTTCTGCCAACTACATCAAAGATTTTCGAAAAAATCGTTAAATCACGTCTAACTGCATTTGCCAGTAACTTCTTATCAACAAACCAATACGGTTTTAGACACGGTGTGAGCACCAATGATGCAATTGCTAAATTAACAAATCACATTATAAACAATCATGACAACAAGAAGAAAACTATAGCCGTGTTTGTTGATTTAGCAAAAGCATTTGATACGGTGTCACATAAAATCTTACTTAAGAAATTGGAGTTGTTGGGTGTGGTGGGCCGGGCACTGAAATGGTTTCAAAGCTATCTTCAGGATAGGAGGCAGGTCGTTCGGGTCGGGGATTGTAGGAGCGAGGAGAATACAGAAGATATTAAATTTGGCGTTCCTCAGGGGAGCGTCCTTGGACCAATCCTTTTCAACATCTATTTGAATGACTTTTGTACCCTGTTGCCTGATTGTCACACAATCTGTTTTGCCGATGACACAGTTCTGATATTCTCTGATACAACTTGGGAAACCGTGGCTCGAAGGACGGAACTTGGTCTTAGACAGGCCAGGTCATGGTACGATCACAATCTGCTGACCCTTAATGAGGATAAGACTATATGCGTCTGTTTTTCACCTACGGCAGCTGGCCTGACGAAAGATGTGCCGATAATACGTATACATACGTGTCTAGAGCAAGATATGGCTAGGTGTAGTGACTGTAAGGCACTGCGGTGCTCAAGTAGTACCACGTATCTGGGTGTTATTATAGACCAGCATTTGCGATGGGATGAACACGTGGAAAGCCTTTCTGGAAAAGTAAGGAGTCTGGGTTACGTTTACGGAGGTCTACGAAACATACTGTCACCTAAACTTCTTTTACAAGTATACCACTCGTTAACACAGTCCCTTATGTTGTATGGCATTATAGGTTGGGGAGCATGTGGGTCGACCTTGATGAGCAAGCTCGAGAGAGCTCAAAAACTGAACTTGAAAATCATCAAGAGGAAAAAACGCAGATTCCCAACCACACAACTGTTTCAATTATGTAGAGTACTAACCCCGCGCAAAATTTTCATATGGCAAGTGGCAACCTACATGTCAAGACACATTAATGATTTCCCTCTCAACGATTGTAAAAGACAGACCCGTGAAGGTACCGTACGCAAGTTCCTAGTTCCTGCCACCTCTGGCAAACTAGGTCGCAGACACTTCCCCGCCCTGGCGCCGCGCCTGTACCACTCGCTGCCTACAGATGTGACCCGCCATATCGACTGTGAACCACACAACACTCAAAAAGAACATCTAAAGACCAACCTCAAGCAGTACTTACTGGACTGTAATTCGGTCGACTTTCAGACACTGTGGGATAATCTGACAAAAACTTGACAATAACACACTCACCTTATTACATAGAAGTATTTTAATTTAATTTACATACACTATAGTACCTAATGACACTTAACACTATCCAAGTAATATTTTATCTATCTATATTACATAGTTTAAGTATAATTTGTATTTTTATATTCTATATATTTACATACTATACCTATAGTATCTGTTTATAAACATGTTAATGTAACATTTATTATTTATTATATGTTATGTACTTAATTCTCTTAAACATACTTACTTACTAACTACCTAAACAGGGCACGTTCTTGCGCAATCAATGACCGCTTGACTTCATTTCAAGGTCTTTAATTTACGTAGTTAGCCCAGGCACAGGCTCCGGCCTATTTGGGCTGCTATAATTATACGCCACAGTCGGTATTCTGTCGAGTGCTTAGATCTATAAGGTGTTATCCTGTCAATTTATATATAATTGAATAAATAAATAAAAAAAAAAAAGTATATAACACCCGCACAGGATGGATAACACCAGACATTATACAGTAGTAGCAAAACTAGAGAGTGACTACAATGCAGTCGGGAGAGGAGCCGCGAGCGAGTGCGTGTCCCGGGGCCGGGGGCCGGGGCGCGGGGCGCGGGGCGCGGGGGCGCGGCAGTGGAACACGTAGGTGACGAAAGGCTACAAATGGAAATGTTACAACTCATATCATTGATTGAGTACGAAACACAGAAGGGTTGAGAATAGTTCAAATAAGGGGGGGGGGGGGGGGGGGAGGGGAGATATTTGTACACATGGTGACAATGTCAATCCCATCGTAACTATACTAATTGATCTATTAATTTCTTTTTTAAGGCGAGAACAACATTTTAGCTGGTCCTGAAGTTGGCTCAGCTAAAATGCCGTAAAAATACAAACTTAATCTAACCCGAATGAATAACTTAATAGTGCTCGGTATATCTCCTGTCGCCTGCTGCCTGTCCCCTGCTGCCTGCCTGCTGTCCCCTGTCCGCTGCTCGTTACCGCCCGTACAGCGGACTGAGTGCTCTCCAATCGCGCCGGGGCACAGCGGCCGCCTGCTGCGCCGGAGCGGACGGGAAACTGCCCGCAGGGAGACGCACTTAACCTACTCGGAAACAGTTTAGTCTATAAATGGCCAGAGCTTACGAACAATTTATAAACTAAGCCCCGAGCCGCGGTGAGCGCCGCCGCCGCCGCCGCCGCCGCCGCTATCGGAAACCGATCGCTAAATACTTATCACACATCACCTCGCAATAACTGAAATTGATTTTCCGTCCCGTTAATTATTCCCGCTCGGTTTGAATACGCGCTAACTTAAGCACAACACGCGGCGCGGCTCGGGGGTTGTATTGTTGAAGACGGTACGCGGAGCCGCGCTTAGAGCTGCCCCCTTAACATGAACTCTTATAGCAGGATTACTTCAATATTACTTTGTTACTTCGTACGATGACGACCTTAATAAGCTTACTTTAATGTCGTCATTGTACGAAGTAACAAAGTAATATTTAAGTAATCCTGCTATAAGAGTTCATGGTAAGGGGGCTGGCCTGAGGGCGGACGCACAAGTACCGCGGGCCGCCCTAATGGCTTAATAATGCCTAATAGTTTTTTTATGTAATAATAGTAATATATTTGGGATCCTAATTTTTTATTTATTTTTATTTTATTTTAAATGTGAAATCCTATATGAAATACATACTGTACACCATCATAATCCACTGAATACACTCCTTTGAAGTGCACTCGACTCTACATTTTAGTTTGGTCCGCGAGTACAAGTAATTAAAAGTTTATCCTCTTAATGTAGCGGCGAGTCCGCTCTCGGCCGCCGAGTGGCCGCCGCGGTCTATGTGAGTCGCATCGCATGAGTGACAGCTTGGGCTTGGGCTTGCCTCGAGCGAGACACGACGTAATTACACAATGGCAGACTGGGTGACTGTTAAAGTCAAAATGTTATATTGCAATCATGCGGTTCATTCTAGGTGTTACATAAAGAGTCAATACTCAACACGAACCCTCTTTAAAAAAAATATTTTCACAAAATTATAATTTGATTTGCAAAGATTTTCCATTGTTTACAATATATTATTAACTATTTACATATATCCTGTACAAATCTTAAATCTTTGCCATTTACAATTTAATCAATTTACAATTTTATTACAATTAATTATACAAAGGAGAAAGACCATCTAAGGCCCACCCTTGATACGAGCTGTCCAGTTATTGAGACAATATTCAATATTCATTCCATATTTTTATACCTCCTGTTAGATAGAAATTGTACCTACTGGGAAATTATTCAATTCATATTTACAAATAAATTAGTTATATATCGACTTTTATTCCATTTTGAATGTGTCATTTCCTCATCAACTACTCAAAATGGCTCTTATCAATAAAACTGTTATCGATGGCTTAACTTGACAGTAGCTAAACCACCGATTTTGTATTGCGAAGTATGACGTAAAGCACAGCCTAATCTTTAAGTCATGTTGATCGCAACGAGCCAAGAAGAATCTATATGTGCAAAACTCCTTGAATATGATTTCAGTTTCAAGCAAAGATAATGTACTGCCACGTTTTGGTATAAAATGTATAAAATAGCCAGACGTCACTATTAACGACAATGACAAAGTGACGTCACACAAAAAGAAGAAGTAACATTAAAAAGAGTAATACTCCTTGTGTAGCCGTCAAAAAATGTCATTTTGTTCTGCTTTGTGATTTTACCGTAAGAAGCAAACTCTTTGTTAGTATTCTTCTCTTTATTTTGGTGACAGAATTTATTTGTTGTGAAGTTTAACCTGGGGGTTTCCTTGAAAATCGCGCGAAACGACATTGGCTACTTTTTTGTGACAATTCCGTGATATTTAGTGTAGTCAAAATAGTTTCCGTGGTATGTAGTGATTAATGATCACGTTAAGTTAATCAGGAGTTGTCCGCGAACGTTTCTATTTAATTGGAGTGCTCGAAAGAAGTCGTGTTTGTGAAGTTTTGTGCTCTTAGCAAGGTTTCCTTGCATAATTCAATGATTGCGTGGATCGTCGAGTTATTTCGTTTAGGGGTTTAGGAGGGTTGTGTGTAGGTTTAGGTCAGATTATCTTCGTATATATGTATGTATTTATAAGAATTCAGACATTCTATTATCATCAGACCAAGCTTCGAAATGAAAAAGCAAGTTTACAAGAATCCCATATGGCTAAAGGTTTATTTGTACAGCCTTTGTAAGTACGATACGATATCTGTCCTATTTAGTGTCTAATTTGATTAATCTCAATAAAATCATTTTTATTGAGCCTGCGCTCTATTGCGCTTTGAACAATGTCCTTTGCGTTAAAATTTTAATGTAACAAAATGTGTTCTACATCTTTCCATAATGTCTATATTTGTTAAACTTCTGATGCACTTTTTTTGGAATATGAATATGTTGTGTGCGTAGTATGATAGTATGGCCCCTCAATATGAGTCCGTGACATTTGAACGTACTGGACACGTTTGAGGTAGGAAACATACCACTCGTATGTCGTCCCTCTCACGCCTGTTCCATAGAGCTTTTGTAGTAAAATGATACTCCATCGTATGCCTTGCTATCATATCCAGCAGTATACCCACAGCATCATTTTTACTACTTATAATGTTAAGTATTACCTGAATGTATTTATAAACCACCAGCGTCGTTGAGTGATTTTTCCGGAATCCATTTTGACTTTCATGTAGTAAGAAGTAAGTAGGTACTTATATATATCGTATTTCTCACAAAAGGAGTAGAGGCGACTTGTCATGGCTGTTTCAAATACTTTTGCAAACGTCGGTAACAGTGCTCCAGGGCGATAGATTGCCGTGTCTGTGCGATCGACAGGTTTATATACTTATAGGTTTTATAATGGATATTTTTAGAAGATCGGGTATAATCCCTTCCGAAAAAGATTGATTTATAAGGAGGGTGGGTGGGTGTTTGTTTGTTTCGTTTGGCGCAATAATTATACAAATAGCTGGATGAATGTGCAGCATTAGCGCGTGTTGTCTCCCGCGTGCAGCCCCGGCGCACTGCTGGGGCTGCACGTGCCGGGCCCTCCCTCGGGCCGGAGCGGCTGGCGGCTGACGGCAGACTCCGGGCCCACAGTCCGCTTGCACCAGACAGACACAGGGTATGAGTGCAGTCCGCAGCCCGCAGCCCGCAGTCCGGCCACATTCATACACTCGGTGTATTATTGTGTCTCGTTGCGTTGTTATCTCGCGCGAGCGGCCGCGTGACGCGTGACGCGCGTGACGAGGGTCCCGCTATGACGTGTCGCTCCAATCTCGCAGACGGACACGTCTTAATGCGACCACTCTACATACACTGGATGTGACATACAGCTGTGTCACCTGTGAGCCCGTGTCTCTGCCCGACCCACCTCGCCCCACCTCGCCCCGCGGCGCACCACCAGCCAGGTGTCCCCGGGCATCTGGGGCCTGTCCCCTGGCTGGACGTGGTAGGAGGAGCCAGCAGCCGGCCACCGCACACCGCACCGACCCCACCTGCCCAGCTAATGGTGTCCTGAAGGCAAGGCGTTGGCATGTGGGTGTTCACGGACAGAGAGTCCTACGTCACTGCGGGCCTGCATCACCTCGTGCCACACGAAGTACTCACCGTGCACGTCACACACTCATTATGGCTGAGCACTGAGCACAGACTCAACACCACGGAACCCATCCCGGTATACTGGCGTTCCCTGTTCCACAGTCCCGCGGTGCACGCCCCAAGTAAGTACTCACACCGATACAAACCTCAGCGCATTGAAATCTTCACTGACGAAGCATTTATGGAAGCGCGCACTGTACTGTATTCAGTGAAGGAGTTTTTTGACGAACTATTATGAGGACTTACATTTTATATTCTTTAATAATCTTTTTGGCAAATAAATGTATTGTATTGTATAGTCAAGAGGCTTTTCATATTATTAACGCTATTAGAATAGAGAGAAAAATGTACCGCATGACATTCGATTGTTTTTATGTGATTTGGGGATGTTTTGTGTGTGTTTTTGGGATATGTTTGTGTTTGTGCGTTTTAGTGTGCTTTTGGATATTTTCGCGAGCAGATCTAACCAACGGGAACAAACCTCCTAGTGTGACCATCAGTCTGACCACTGGGAAATATCGGGTTTTTCGTTAGCGAATATCAAGCCATCCCCTTAGGTACTTTATTTCCTTTATATTCTACTAGCGTTAACGAAAGCAAAAGCCACTTGGTTAGAGGGCAGGTGTCGTCAACTCGTCACACAATCAGAATTATATAATTTATTGCTGACTAAACGCTGTGTTGTGTATATGTGTAGGTACCTACGCCCAGTGATATCGTTCGCGTCACGTTGTATATTTATCACTGGCTGACGATGGCTCGGAGCAGAAACAGTGCCAACAAATATACACACTCTTTCATATAATAATCTATGGCACGCCCAACAATACGAGATACAGGAACAAAGCTACTCAACAAACATTTCTTTAGGCGTTTGTTTGTTTCTTATCGCTTCGTCATTTATTTGTAGGCAATTGTGTCTCCGCGTCGTCCAATATTCGGTCCATGGTGCTTGACGTTAGTTAGCGCTACATAGTCTCATTCCCTCTACATTTGTATGACTTCATCAAAATGAATTAGCTTCACCATACGGGTCTGTTGCTATCAGCCCCAGCGATACCACGATACACACACACACACATATTGCGCTGAAAAAACAGCTCTATTTTATGTACCATGTAGTAAATATAATGGCCTGGAACTTTTTGATTCATTGGTTTTGTACAAAAGTATTTAAGGGCCTTCCATGAGCCAATTAGCGCCGCCACCAATCTTAAAAAAAAAAATTTCTTCCAATATAATCAATTTTATTAAAAAAGCTATTTACAAAATGTTTATTACGATAAATACTATTTTTTAAATGCTTATTTATAATGTAATTCAATTTCGGTAAGTTGAAAATAGTATTCATCCTAATAAACATTTTGTAAATAGCTTTTATAATAAAATTGATTAAATTGGACGATATTATTAAAGATAATTTTTCAAGATTGGCGGCGCTAGTTGGCTCATGGAAGGCCCTTAAATGTAATTTCTTGAAATATCTATCATTTTTATAATCAACTATTCCCGGTGAGTACAGTGTTGCAGTACTCTCAGGTAAGTACTTAGTTGTGTTGTAGATAATAAATACTTAAAAGTAAATATGTACGTAACTTCAAAGTTACTTAATGCCAATTGCCACCTCACAGCTCACTCATACAATCTCTATTATGTGTACTTATAAGTACCTGCTTATTACAATGTAGCAAATAAATAAACTTATATATATATATATATATATATATATATATAACGTGTTTTTTAATATTTAACATTGTGGTTGGTTCTCGAATTCAGTTTCAGGAATCCCAAACATTCGTACTAAGTAGATACTCAAGTTCCTGTTCATAAAATATGCACCTCTCATCTCACAGTTTAAGCCCCGCTCGACCCTAGCGCTCGGGAACTCAATAAAAGTTGGGTTTCCTTTGCAACATGATTTCCAGAAGAACTCATTTGGCTATTCGTGCCAGTCACTGGGACACCGTGAATCTCAATTAAAGTTGCTCCCGACTCGAGTACACGCACGAGGCGTGTCAAAGGACACGACCCCGCCTCGCTCGGCTGGAAACCCATGGCATACACCATAAAGTGTCTTGACAGCCGAAGGAAGGGTGTTCAAGGGTGTTCAGTATCATGTGTGTTAAATACAACGAATCAATGTTTCAATGAAAAGTTTCAATAAATTCGCGAAAACTTTTTTCAACGACTTTTAAAAGTCGTCGAAATAAAGTTTTTCCGTTACCAATATTAAACATGTTACACCCTCTTTCATGTTTCTAAAGTTGTATTGTAGTTACCTGAAGTAGTGGTAGTGTTGTTGGGTGGTTGTGGTCCGACCGCGGGCCCGGCGCCCCAGCAGGCCAGCACGGCGTCGCCAGCAGCGGCCCGCGCCCGGTGGCGAGCGGGTGGTGTTGCACTCACTGGCCACTCTGCACTGCACTGGGCGCGCACTGTCACGTGAGCCCGCACTTGCTCCGTGCGAAGTGATCCCGCGCTCGTCGCACTGTGTGTAGGGAGGAGGTGGCACTGAGTGTCTGTCGCGGGCGCTCCGTGCGAGTCGCGCCGCGCGAATACCGCGCGCTCGCTCCGTGCACTGACTGACTGTGTGGGACGCGGCGTGCTGAGCGCGGACTCGGCCGGCACGCGGCCGCGACGTCTCTTGGGCAGAACTCAAGTCGGCGCCAGGCTTGTGAACGTATTGCAAAGTTATACCTAGCATTGACAGCTTTGTACAAAATCTATAACTACGACGTCTCAATGAACATCGAATTGGAGCGTCTTGGACAAAGTCATTGCCTGTGTCTAGCGCCGGGCGGGCTCACATCACACCACACACTGTGCTGTGTGCTTGGCTGCACATGATCGCAATGAAACATTTGACTTTGCACTGAGTGGCACACTGGCCCTGGCCTGCCACTGGCTGGCTGCTGGCGCTGGCCGCCGCCCCCGCGACCCGCTCACCACGCCGGCTGACACAACCATCATTTTATTTAATTTATTCAGTACACACAGTCACGTGCCGGCAATGAGAAAAGCAACTAATCGCCGACTTCATCCGCCGGGTAGCCGTCAGGCATTGTGGCAGACGGTGCTGCTCCTCGGCAGCTGTAGATTGAGGGTTATAAGCACTCGTAATTTAGTGTAGACCATGTGTAATTATGTCTGAAAATATGTATGGCGTAGTACCCCGTCAATAATTAATTTCATTACCTGGGTGTGAAGTACACGGGGCTCACTAGCGGAGCTTACTTCCGCTGTTGGTGCTGCGAACAAAGCTGTTTGTGGCTAGGTATATTAGACATCTGTATAGCTGCGGGCGTTCCTCGCAAAGTTCATTTTCCGCGTGACGTATTCTTGAAAATAATCTCTTGTTATTTGGATGAGCACAAACATAAATATATATTTATACCACACCGCCCCCGCCCCCGCCCCGCCCCGCCCCGCCCCGCCCCGCCCCGCCAACAACAGCTGCTCCACAAAAAAAACACATCCGACACACATACACACACACACACGGATAGGGCTACAGTACGCAGCCAGTGAGACGAGAACACGCATCATTTCATAATGTGAAAACTTGAGCCACATCTCGCGTTGTGAGGTGGCGTGGGTACTTTCGCAACAGTTTTTATTAAAAGTTTCCCGAAACCGTACACATCCACTGAACCGCGAACTGAACCCCTGACCCCCGCCCCCGCCCCCGCACCCGCCCCCACCCGTCACTCACAGCCGGACATTAAAAAGACAACCGACTTTCTGCCTACTTACTTACCCGTAATTATCCCTTCCTCACTATATACCTACCTATGAAGTAAGTATACATTAAGGAAAACGGATGTTCGGGATGTGACGGGCCGTCCGGGGAAGTGGCCGCAGCGGCCCGAGTGCAAGCTGGGGCGAGTGGACCTCTCGGACCTCAAGGGGTTTGCGAGTGGTTGTGTAGGAGTAGCCTAAGTAACGCCGATAGGTCGTGCGGCCGGTGGCGCTACACCTGCAGGGGCCGGGCTCCGGGGCTGCGGGGCTCCGGGGCCGTCCCGCGGCCGCATCTCTCACACGCCGACCGCTTTATTAATATCACTGCGATAATAATACGTGCCGTGTTGTGTTGTCCGCCCCCGCCCCCCGCCCCCGCCCCCCGCCCCGCTCACACCGCACTCACCGCTACTCACTCGCTGCTATAAATAGTGTGCACCTCGCACCGCCGCCGCCGCCGCCGCCGCACGCATTATCGTTATCATTCTGCCCGTCCGGTCCCGGCCCAGCGGCCATACATCCAGCCGGCCATACGTCACGAGCGGCCGAGTGGCCCCGGCCCCTGGCCCCCGGCCCCCGGTCCGAGCCCGCGCGCGGCCAACAGTCACGGCCGCGTGCCGCCCCCGCCCCCGCCCCCGCCCCCGCGCGCCGCACAGTAGGCCACACCGCGCAGCTGATTGCCTGATGATAAATACCAATTGTGTCAAATTGCGAATGCGGCCAATGTCGACCAATCCCGCGTGCACTAGTATGTGGGTGTGTCGGGCGGGAGCGGCCAGCCAGCGACATGCGACAACATACGAGCACTCTGGCAAGTGCGCTTCATGCCCTATTGGAGAGGTAGGTGCGCACAGGAGGCAGACGCGTGTGTGGATGTGATACAAGCAAGCACCCGTCCAGGCAATCGGCGCTGCTGTCAAACTCACCTTGCCTATATAATAAACGAGTATCACTGACGTGTCAGAAACATATAGTACTTATATAACAAACAGAACCGAGAAGAATGTTTGACTTTGAAGAATCGCGTCCGCACTGAGCACTCCTCGCTAGCCACCTCGCCTACTCTATTCACATGTATCTTGAGCTTCTACAAGCTACAAGAATACCTAAGGTGGAGACAATGTGAACTGGTGAGCATTCCGCTAGCGTCAGCGTGTGTATATTGTGAGCGAGGCCGGGTCCCCGCCTAGTATAGTGTGTGCCGGTGCATCGTCATCATTCCCTTGTCTTAGCGGGGCAATACGCCTAAGTGGTCCGCGGGGCCTGAGCGGGGCCTGGGGGGGCGGGGGCGGGGTGTGCTGGCAGACTGCCAAGGCGGCCACAGCGAGCACCACCAGGCCGCGTCACCTAGACACTGTACACACACGGACGGACCACATGGGTACAATCAGAGCACAGGGAACACAGAGCACTAGTTAAGAGTCATTGATTTGAGATGAGAACACCTTGCGTCGCACCGCACGATACTCGAGAGCACAGCCAAAGGCCGCGGAATAGTGCCGTAGGTCAACTCGTCAGTAGACATTAATTGAAAAATATATCTAGAATTAAACTATAACATTGTAGATTTATATAGTATTTTGTTGTAACCAGTTTTGCCAAAAAAGCACCCAAAGTTCTTCAACTGATTTCCATAAAGGCAAATGTTTACCGAGACCGTGACACGGACAGATATACTGACAGACGGACGGACGGGCGGAGACGGCTCAATGGACAGTTTATTCAATGTAAGCCCGAGCGCGGCGCGTTCGCGACGAAAATAACTCGCATTTTTAAGACTGTGACAATATTTTCGTCGTTCGGCGCTCAAGTTCACTCGCACATCTATGTAGGTCGGTGGCGACTGGCGACTGGTGACAAATTGTAATTGTGTCGAGTTGCGAGTTGGACAGATTGCGAATGTGGGTCAAGCAAGTCTAACGAACACACCCCTAGCGAGTGGCATTGATTTTCGTTAAATCTATTACCTAGAATACAAAGACACGTTCAAGAGATTAGCATTTGCTAACGGAAGCAATGTCCTCCCATACATTGTTTGTTCCTACTGGCGTTGAGCAGTCAATGTCACTTGTGGAGCGAAGCAGGAGTGTGATGGTGGGGTAGTGGTCGCGCCGTGTCTGAAGCCCATATCGTGTCCTGTCCTGGCGGCGGCGCGGCGCGGTGCGGTGGTGTGGTGACGTGTCGCGCGACGTGGCACGTGTCACGCGTCCAGGCGGAGAGGTGCAGTGACAGTAGTGCGGCGCGGGCGGACAACCGGACCCGCCAGCTGGCGGCCGACAGCTGGCACCAAGCGGTGACAGCGCAGCGCGACGAACGATATAGCTGTTGATATTATGCTTGGTGCCATGAAGGTGGGACCCGGCGAGGTCGTCCACCAAGCTGGATTCCTCAGCCCGATCCATTGCGGCTAGGGGATCCCCGTAAACTCGTCAGTTTATTAACTGGCCGGTAGCGATTCTTCTCCTTCGTGGTTTATATGCGAAAGTGTGCGGCGAGTTTCGGAGGAATGTCACACATGATATCACACAACCTGTTGTCAATCAGGGAATCAAAGTTTTGGAGCCGCGACCGCTTTATAGAGCACACAAGGAAATAATTTGTAGGTAAGGGAGTGGCCAGGCCGAGCGCCAACACAACTAAACAGTGACTTGCCTCGACTCAATAATAATTATGTGGCGATGCGTTAAGGCCGATATGCATAGACAGTATGGAGCGTGTGTTCTAGCGTGAGCCGACTCCTACAACTATCCAAAATGTATGCCATGGCCCGCCCTAGGAGCGGCTCAGACTCAGGGCTCAGCTCACGATACAAACTTTATTAATGAATCTCTGCAGAGGCTGTTTGCGGCGGCGGCGGCAACTTCACGAGTACTCGTGTGTGTCGCACTGAGAGTGAAGTGCGGCTCTCGCACGGCCGGGGGGCGGGGGCGGGGGGTGCGGCGGGGGGGTACACCGCGCGCCGCACTCGGGATAAGCTATTCATTTTATTTTCCTTTTTATTTCATTCCCCTCGTAAATCTCCCTTTTGTTTTAAAAAGGAAGCGTTTCTCGCGGAATCGTTTTGGCCGCATTCCTAGCGCTCCCCGCACCCCGCGGCCGTCTCGGCGGACTCGTCCCGGCGCACCCCGCACCCTGTCGCCCGCAGCGCGCGGCAGAGGCACCGGTTATCCGTATTATGTACTTAATTAAAGTGGTGTTGGAGAGGAAACTCAGCCGAAAATGTAACAATTTGATTATGCCAGTCGGCTGGGCGGGATTACCGTCGGGCGGGCGCGTCCATTGTGCCGCTATCGCGCCCCGCCGGCCGCCCGGGCTCCGCAGGGCTCCGGCGGGCGCGGGCGCGGATATTGCGCTTCCGGCGCGCGCTGAAACAACACCGCACTTTGCGATAACTTTCTTTTGTCACCGGCGCGGCGCCGTGCGGGGGCGGCAGGGGGGGGGGCAATGGGGGGGGGGGGGGTAATCTCGCCTAAACCACTTTCCATTACAACAGCGCCGAGTCGGTGGCTCAGCGAACTGGGCCGGAAGCGACGAACGAGCGGCGGCTACTTGAGGGTCGGTAGTGCCACGTGGCCCACTCAGCTGATGAGGTCGCGGCGGTGGAGCACGAGGAGCACAGAGGTGGGCCGAGGAATTGGAGCGATCCAAATAAATGGGGACCTGCTGTCACGCCATGCGAGACGGGGACTCGGTGTCACCGGCGCCATGTTCCCGCGGCAGAAGATTATTACTAGAGAGAGCCCGGAGCGATAACACGACGCAAAGTTAGGCGATGGTTTTAAGATTTTTGTTGCACTTTGGCGAAGTATTTATTTATTTATTCACATACAATATAGCTTACAGAGATATATCTCTAAACACTACATGTCACTTTTATAATATTCACAACATAATCAATTCAATTAATATAAATATCCATTCATATTGATTGAATTGATTATGTTGTGAATTGATTATATTACAAACATAAAATAACATTACAAACATCCAACAATTGATGGTTCAGCAACTGGCAAACTAAACCCCCGCTCAGGTAGTTTGTCATTACGAGCGAATGAGTAGCAAGTAATACGCCCTACCTGCCCCGTGAGCAGGCAGGCTCGCGCCGCTTAGGTACTGCAATAAATCTAGAAAGAATCACAAAACTTATTCCTACACCGGATGTGGAACATGCGAGCCGAGCCGAGCCGAGTGGAGCCGAGCGACACACATACTACGTTACCAGCTTTACGGCTCCGTTGCGTCGCCTCGCCTCGGCTCAGTTCCAATTCCATGTGGCTAATAGAATAAATATCCAGCCAGGATTCCACAAATCCTGCAATTCTTCCAGATATCTATGAGGCAGCTACATTGTACTCCCGACTGTGTACAGAGTGCCCCCAGACAGCGTAGTGTCGCCGTGCGGTGTGGGAAGACACGTGTGGGCGGCGCCAGGCTCCACCAGGCAGTCCGGCAGCCGGTATCCCTGGGCGTTATAGCAAGTGAGTGCGGAGAGCATCGCGTGTGAAAGGTGTTCGTTACTCCTGCTTTGCATTTGTAACATACTCTATACCTACTATGTGATGTGCTAGTCCTGCCTGACTGACCCAACGGAATAAGTCGAGCTCGGCTCTTAAGCAAACCGAATCGTATTTACGGTACTATTAGAATGCTCGCTGCAGATTCTTACTAATTAAGGGCGCGGCGGACACTTTGTCAGCCGGATAGCAATTTACGGGCCTTTCGGGCGACACTAATCATTAATAACTTGATACAACAAATTGGGTTACAAGTTTACTGAAAATACGGCTAAGGACATAAAGAAAAGTATACTTACAGGGGGCTCGTTAAGGTTGAGATTTTAATAAAAAGCAATCGACCAACTCCGTGCTCTAAGCTAAACAAGTAAAACATTTTTACAGGGTGTAGTACATTTCGCCAAGTCGCGTCGCTTACTTAGACCAAACACTCATTGCTTCAACAGAGAACGTACTCAACAATACATTTAGTGCAACTTATTTGGACAACACACACCATCGAAAGATCACTATTTCGACCGGACCCTGCTTCGACTATGTAGACAATTACCCTCTTACTTATAAAAAAAACACTAATCAAGCACTGAGCAACATATTAACTAATCATTATTTAAACTCTTAATAAGTGATTAACCTTTTTTTACTTATAAACGTTATTTAAGCAATGATTAGCTAATCGTCGTTTTAAACACCAAAAAATATTTAGGTACGGTAACACTGCCGAATGAATTCAAAAAAAGAACGAAATATTTGGCCTAAATTGGGGTAATGCCTACTCCAAAGTCCTTAAAAAAGTAATCAGCAGTGTTGTATCAGCTGTTCTGAATTCGGTCCGCCATGTTGTTAATTAACCATTTAAACAAGCCTACGATGTTGTCTGACAACTACTTATTCGGTTCTTCAGGAGTTGATTAACTTTAAATAGTGTTTATAAGTAAACATTTTTTTAAATAATTGTTAAACAAAGTATTAATTTTAAGCATCGATTATAAGTAAGGCTGTTAGTTCATTGTTAAAATCTCAACATTAACAACATCCCATGTTTACACTTCTCTGTTTTCTCCTACACACCTACTACTTGTAGCACCGCGGAACAATAAATTGATCTCTGCGGGAATTCCGGGGGAGATACAAACTTTCTCTATGTTTGTTGCACCGACGAGAGTTGGCTTTTATTGCTAGCCCCCGGGGACTGGTCGGAGACTCACACTAAGTAGATTGTGTACATTGTCACATTGAAACACCAACATCACATTACTGAACAGCATTCCAATTATCCAATCCCGTAGTGTCGGGCGAGCCAATTAGTGGTCCAATTGGGCGATGGATGCCGTCGCGTGCGCTCCGCTGGCTGCGCGTGCCCCCGCCCCCGGACCCCGGACCCCGCCCCGCTACGTGCATGGGCAGCGGAGACACCTGGCACAGTGGGAGCCCTACGCGACATCAGTACTCGTATCGGCTGCTTAACACCGAGGGCCGTGCTCCGTCAGATCGATCGCCTGGCGGCTGTACCTACCGGGCGTGCCGGCGTCGGCATCGAGTTGATTTTACTTAATTATGTTTATTTATGGTAAAATATATTACGTTACGTTGTTGAGCCGCCCGCTCTGGCCTGCCTCGTATCCGCCGCCATTACCATATTATTAGTTTTCGCGAGTGGCACACGCCGACACCGACACCCGGCTATATCATATGGCGGGGTTCCGGGCGGGTCCCGCGGCGTGAAGGACCTATACGTTAATAGTATCGGCTCCTCGAGTGCTTGTGTTATTGCACTCAGTAGTTACAGCGGGGGCGGGGGCGGAGGCGGGTGCGCGGGGGCGGGAGGCAGTGCCGCTGATATGGGTTAATTGTTTCTTTCCGTCGTTAACCCAATTCGCGTCCCCGCACTCGTCGCTCTCGCTCTGGGAACTCGCGAGTACACACTAATGGCCTCACTCGCTAAGTCACTATTGTACTTGGCAGCAAAGTAAAGGCGCGGGCTCCTCTAGTACAACCCCGGCGCGGTATGTAAACCATATTTCCGAACTGACTCCGGCCGTAACTCGCCAACAAAAGTAATGTCCGAGCCCATCAAAGTCCCTTTGTATGTTTAGTTGTGTGTCGCGGGCTGAGGTCGCGTCGCGGTGGAGTCGTATATAAAGTGACGCTGTTAAAGTTTATGAATCGCCTTAACATGTTATTATGAGCGACGTCGGGTGTCGGTTGACGGCGCGTCGGCTTACATACGTCACGTCACGTCACGTCCCGCCCCCCCCCCCCTCCCCCCGCCCCCGCGCCCCGCTGATACGCGAGCGTGAGTGATGAGCCGTCGCGCGAGGAGTGGATGAATGCGGTGCGTCCCTGGCCCCGGCCTGAGTGCGGCCCACAGACGGATGGCGCCCATTTGTCAGCGCCCTGATTGCAGCCACACGGACAGAGCCACGTGGCAGGTGGCGGAGTGCCACGTGGCAGGTGTGCCAGGGCCCGCGTGAGGTGGCGCCGTCACGTAATTGATGAGTCGCGGGCCGCGAGTGTCGCGAGGGATATACTCCCGCATCTCACCTCACACGTAAGCTGAAAACTACGTACTTACTTATATTGAATATTGTATGATATCTATTGTGTGTTAAAGGCGTAATCTGACCTCACTCAACCCCCTCGATGGGCAGGCACGCTCCGGTGTCCCGCGGGTAGGCAATGTATTAGTATTAAAATTTAGATAAGTACATAAATAATGGAATTTGATCAAAATCTAGTTTTTATGCTTCACATGGAACGCCTCTCACGTGGACGAACAAATCAGCCTGACACGGACACCGTAGACCTGCCTTCAGCCAAACCACGAGACGCACGCAACATCTTAGTTTCATTCGGAAACCAATTTCAGCTGAAGGGTTCCATTGAGCGTCCCTGTGTCAGCAGGGAGCAGGCCCGCACTCAGGCGCGGGGCGCTGCGGGGCGGGCGCGGGACGGGGCGCGGGGCGCGGGCCCATCTGGCGAAGAATATACAATTTAGTGAGGTAGCCGTGGAGTGGAATCTAATCATTTCAACATTAGTCCCGAGTCAGTTCCTCTTTCGTACGAAATTCGCTCCTTCCGTTGTAATTACCGGCAGGTGGCTGGACAGAATTTCAATCGCTCGTCGCCACGCTCACCTTGCCTTGGTCGACGTACCTACCTACACAATTATTTTATGTATAAAAAAATATAAGTAAATTAATGTTCTCTTCATTTCATAGTAGATGCGTGTTCTGCTCGTATAGTAGTCACCTAGCCAGTGCGGCTCGCTCGCTCGTATGGCTGTTGACACATAATGGCCGAATAGTCGTAAAACACATTATGGCTAGGTATGGTGCCGCGGCCGCTTCCTCGCGACACCTCGCACTCACGCATTAGGCTCCAAATTGTCAACAAAGTGCGCTCCATTTGTAAGACAATGCCGGCCCCAACGTGCGGCGGTAATTAAAGGCGGATAAGGCGAAGACGGCCGAGTGACTGTGCGGCCCCCGGCCCCGGCCCCCGGCCCCGGCCCCCGCTATTAATTATGCGTTATCCCCGCGCGGGCCCGGGCCCGGGTTGTGCCGGCTGCGGGCTGCGGGCCGCGGGCCTGTGCTTGCTACGCGCCGCGCGCCGGCCGGTCGCCGCCATGAATATTCACGAGCCCGTCACTGATGTTACGATTAACTACTTAATGTCGCCCCGCGCTCACTGCACGGACATTAAGCCAGTGCGTCACGTCCACCACCCGCTCACCCCCGCATGATGGACTCAGGGTAATAAGTGAGCTGGCCTCCTCGCTATCAATTCCCGAAGTATCGGCACGCGAGGAGATCGATACGTCTTGTCTCCCCGGGATGATCCCGCGGCCCCCGATGACCCACATAATTTCGCGGTTAAATTAAACGGAAATATATCGGAAATTACCTCCTCGATATTTCATGTCTAATGGCTGTCACCGGGACGTGATGGATGATGGGGAGTGCGAAGGAAGATATGCGCGGTGACGTGCAGCCTATTATTATCGTTCCAACTTGACGGGGATCTCGCAAGTGGGCCGGTGTACAGTTGCCTCGCGCCGCGCCCGCTATCTGTATCATCTCCGCGGCAACATTTATCGGCCGCGGCTGGTTCATTAAAGTTGTCTCCGACTTGTGGCATAAAGTTGGAACCGCGTATTCCCGCGAGTGCGCTCGCCGTTTCCAATCAGGACGGTCGTCACATTACACGGCGGCGGCCGGCACCGTGAGTGGTGACACCGAGCCGGGTCGCGCGGAGACCGTACCTGTAGCGAGCGGTCCCGCGAGGCCGGGCCGGGCCGGGCGCGGGCCGGGCGCGGGCCGGACGCGGGCCGGCAATAAATAGGTATAGTGCGGCCGGCTGCTGTACATCCAACTTAGCGTCACTATGGCCCCCCCGAGGCCGCCCCCGCACTCCGACCCCGGCAGGGGGGGGGGGGGGGGGGGGGTCGCGGTCCGGCCGTGTTTGTCTTTGCGTTGTGTCCTGCAATTATTTATGTGTTTGGCACTAACGGTGCCTACATTTATCGTTAATATGTAGATAGCTATGCGATGGTGTCCTGTCCTGTCGGGGGTCCCGCGGCACGATAGTTAGAATTTCAAATGCTTAATCATTTCTATATGAGTATGGGCTGTGTATGTCCAGCTACTCCGTCGTTCGTTCCTGTTAAAAAAATTATTTTCTCATTACTTCTGAGTTTATTACCATAACATCACACATCATCATCAGCTCGTCTGTCCACCGCTGCACATCTAATATGCTTCTCCCAAAGCACATCACTCAACCCACCCTCAGCCTTTGAGACCTGACTTGAGTCGTAGAAAATAAACAAAAAGCGAAAGACAAAACGAAATATTGCGTTTAATTTCTTAGCCAGGATTTCCTAATTTATTATGAGCTTCAATTTTTCCACAAATGAATTGGGTCTTTGCCGTTTTGATAACGAGGTCAGATTTCTCGAATATTAAGGAATCGTTGTCGTTGTAATCCCTGTCACGGCGGCCCCGAGATCGAACCTGGGTGTCCGTAAATCCAGTGTACTACTAATAAGCACCATCGTCACCAAGGAAAAGTGTTACCTGGTGTTACAGTTACTTACCGATACCTACGCAGTACCTACGCATATAAGTATTTTGTTGAAACCTTTGTCTCCCGCACACGGGACGCGAGGTTTACATAAAAGAGGAAGAAAATCGAGATAATAAATTGAAATTGCGGCAAAAGGCCACTATAAAAAATATCCGCCCATCTGTACGCACACGCGGAGACGAAAATATGAAGCCGACTGAACGCAGCATTTATCAAACCCTTCCGTTGCCGTCCGGCTCGGGGCTCGGGGCTCGGGGGAATCGCTGCAAAGTGCCGTTACAATTTATCAAACGCTATTTATTACACGACTATTTATTACTCGCGTAAGTATTGTGTGGTGTGTAATTCACGCGGAACGTGTCGAGCCAAGTTCTTTACTGCTGTTTTGTTGTCTTCGCGATTCCTCATTGTCAAATGAAAAAACTTCTCGATCGGCTTTTAAACTGCCCCACCCCCCACGCCCCCCGCGCACCCCCGAGCTCCTCGAGCGCGGCGCGACTTCCTCAAACTTCCAACTGGTTGTGTTGTGTTGTGTTCACGTGTCGCGAGTGTCACGCTATTATATCACATTAATTTCAGTCACGAACTGCCGCCAAACTCCGGTACATTACGAGAAGAAGTAATATCGAACTGGATATTGTATTGCAACATAAAGTATTGTTGGCTGTTCAAAGGGGAGTTTCGTATTTATACTCTGCGTGTGTTACGTAAGATCGACAGGATATTCTTACCCGAAAGCTGTCGGTGCGCGTGCTACGCCGTAGCCGGCCGTAGCCGCTCGTAGCAAACAATCCGAGCAAACAATCAGAGTTTCCGACTGGTCGCATTAGCCAAAGATAATGAAGTACGTAGTACTATCTACGTCCATGAGCATGAGACTGATAGATAAGATTTATTTATTTATTTATTTTTAATTTATTGGAAAACCAACGGCAATTATGAAAGGGTAAGTTACACAATATAAAACTGATAGCCAATTACAGGTTTTCGCTGTTAATAAACATAAACATTTCCCTACTCGAATGTAAATCTCGAAGACGTTTACTTATATGAACCGAAATCGTCGCGTCAACTCGACGCATCAACATCTCGAACAATCAACCGCGAATGATGGAAAGGGAATCTTAAAAACGATGAACGGTCGAGCATAATATGACGCGACTGTTGCGATTTGGAGTAAAAAAAAAAATGATATTATGTATACGATATTCGAGCAACAGGCATTCTAACCGAGGCTGGCCGTGATGGAATGTGTCCCGACTCCCAAGTCCCGTGGGGCGAGGTCCGGTGGCCGGTGGAAGCGGTGCCCGGGTTACCCGGATCGCGGAGGCTAGGCCAGCCGCTTTGATAATTAAAATATTATTAAATAACATGTGTTTACTTGAAGTATGCATGCATACTATATTACAAACGCGGAATGCGGACTGTGTTACAATTATGAGAATTAATTCACTTGGGCATGTTTTTTATCTATAACTTTTTTTATATATATTGTTTGTACATATAGTTTTAGTATATTTACTTTAGTTTGGTTTTTTATGTTATACTACCTAAATACTGCATTCCGAATAAATAAATAAAAAATTCACAATTATTAAATAAGTAGTGTATGTTACATAACTTATCTCATTGATTTCATTGAACTACGAGTCATATAAAAGCTATTACATTCCTCCGCTATTATTAGTTTGCCCGATACGAGAAATTCTAAGTAGCGGCCATCTTGCGGTGTGTGGTAGTACTGAAACAACATCAACCGCCGTCGTCGGTCACACTAGTTAGGTGAACAGATACATAGATGGCGCTACCTACATGTTGGTTTAGATCTACATAGTTGTAAATGCAGATAAGATGAGGCTGTATGCCACAATTCTGTTGCCTGTCCATGGAAATAAAAATATAATGTCTCTTTTTCCTTTTTTTTCCACATTCATTTCGTTCTTGTTCGTTCTTCGTTCATTCATTCATCAATCAATCAATCAATTCAGTCAATCAATTTTTGCCTTCGGTTGCGGTCGTGTCGTGTTCCGGCAAAGTAGATTTTATTTAAAAGGCCGAATGAAACGTTATTTGATTATAAATAACTTTATCTCGTAAACGCCGCGAAGCCTGTGCTTTAAACCAGTGTTAGAAGCGAAACGTCAATAAATGTGTTAAAATTATAATAAAACAAGATCGATCGATGCGTGCGATCGGCTGCACCACTCGCCGTCGTGGGTGACCCGTGTCCGTGTCCGTTGCGTGCTCCGTCCGATTGCAGCAGTGTATGTAGTGTTTGTGTCGGTTGCATTCTGCCAGTTTGTGCATTTCCCCGGAGTGAGTCCGGAGGACACGGTCGGCGAGCGCGATGGCTCCTCGGTGAGCGAGCAGCGCGGCGCTCGCCCCGGCGTCGACACGTCGATGGATGTCTAGCAGGCAAGTGCACTGGAATGGCAGGAATGCACGCGCACCGGGCGGCCTTCTCAATGTGTTGGCCTTCGCCTTGCACTGGGGGCCTTGTGTGAGGTCGGCGGGAATGTCTAATAAGGCGTGCTAACTGTATCAAAGCCGGTGGTTGAGTTGAGGGGTCAACGACAGCGGCCCGCCCCCGCCGCGCGCGACGTCGGCCGTTGTGGAGCCCCCTGCCTAACACCTGGACTACAGCTGTATTTCTGTCCTACTCTTATTGGAAATTGCCCAGATAGATGAGCTGTAGCAGTAGACATACCTGCATCATTGTTGTGATGAAGCACAGCTGCATGTATTCTGTATGTTGTTTGTAGCTGAGTCCTCAATGCTTCAATGTTTAAGTAAAGTTAGTTGTATAGTTGTATGGCTTCATTTGGCCCAGTTGGCATTTTATTTCAGTTGTCTGTGCTTGCCAATGAGTAGAGTTGATCTTGTTTTATTCATAGCATAATATTTCAAGAAAGGTTGTATAAAAGTGTAGCAAGCTAATAAAAAAAATTATGAGTGGGAAGAACTGATCCATCAGTCATGAGTTAAGTTCAAAATTTTGGGCACAACTCACAAAGAGGCAAAAGAGCAGTATTTGAATACTAAATTGAAAAAAAGCAATCTCAAATACCTATTTTATTATTGGTATGTCAACATATCTATTTGCATAATAAACCTAAAGTACTGTAAATGAGATCATGCAGTCATCATAATGCTGCTCTATGTCACAGTAGCAATGAAGCTACTTTGTATATGCCCAAGCAAAATAAATGTGGTGTTGTTCATGATGGATTTGTATTGGGAAGTATCTAGCTAGGTAGTGTGCACGATTGTGTGAGCTTCACTGTGCATGCACAGAGTAGTCGCTGTGCACTGTGTGTGTGAGCTGTGTGCTTGACGGGTGCGTGCTCTGTGCAGCCGTGCGGGACCGCCCCGGCCAGCCCTCGCGCCGCGCCCCGCAGCGCAGCGATGATGGTGGAGACCATCATGGAGTCCCCGCAGGACTTTGGTGAGTGCTGCCACACCCCCACACCACAAACACCCGGTAGTTGCAATCATTCTGCCTTCTCGGGACCACATAGTCGTATGAACCTTGGATGGATAATTAAAGTGCAACTGTACTGATATAATAAATAAAATAAAATAAATAAATACCTATAGGAATAGAATTGAATAATAGAAGTTTGATAATAATTTTAATTTATAAATGCCTGCTGGTGGCTGAGTAGGTAGGTACAACTCAGAATGCTTACTTATTTTATTATGTTTGTACTTAGTTTGTGTTTTGATCGTTTTGCCAATGAAATAAAACAAAAGTGAGTATAGATAGAGCTGAATATAGAGACTATAAATAATGCTGTGGTTTGTGTCCACTGAGTAATCAATATTTTCCTGTAACAAAGTCGCATAATTGGACCGACTGACTCAGCTTGTTAATTAATACCTGCTAGAATTTGTAGTGTGCGTCGTGTGGTCATCAATTAATAATTCGCACTGAAAGTAGCTGGAACCCTCATTTTCCATCTCACAGTCCGGGATTTGCGAGGTCGGGGCAAACCACATGCAGCGTTGGCAGGCCCCCGGGCATGCACGATTTTGTTATATTTGATCCACATTAGCTGCTTATTTTGGCGAAGTGTTTAAGTGTTATCATGCTGCCCTGCCCCTCGCCCTCCACCCCGGCCCCGGCCCCCTGTTACATGTCGGTTGTGTCGTCAGGTGCGAGCGCGAGCTGGGAGTGCGCGGGCAAGGAGCCGGCCGCCATGCCCGGCGCCCTGCCGCAGTGGAAGCGCGAGCTGCTGCAGCGCCGCGCCGCGCGCGCCCGCCCCCCGGCCTGCGCCGCCGCGCCGCCCGCCCAGCACCAGGCGGCCCCTCCGGCCTGCCCGCCGCCGGCCACTGCGGTCGAGGACGAGGAGCTCCGCTACGGGCCCGGCATCGTGAAGCGGCTGCAGTCGCGCTACCTCAGCCTCGCGCTGCGGGAGGCGCCGCGCCGCCGCCCCTCCGTGCTGCGCCGCGCCGCCAGCCTCGAGCACCTGCTGGACGCCGCGCCCCCCGCCGCGCCCCGCCCCGCGCGCCCCGTCTCCCTCGCACCCGCGCCCCCGCCCGCACCCCTGCCGCGCCGCGACCTCGTGAAGCGCGCGCGCTCCGTGGACGCGCTCAGCCGCCTCGCCCCGCGCGACGACCCGCCGCCCCCGCCCGCGCCGCCACCCCCGCCGCCGCCGCCCGCCCGCCCCGCCGCGCCCCGCGCAGGCCGCCCGCCGCGCCGGCCCGCGCCGCTGCTGCGCGAGGCGGAGCGCCCGCCGCCGGACCTCGTGCGCGCCGCGCTGCGCAAGTTCGAGCCGGGCTGTGCGCGACGCGGGGCGGGGGCGGGGGCGAGTGCAGCGGGCCGGGGGCACGGGCCCAGCGGCACCTCCACGCCGGAGCGGGGCGCGCGCTCGCCGAGCCCCGCCGCCGCGGACCTGTCCGCCATCGGCGAGCCCGGGGCCGGGCGCGCCGTGTCGCGCGCGGCGCTGGACGGCATCGCGCGCGCCGGCTCGAGCACGCGCTACTCGTTCGAGGCGGCGCGGCGCGGCTCGCACCTGCCGCCGCTGGCCGCCGCCAACCCCGTGCTGCTGGGGCGCGCACGACGGGTCGGCGTCATCAAACCCATGCCGGCCGAGCCGACCCCACCCCCGCCCCCGCCGGCGCCCGCGACCCCAGACCGCGACTATAAGATCCCGATAGAATCGCCGCGAATCACCGACGAGACGCCCCGAATCGCAGAGGAAACACCGAAAGCGACGACTCCTCCCCCGAAGCCGGTGACTCCGCCGCCGAAACTGCCGACACCCCCGCCGAAGGCGTCCACTCCCCCGCCGAAGCCGTGGAGTCCTCCCCCGCAGTCGCCCCCGCCGGTCGCCTGCTCGCCGCGCACGGAGGGCCCGCCCTCGGCGCTCGTGGAGCCGACCCCGCGCCCCCCGCCGGCCGAGGCGCCCCCGCCCCCGCCGCGCTCCCCGCCCCCCTCGGAGCCGCCGAAGCCCGCGCCGCCCTCGCCGAGACCTCTTCCTACACCGAGGCCGGTCGCGCAGTCGCCGAAGCCCGCTCCTCACTCGCCCAAGCCGGAGGTGCATCCCCCGCGGGCCGCGCCGCTGGTGAACGGTCACACGCCCGCCCCCGCGCCCGCCCCCGCCCCCGCGCCGGGCACGCGGCTGTGCGGCGCCGGCATCGAGCGCGCGTGGAGCGGGGCCGCGCGCCACACCGCCGCGCCCGGACCCGCGCATACCAACGGCGACGCGGCCGGTGCGCCGGCGCCGGGCTGGGCGCGCCCGGCCCCCGCCCCGGGCCCGGGCCCGGCCGCCAGCCCCGTGCTCCCCCGGGGCGGCTGCGGGGGTAGCCGCAGCCGCCCCGCGCCCCCCGCAGCCACCTCCGTGGTGTTCAACTTCTCCAGCCGCAAGGAGGTGCCCGACTACATCGAGAACGACGGGCTCATCCTGCGCGCCAGCAGAAGGGACACGTTCAAGGTCAGTGCACTCCCCACGAACACGTCCTCGGTGATCTGTCGAAAGCTTTCGATAGGGTCAAATACTCGTTTCGTCCTGTGAGTTACGGTCCCGACCGATGATTATCCTCCTTCTGCTTATGAAAATAAGGTTTCCAATCTATTTTGTGTTTTAAGACAAATTGACGCCTATTTATTTCAAGTTTACTCATGAAATCTAAGGGGCGTACCGCAGGGTTCTGTTCTACGTTTGTAATGACTTTTTTTATATACAATTTATACACTCGACAACACATCAAGGTGTAGGTAACATATCCGTGATGCGATGTAGCCAGAGAGGGCGGCACGCCACACTTCGCCAGTCCTTGTGCAGCTCTCGCTTCATCCAATGGCATTACTCTTCCGGGCATCTTCTGCCAGTCCTTATGGCGACGTAATAAATACCTGTTTCGTTAATCTCTGTTCACTCGTCATGCCTCTTTCCTTCTGTTTATCGGTGACAACATTCTGCGTATGCGTATCTGTTGGTTCCGCCCCGCGCGGCGTCACTCCGCGCCCGGCGAATGAACTCTGCATTCCCGCGCTATCGCACACTATTGTGAGACGCTTCCGTATTTACTCATTACTGTATCATCTCGCCAATTGCGCTCGATGCTGTCGTGCACTTTGACACTAATTACCTATAATGTTTTATTTACTGTAGATTGTATTACTTATGTCTACAACATTAGTAAGTATTATTTTTATCTGGAAGGACGCCTTGTGTAGTTCCTTCCTAAAGATAGTGCGCAAACGGTATGTTGCGCGTCACAGCCCCGTCGTTTTTGTTCCTTTTCGCACAGTAACTTCTATTTTGGGTTTGACCAGCGGGCGACGCTTTGTGTGCCCGTCTCCTGCTGTCCCACAGCGCTGGTACCGGGTGTGCGGGCACCCCGTGCATCCCCTGTGTGCCGCGGGTCAGCGCGCGCACCGCACCAGGCGTGTGTATTTAGTTAGCCATACTGTAGGACGTTTTAGGATTATTTCCCGTTTCTGTAGACGCGGACATATCTCCGAGTAGGGTTTCGTTCGCGATACACTTCCAGTTCATGCCTACATCTCTAAGCATTAAGCTGCGAATAGTTCTCGCTTTGCCTATATCGTATCTGCCCGTTGGTCATGAGCTGCACCAATGCTGAATGCCGTTGAGTACCACGTGTTCTACCAGCGGCTGCTTAGCCATGTCTCTGTGTTGGCTCGGCGCACGGCAATGATCTAACGCCATGTGACACGTGACCGCTTGCCGCCGGCCAGCCGCAGCGCACCTGCTGTGTGCGCGCGATGTGAAATCTGTCATCGGTTGCGTAACGTGATATGCTAATATAAGAATAGTTCATGCCAACAGTGAAAGTGGGCGCCGGTGATCGATAGAGCCGGGGCCTGCGGGTCGGCCGGGGCCGGCGCCGGGGGAAGCCGCGCCGCGTGCATGCCACTCTCGGTTTCGGTGCCCGGTACATCGACAAAGCAAAGAGTCCTGCTATAGGTCGACACCCGGACATTCCACCACTCCAGTCCGACATCAATTTTTCATGATCCTCCTAGACTTTGCTCCCATCTATTTGTGGCTCTCCTTGTCATCAGTCTCCATTGTGCACGATTTTATTCTTGCCTGCGTCTACATTGACTTCGTTGAGGTCTTGTTGGACCGTCATCAGCCCGACATCAATTAGATAATGCTAATTTACGAGTATATGTATCTTATCACTGGATTACATACGTACTTGAATCGAATACTTATCTACTCTTCTACCGTGTTACATATTATAACATGCATGAATTTGCTTAGAATTCGACTCTGCTCGGTCTCAGATGATTTTCATTTCAGTATCATTTCTATCTGAAGTGCCACCACTTATCTAACATCGTTTAGTATCTCCATGAGTAGCTTTGTTAAATCTGAGCTGATACAACGTTTGATTGTGAATTCCTGCAATCATTGTCTCGTCCTTTCCTACTGGCCGTCTCCTCTATGTGTTGGTGTGGCCAGGCCGCCACCGCCCGCGCCCGCGACCCGGAAGCGCCTCGGTCACTTTCTTCTGACGTCACTGGTCCCGCTGCCCGCTGCCCCCTACCGGCTGCGAGCCCATCGCATCGCATCGCATCGTTCGCGGTTCAATGGCGGCTAATCACCGTGCTTTCGTTTTTTACGCGCTACTCAATAACAAATAACGGTTTCGATTTTAATTTTCTGTTGCTCTACAATTGTACGCTTTTAGACGAGGCGTTTGACTGTGGGGTTCTGATGCTGTTGGAATCTTGGATTGGCTCGACGTCCATGATTGTGTTTGACTATGTATGTTCATGCAGTATCTACCTGAAAGTGACCAAGCTACTGTCTGTATTATCATCGACCAATCCACGGCCAACTATTCCCATAGTGTAGTTTCCTAAAAATATCATTGCCTAAATCAAGTCAGGTGATATTGTTTATGGTACATCTGAAAATAGTTTTACGACAATTTCCTCCATAAATATGAATAGTCAAAGTCTTTCTTCATCCCTTTTTGTCACCAACCTAGTCGTTGCCGGTGCACTACAGTTTACTATCTCACCTGCTGCGAGTGCACACAGTTCCATTCTCCGTGTTTGCTCGGAGCCGTTCTCTAATTAAAGTGATAGTCCGCGTTGTTTCTAGGTTGTTACCTAATGGTGTTCGGCTCGCTCCAAGCAGGCGGCGGCGGCGGCGGCGCGGCGGCTCGCTGCCTCGGCAGCATTATTAGCCAAATACGAGCCAATTAAAGTGATTCCGTTGTTTTGACGCTTTCCACTTTTATTGTTTATTCGCCTACTATTATGTCATTCGTTGGAGCGATGCGATGCCTGCTGCGGGGACTTACTAGGGTTTAGTTTACATCGCTGCGAGTTGTTTCCTTCGTGAGAATGCCGTTGGTGTCTATAGGCACCAGGCAATGTATCGTGTAATACCTATGGTACTTATTCCGCTGAGTCAATGACCCAAAGTGGATCTTGGCTCCCGACACCAAATAGCGTCCCTGTCTCCCGCTGTGAAACCACTTAGTATTCAATGTAGATCAGTTGATTACAATCATATTGCAACGTCAAGGTTGTCACAATTCACTTATACCATTTCCTTATCAAAATAATTACTATTGTAGTGGCGAATCAAGTATCAAGTCGACAGCGTTAACTAGTAATAACTTCATGTGAATTGCAAAAGAAAACATTGGCTCCACCATGTTCATATACCTATACGACGTGTGTTATTATGGAACAGAGCAATGTGCTATCTCGCTAAACACATTTCAATCAACCTAATCCGGCCGGTTTAGCGATAATGATGAGGCATCGCTTTCGGCGGAATTATGTTGTCCGGCGCGCGGCGAATATACGATGTGGGGGTGTCTCAATGCTTTCGCTTTCTTAAGTGCGAATTCAGCTGATACACTCTCAAGAAGTGATCACCATCTCAAGTATGTCATTTATTAATAAACCAATCTTAAGGGTGTAAGGTAAGTGTACATATAGCCGTCAATGTACGTATGCCCGTCAAGTCAACTTAAATTGCCTATATCTCACGAAAATGGTAGTTTATTTCGTTTTCTCTGCAATATTATGAAAATAAATACTGTTTTGCTGCTAATTAACTGGCAAAAATACAATAAAACATCAAATAACACACTATAATATCACTTTATAGTTTGTGTTCACGTTTTTGTAAAAAAGTTACGAAGTTCGATTACTAAACTGCTGTTTTTACTGACTACGGTTTTTTTTCAACGCTGGCTCATGTATTTACTTATTTGTAAGTGTTGATGTTTAAAATGAAACTTTATTAATATTAATATCATTCTGTAATTTGATTTGATGCCTATTTGTTTTAATTAATTAAATAATAACATTTTAAATTCGTTGACGGCTATTGGTTCAACCAAACAGCAAAATGTACCAGTACCCGTCATCTATATGATATATAGATAACTATAGAGATATTGCTTACTTTTCACACCAGTACCCGTAAAATAATATTTTTTAACTTCCCAAAACACAAAACATCCCTAAATGCACAAAAAACGTCCCAAACATTACGATGTGTTTTCTTATGGTTTAGGACGTTTTTGTGCATTTTATTATTCATTTGATAGACAGGCAGCACAATGCTGGTGTGTCTATATCACAGTGTTGGTAAGTTCAGTCTATGTTGTCTAATGTTCATATGATTCACTACACATATTGCTTATTTATATAATGTTTGATTTTAACCACATGTCGAGGCGATTTTTAAAAGAGTTCACTGATGGTGCAGATACTACATCATCAGACAGTTTGTTCCGTGCGTGGACAACTCTGTTACTTAAGAAGTGATGAGCGATTTTGGTATTGGCGATAGTACGGTAGATTTTCATATGGTGTCCTCGCAATGGACGTATGTCTTTAGTCTTAAAGAAACGGTGGACATCTGGGAGGTTATATTTGTACGTGAGAATTTTATATGTCTCAATTAGATCACCTCTATGTCGACGTTCTGCCAGGGTTTGAATACCTAGGATTTTAAGCCTTTCTTCATAGGACTTTTTGGGCAGTTTAATATATGGAATCTTTGTTGCCTTTCTTTGCACGCTCTCAAGTAGGTAGTAGGTAGATCGGATGTCCTTTATAAAATATGGGTTCCATATTTGAAATCCAAATTCCAGAAGAGGCCTAATGTATGTTTTGTAGATTTTGACAAGAACATCGGATGTAATAAATATATTGAAAGGATCTCCTTATAACATACATAAATGAATTAGCCTTCTTGACAATGCCATTAATGTGTTCTCCCCATTTTAGATTTTTTGAAACCACAACTCCAAGGTCCTTTTGGGATTCCACAGTGTTTATATCAGTGTCATCAATGGTGTATACCACGCCAGGATTTCTACTACCTAGATGCAACACAGCACATTTCGATATGTTCAGCTTGACTAGCCACTGCTTCGTCCATTTCTGGAGCTTGTTTAGATCGCTCTGTAGTTGTCCAGACACTAAGAGTGGGTTTCCAAAGATTTTCCCATCGTCAGCAAAAAATGCAGATTGTGAGTCTATCAGCGCAATGAGGTCCGTGATGAAAATTCCAAAAAGTGTGGGGGCTAAAACAGATCCTTAGGGAACTCCACTCAGGACGTCCCGCTTCTGGGACAAGGAGTAACCGATCCTGGAAGGTTCTTCCCAACAGGTAACTCTTTACCCAGTCTAAAGGCCGACCTCGAATGCCAAAATGCTCCAATTTTATAAGCAGGCGCTGATGCGGGACTTTGTCGAAAGCAAAATCAAAATCGAGGTAAATAACGTCAACCGGGTTGCCACGGTCCACGTCCATAGTCCACGGGTGCACACATGACAGTAAGTTCGTTATTGTGGATCCCTTCTCGACAAAGCCATTCTGCTGGATGTAACATTTTCTCTGTTGTGGAATTTCTTCAGTTTATTGCATATTAGTCTCTCCATCACCTTACCCACAATACTTGTCAAGCTGATTGGCCTAAACTTGGCAGGGTCTGTTTTATCACCGGATTTGTACACAGGTGTAACTACAGCATGTTTCCTGTCAAGTGGGACATGTCCGACCTCAAAAGACACCCTCATAAGCTCAGTGAGAACAGGAACAAGTGTTTTGCTGCAGTTTTTTAGAATAATGCTGGGAATGTTGTGAGGTCCAGGAGCAGAGCTTGTGTCGAGTCCTTTTAAAACTTTCTCAACATCCTTGGGTGTAAAGTTTATGTCACAGATCGAGTGCTCCACACGGGCTAATGTAGTCACTTGTTAGCATATGGTCACATCTGGTTCACCACAATAGGCTTTCTGAAACTCCTGCGCGAAGATTTCCGCTATGTCGTTGGGGTCTGTAACTAGGTCGCCATTATGGTTCCTCATTGCAGGTGGAATGCTCACTTTGGATGACATGCACTTTCGCAGATGGGAATAGAAGGGTTTTTGTCCGTTATCCAGTAGTTTTGCTTCATACAGTCTTCTGCTCCTTCTGCTTTCTGCCACACAATGATTGCTGGCGGTTCTATAGCGCTGGTAGTCCTCGTCATCCTTTGTGCCAATATAAACATCCCAAAGTATTCCCTTCTCAGATACAAGTTTCAATATATTGTCATTGATTCAGGGTTTATTATTACCTTCCTTCTTCTTCACTTTTTTAAGCGGAGCGTCTCAGTCTGTGTTTGTATCCACTATGGTTTTTAGCTGTCTCCAAAAACGCTCCACGTCAGTAGTAGATTCCAAGATTTCGAGATCCTTCTCCAGTTCCTCCATGTAGTTGTCAAAGTCAATGTAATGGTAATATCTTTTAAGTTTAGGCTGACTGTGGACTCTTTGTATCAGAAATTGGATGCTGAACTCTAGTACGCAATGATCAATATTTCCTATAGGTGGTTTATAATATATTCCAGTGATTAAGTTTTCATCGTTTGTCATGATCAGATCGAGCAAGGATGGAGTGTTGCCTGTGCGGAAACGTGTCGGCTGGGAGACCAATTGATGAAGATTACTGTTGAGAAACATGTTCTTAAACAGTTCCTCGGGTCCCTTGAGGTCCTGTTCGATGTCTTGAGGCCATAGGATGTCGGAGTAGTTGAAGTCACCAGCGATAACTATCACATTGTTCGCCGAAGCAGCTTAGCCAATAATTTAGAGTCACGTCGTTTCCATATATCTGGTTCCCTATCATCGGGTCGATAGACCCCAACAACAAGGAAATGGTGAGAGTCATATTGAATATCCAAAAACAAGGCTTCCGTAAGATCACATACAGTCATACTTCTTATGAGTTCTTGCAATAATGGGTTGACACGGTCTCTGACATATATGGCAACACCGCCACCACGCGTTTTGCCACCCTGCGACTTAGGTCGATGTTTCCGGTCTTGTCTAAATATAGTATAATCAGGTATGGCAAATGTGCTGTTTTCTGTCCCTGCTGTTCAGCCAGGTCTCCGTGACAATTATAATGGATGGCTTGTTGGTGTTTACATATAAAAGAAATAAGTCGAATTTTAATGACAGCGAGCATAAGTTGGTGTATAGGAAGGTAAGGTCAGTGTAGGGGTTGTTGGGGTCAAATAGTTTTTTTGTTTGATTATCTTCGGCACACCCCTGACATACTTAATAGTGAGATCTAACTCACCACTCTCGGTACGTAGCTGGAGACGTTACATCAGCTCCTTTAGCTCGTCCCGCTGCATCGGTGTATTGTCATCATACACTCTTACCTCCATGGCTCTATTCTTGTTTTTAAGGACCTTCACTGCATCATGCCGTGACTTGAGCATCACCTTCATGTGGCGCGGTTTACTGTTGTCTCGTTTACCAAGTCGCAACACTTTCACCAGTTTGTCAGAAGATATCTGTTCACTCGTAATCTCCACCAGGATCCTTCTGACAGTGGCCTCATCAGTGGGCCCTTAAATAGCTGTGTCACCCGTATCCATCCAGGGAGACCAACAAGGATCACGTTATTTGCTCTGCGATCACGCTCCGCCATCTCCTCCGATATATTGTTAGTGTCTAAGGAAGTGGCCGGAGTAGCAGTAGAAACTGCATGAGTCACTGGTGCAGAAATCCGTCGTCCAATTCCTCACGTACACAATCATATGCTTGGATCAGTTTAGGCACTTGAAATAAGGCCTCGCGGCAAGGCGAACATAGAAATATGAGGGTGCGTTTGGATTTCAACCCCATGACACGAGCCTCGCTGCTTGTTAGGTTGCTGCAACTAAGACATACGTTCCGTTTACAACCATCGCACTGTATCAAATTTTCATCGCTATGATCATTATCGCACTTCATTTTGGAAACAAGTTTGCCACAAAAAGTCGTTAATTTTTCGTAAAAAAAAGTCAATTGGATTTTACACTATGTAATGTCGGAGTTTTTGCGAGATAACACTTGTCCACTATTATAATGCACAATTTCACTAAATAACGTGTTTTTGGCGTAATTTAGACACATAAACTAATTATTTAATTAATTTAATACAATACACAAATTCTAACACTGTTCACTTTTTGAGGTTAGAGAAAAAAAACATCTTTGGGATTTTTAAAACATCTTTGGGTGCATTAGTAATTATAGGCATAATGACCTGAATTATATATACTGGCTGGAACAGCAACAATGAATATTTTGACTATTTTGGTTTATATATTTGAGAAATGTCGAAATGTCGAAAACATAAAGCTTGTCCAATCAGGTATTCCATTTACACTATAGCACTTTGATCAATCATATATATACGTCATACATTACCTACACAAAAACTATATATATATATGACGGCTATTGGGACATGGGTATGTCGGATATCTGTACAAGGACATGCCGGATACCGGGCAAAGGGGTATTATTTCATATAAGTCTAAAAATAACTTATTTAATCTTAAAATTAAATAAACATTATTTAATTAAATAAAATTTAAATAAATTGTTTATATCTATGCACCATTTCATTCCTTGTGGGTCTTATACTACGGCCGTGGCTACAAAATCAAAAGTGAAAAGTTCAAAAAGTGACGGTTATTGGGACAGTTCCCTTATCACGTGATGTCTTTCTCAAGTCGCGGTTCGCCTGCAATCAGCAAATACGTTCTCAAGTGTTAGTTTGATAGTTCTATTAATACGGCGTTACTCACGTGATACCCGATTCCTAAACGCGCCCTAAGTCACGTTTATTAATAGGAACGTCATCTTGAGGTCGTTCTTAAGATTGACTTTTGAGCTGAGAGTGATTTAATTAATATGGGCCTTAGAACGGAGGTGGGTTCACTAGACACGTGCGTGTCTCCCGTCGGTTTGTCGCAGTGACATGTCGCCGCCGCCGCCGCGGAAGTCGCGATCGCGCTAATTAGTAACTACGTTAATGCTATCGATCGTCGCTTTCTATCGCGCGCAAGAACCGACTCCACTCAATGGCACAATGCACTGTTTGCCAAAAAAGCGCGTTCCCAGCGAGCGGCGCGGCGCGGCGGCGGCGGCGGTGAGAGCGGCGCTTTACATGATTATAGTGCATGGAGATGGTGTCGGAAGTCATCCGGCAGGCGGCGGCATAACATATTAAACGCCTAAAGCTGCATTCACAACCACGGGCTGGCGGTATTGGCTGTGGTTGTCAATGCAGCTTAACTCGGTGTCCAGCACCGCCTCCTAGGGCGATGAGTGAGGCACTCCGCGGTGCAGTGTGCAGCCATACTGTGTTAGCCGAAGGAACACTAGGAATAGTAGTTGTCTTCCTTCTGCACCAGACACACGTTGTTCTAAAGCTAAGTACAGTAAAGTATGACTGGTGACGTGACCTTGCCAGTCCAGACTTCCGTTGCATTTTGCGACCGTGACCATTTCAAAACCTGGTCCGCGGAGACTTCCGTTGCACTTTAATTGAATGCAATAAAATGGCATAAACTGCATCGAGCGAGCCAGGTGAGGGGCGGGGGCGAGTGGCGCAACATGTCTGGCGAGTGTTGGTTGATGGATTACACGAAGACCTATCTCTGCTCGTATAGGTTTCATAGACGGTTTTGGGTACGAGTGGAGTTTGAATTCGGTCTTACAACTGTCAGTTTTTATACAATATTGACAGTCTCAGATCTGCCTGTCGGTCATAGTGTAGTACCAGCCATAACACCACCATACTTAATCCACTTGGCATGTTGATGGTCACGGCCGCGGCGTGGATTTAGACTTCGTCACGTTCCGTCTTTACAACTACCGTCTGAGTGTCAACGGTGTAAAGGAAGTCCATTTAGTTGTCAGACAAATAACTGTCGTCAAAACTCTAATAGTACTTATTTCCAATTGTAGACGAGCGCATAATTACGTCGAATGTGCGAGGAGCGAGTTCCGCCGACGCAACTCGACCGGTCTGTGAACAAACTAGTGTAACCAGTCACCTTTGCGGCGGTGTACGTCCATCCGCACCCGCACGACACCTGCTCTGCTCACACCACTCGCTAGCGAATGCGTAAATACCAATGCTATAGGATTTATGTTAATGCCTTAGCGACCATTAGCTAAATTCTCACCATTCAAAGTCTCGTAGCTACTGTGTTTACGTATTCGCTATCAGCATTGCCCTCTGCTTTATCATGATGCTTATAGTTTCCGTTCACTGCGATGATTCGCGCTCGTATCATGATCCAGTCAGTACTTCCTGTGCGGCGGCGGCGGCGGACACTGTTGAATGGTGATACAGATGGATTCTTTGTGTCATACAGTCTAAATACTAGCGTATTATTATTGGTTCTATGGCATCTTCCTAGAGTATTCTGCCAATATTAAGTCGGCCATAGGAGCAATTCAGCAGTGTTGCTGTCCCCTTCATACTTCGTTTAAAACAGTTAAGTCAGAAAGGGACCGAAGCCCTAAACAATGGCATAACTGTACATCACGTTTATGGTTTCCCGCTTTAGTTCGTACGATGACATTCTACAATTTACACTTGGTTAGCCATCCTGTCGAGAGGACATTAGCCCAAACAGATAATGAAATAAGTGAAACATCGCTAACAATACTGGAATATATCAAGGAGGCAACGATTTACGTGGTATCGGAAACGAATGTAATCGTAGCCTTCGAGAAATTATCTTCACAGCTAGAAATGACTAGGAATTCGTGAATTGAGCCAAACTAATCATAATTATTTATCCTTGAGAATAGATATGTACGTGAATAATATCTATCGGCTTATTGTGGCCAGCTTACAGTACATGCGATACGCTATCGGCGAGATAGCGTCGACCCTGTGGCCGGCGATAGCTGCCACTCGTGTGCTATGGCGAGGGCGGGCCAGATGGAGGGATGGCCTGCACAACACACGGGCTGCATGCACAGGGTTGAGTGTCGCGCCTTGGGAGGTCCTGTGTCCAGCTGTGGACGGAGACAGGCTGATGATGAAGAGCCGGACATCCTCACTGGCCATATCCAGCCCCCCAATGCCGCTAAATATTGGAAGTCTAGTATAAGCTGGTCCGGCAATCATAACTGAGTTAACCGAGTCCGGGCCAGCTTATACTGGTTATTTAATAATTGAAGCACTCTCTACGCTTCATTATCATAAATGCGACCAGGCATTCGCAATGTAAATTGTATTGATCGTGAGATACGTATCGATCGAAACATTTACATTTTCTTTCTTCGCTATCAGACAACGCTGAGATTCAGAAAAAACAAAGACACAAAGACAAAGAACGACAGCTTACTGTGAGTTCACTCTTGCAACTGTCAAAATTCGTAGCACAAAATTACTTTTCCAGCAGATGTACTAAATCCAATGTGAGCGGAAGTAACAGCACATTGCTTCCCGAAGTTCTCTAGACGAATGTTGTGTACTGCCCGTTGGTGGTTGTACCCGTCGCGTAATGTTGCCCCCGAGGTGTCATTGGCTGGCTGCGGCAGTGCGGCGCCGCTGCATGCACTACGCCCGCAGCCAGACGCGGGCTCGGTTCCGCTCCGGTTGCGTGCCACTGACGGGGCCAACACAGCGCTGTACATCTCACACTGGAATTGTATACAATATCAACAGATGAAGGTGGAACACAGAGAGACTACTTGACTTATTGCAGAAATTCTTTCACTGTTTGGTGGATAAAAGTGAAAACTATGTAACTGTAAAAGAATTATTAAATTCGGTCCAATAGTTTTTGAGATAATCTCAACCTTATTGAGGCCCCCTGTATACTTATCTCTGTCTTCGACTGTACACTGGTTTCAGCTATGGCATATCGTTAGAAGTTTAGAACATGACATGGCATAGACGATGAAGCATGCGGGTTGCTCCTGTTTGTCATACTATTAGTTATACTAGTAGGACAGAATGAACCAAAATTCTCCCGTATGTGCTATTGCCTGCTAGTGTGTGCCTCTTGGACCCACCAGTGGGTTAAATTAGTAGGACCACGGGTGTTGCTCCAAACATGGCCAACTAGAGCTGTCAGTTTTCATACAATTTTGTCAGTCGTAAGTGCGAGCTCACGCTGAGCTCGTGCCCAAAACTGTCTATGATTATCGGCCTTAGTATTAGGTGAGGGTTGGAGAATGCTCCGACTCCACGAATGTGGTAGTTTTATCATTTCCTCCGCGCTGTTAACTCACCCACCCCCGCTCACTGCAGGGTGTCCTGCTGATAGATGGTACTGGTACAGACTGACAGATATCTGAAGGCTTGTATCCGTATTCCATCCCATCCATCTCCGTTCTGGTGTCTTCAGGAGCGGTACAGTACAGCAGTTCGTACTCGTCTGTCTCGACCGGAACACAGCTTAGGGCAGGCTTATCCAGACCGCTGTATGTCAGTGTTATGATGACGCGCAGTGATGACGCTTCGTAATACCGTTGGTATGTTGATACATATTTTTGTGTCAATCATCCACTCTTTATCGGTGATAAAATTCACAAAATCCGCTTATTAGTCACCCACTACAGTTTGCAATGCTGAAAGTTTGTTTTCATTCGACTGAACTGAAACATACTCACGCCGCACTCGTATAATCTTTGTTTAGTAATACTCGTCGGCAACATGGTGTCGGTACGGTGGAACACAGAGAAAGGTGTACAGGAGAGTTTTTAAGGTTGAGGTTTCCTCAAAAAATACTTGACCTATTGTATTTCTTTCACTGTTTGATAGATAACAGTTAAAACTATGTAACTGTAAAATAGTTATTAAATTCGGTCCAGTAGTTTTTGAAAAAATCTCAACCTTATTGAGGCCCCCTGTATACTTATCTCTGTCTTCGACTGTACCTACGTGTCGGACCGTGCTCCACTTAATGAGCGCGCCACATCCTCCAGTGCGGAGCGGTGTCGTGCCCCCCAGCACAGCACATGTGCACATGCCGTATGGATTACGTTGCCGGCTCGTCAACACCACGCACATTACTTGGCCGGAACAGACCCGGCAGCAGTTTGTTACGGGCATGCACAGAAAGAAAAGATTAGCTGTGATGGTTGACTATTCGCATCTGCCGTTACATCTGTAGGGAGGGACCACAGACCACTTACCCAATAGACATTAAATCTGTCAACAATGAGCGCATAGAGACGAAGCGGGGGGACACGAGTGCTGTATTAAAGCGATGCGTCCATGTCCATAATATCTCTATGTTACACGTGTCGCGAAGCAATGTTACGCTCATGTGCGGGCAGACACAGATTACAGGTCTGTGGGGTAAGTGGGAGGACATTGGGACAGCCAAGTGTTTCTAGTTTGGTTATTGTTTACAATTATTTGCTTTGAATGACAAGACCGTAGTTGTTTTAGCTAGAACAACAACTACTACAGGCAATCCTGTTATTTAGTATGCCCTCCCGCCCCCCACTGTCCAGAGAAACCCTCCGCTCACGTGCCAGCGGTCTCTGTCCCACGCCGCGCCGACGCCGCGACGTGCTCGCGCCGACAAATTCACTCTGCGTACTTACTTCTCGCATTCCATTGTGCGCTCCGGCATTGTCAGTTATGTCAATTCAATCAATCTTTACGTTGATTCAACACGAACGAAACGATATTGGAATTCAGTATCCAAATACCGGGTAAAACTCAAGTAAGCTCGGCGATAATAAACATTCTCCACCCCAGAATAGCATTTCTGTTTATGTTTTTACTAACAGTCGAGGCACGGAAACGAGACATTGACATGACACAGTAATTGCAGTGGAGCCGAGTCGTACAAACAAACATTGCCGACGTTACCCGTCGTGTCGCAACAAGCGGTTGCCGCGCAGTCGTCAAGGAGCAACTCCTATTACCCAAATACAATGCATTAATTGCGCATTGATAGAGCCTCAGCCGTGGCCTTAGCATTGTTCTCTGTCATCCGTGATACACATTCAGTACAGATACACGCCCGAGACGAGATCACATCTCAACTCCGGTGATACACTTTGTTTGTGCACATTTTGGACAATTGAATCCCTCAGCGTGCGACCTGCCTCCTAAGAGGTATAAAGGCCCCGCAGGGCGGTTCGTGTTGCACGGGTCAGATTACGCATGACAGGAATACAGTGCAGTGTTTATGTCATCGTGCGTGTCATGCGAAGCGAAGACCCCAACCTCTTCCTGAATATCTTGAATGGCTCGCCACACATAAGTCTTACACTCGACAGTGCTACATGTGAACTGTACGAGTATGTCGTGTTGTGCCGACAAGCACTGTCGGAACACAAGCGGCACGCACGAGCGACGCGACGCAGGCGCACCTCTCACAACATAGCGGAAATCAGCCGCAACAACTAGACCATACGTCACTGGCCGCGGGGACAGAGCTGACTCAGTCGACCCGCTATGCTATACAGACACTTGTACTCTGTCAGTTGCCTGCAAATTGATGAAGTAGACCTTATATAAATACATGCTTGTAGTAAATATCGTCGTTGTGCCTGCAGAGCCCGCCCCACGGGCGGCAGGCGGGCTACTCCGTTTCAATACTGTTTAGCAAGTAGCCCCGCCCGCTGCACTGTGAAATGCTCCCAAACAAATGGTGTCTTTGTCACGCACAAGTTAGCCGGAGAACTGGCTGTGCTCGTTACAAATTATGTTCTTTTCAGTTACCTAGAAGTGCGCTCATTTAATGTCATTGTATTAATTATGTACAATTACGTAACGATTGGCTAAATAGTTGCTTCTCGCTATCTAACCTATAACAAGTTGCCTGAATGTCAACCAGAGATCTGTGAAGGCGAACCTCCTCAGCGTCCGACGCGAATCCTCGACATTTAACCAAATCACTTGGCCATCCCGTGAAGTGTTAGTCTCGCTCGGTGGCGAGTACAGCGGGTTGGGGCCGGCTAGCTAGTTTGTGAGTCGATTAACATTTTTTCTTTGCCTTTCAAATAGCAGTGTCTCGAACCGGAAGGCCGGCATTGATTTGTGTGTCTGCCGAATGAGGCGCTAATTAGAGATAGCTCGTCAAATACATAACCGGTAGGTAATTGAAATTCCTTGTCGATTGGAAATCTTGGTGCTAACTAACACACGTCAGCACTATTGTCCGTGGTGGTCTGCGCCGCGGCACCTGCCCGCGCCTCTCGCGGCTCCCATGTTGCGGTGAGGGGGCGGGTGGCCTCGGGGTATCGTATCATCACACGTGTCCACCACGCCCCGCACGCGGCCGCAGTCACCGCATATTTTAGCACGTTTATGAGTATGATTTCTTTGAATACACATTCCAACACCAGAATCTAGGAAAATATTTTGTAATCTTCATCTTTTGTTTGAAAACATTACATCCGTTTGCGTTGTAAGTATCGTCTATCACGCCGCAACCTAAGCGAAGTGTATCCCACGATTGCATCAACAACCTTTCCTAAGCAACCATTCAGTCCACATTCACACATGTCATTCAGCCAGTCGTCATTCATATTCTAATACTAAAACCTTTTCTCTCCTCCCACACTGCTCCATAGACATTGAGATGTATTCCGTCTGCCTGAGACATTTCGCCGCTCATTATACTTGCTGAAATAGTAATGTAAATCGTAGTCTGTGATGCATTAGTCTGTACAAGCACCTGAGGAGTATCATCAGCCATAGTTTAACATGAGACTATCATAGATAAGGGTTGCCGCTATCGTCGGTATCGTGGGGCGCACCCAACGACCCGTCCCATTACAAAGTCAACACGTTTGCATCAACCCGCTTGAATCACTCACATAAATGAACATATTTCATTAATGAGCTAACTTTCTCTAACGTGTAAACAAGCTAATTTGAGCCTTCGAATGTGTGTCCAACCGTCACCTCGCATTATGCCGTGCCAATGCGACATGCGGGAGGGAAACTAGCGCCGTTCCCAAGCTCAAGGCATGGGCCGCGGCTCATACATATCTAAACAGTATCGCCTCTGTGAAAAGTGACGATACGCCCCCGCCCCCGCCCCCGCCCCCGCCGCCGCCGCCGCGCATAATCAGGTGAAACCGGTATCACGTCTCCATAATAATTTAGTGACGAACGGAACAAAAATCGAAAGTAGCGACTTGCAAATTCTTTGGAAAGGAATTATGTAAGTTAGCATAGTGGCATCAACTCGTGGTTATGCAAGCTACTTCCTAACTAGCGGCTAACTGAGAATCTTGGGCCTTCGCCTGAGTCCAGCACGCCCACAGTGTATGACATTACCACCGGGCCCATCTGTTTACCGCCAGGAGACGACGGCAACCATTCCAAGACGAAATTCTAAAAGGAAATGATGGCAATGTAAATTATTTTTCTCGCCACTGTGATCTTAGCTCTGTTAGAAAAAAGCATGCCACGGAATCCTCTGGTTCGAATTCCGGTTGCAATAAATTTCATCTCCATTATAATTTCGTAAGAGATCCGCCTCTGTGGAGCTAATAGTGTTTTAACCTTTGCACTACGAGGGAATTGAATTCCGACTACACAAAATTAATGCGGTATACGATTCCATCAATTACATTCCGATTTGAAATAAACCAATCGCTATGTAAGTACGTCCAGGCACTTTGTCCTTATCTGCGAGTGTCGGTCTGTGGTTGTCGGGCGCGGCCGCGTGCGCAGCGCCCGCCTCACGTGCGCGCGCACCGCACCGCACCGCCTGTGTAAATAAACACCGCGCGATACACGTTGCGAGTGCCTCGGCGGCAATAATAATGGAAATTACCAAGTGATTGGAATACATGAAATGAAGTAAAGACGAATTGATTTCTTTGGCGATAGTTTGATGCTATTAATAAGGCCCGCTTGCAAATAGCGATTTAACCCCTTAAAAATCCATACGTTCTCAATAGTTAAGTCGCTAATACTCAGGTTATCATAGTGAGCCTTAGGGCACACAAAGCGGAGCGAGAGCGTTCCGGTCTGGGGGCGGTGCGGGATTTTTGTGTCAGTCGGTACTAGTAATCCCACAGTGCCACTATGACTCGCCTCAAACCCCCCTAATACTAGGCACATGACCCTGTAGATACCAGACCACATACTGCTGTGGTCACTTCCGCACAAATTGTGATCTGTGTGAAGTGTTTGTGTGACCACTGGGCCCTGTATTGGCCGGTGTCACGGTATGTACGCCCCGCGCCGCGCTAAGCCGTGATTAGGATTATAATATCACATAACTGAGTGGATGATCGCTGCGGCCTGACAGTGACGGATGGCCTAACCGCTAACCACAGCCGACAGAAATAGACTCCTGGATACACATTGCTGTGATAACACTATTTACGGAATTGTAGGTAGGTACATTATGATAGCTTGCACGCACATTAACCACTGACCCGAATAATATGCTGCGCCCAGCACATGCCGCAAGCAGTAGGTACCTACAGCAAGCAAGCGGCTGATGAGGCTGAATAATAATAAATACCATGTACAGTGCTGATACATAGGTTTAATTAGGTGTGCCTATTTCCTGCAGCGAGCGTGACTAACGACTGCGCTATCACATATACCAATAACCGTATGTACTTATTTCATAATTTTATTGTAAATCGGACTCGTCTGAATGAACCCAATAGATTGGTGGAATAGATTCAAACGATTCACAATGATGATTAAGTGTCCGCTACTCTCTTACTGATGAAATGATACCATGAGTTGGTATCATTTCATGGTATCATTTCAATGGTAGCATGTTGACCAGAGTCGGCGCTATTCCAGGTACCTATAGTACTGTCACTGTCCCGCGCATCATTTCATGATATCATTTGCTCGTCTTGAGAACTGGGGGCTGATCACACCACATTACAATTTGAGACGTGTTGAGTTACGATTATGAGAAGCAGCTCGCAACTTCCGCATCACATCGGGAGTTCCTTTGGAACATGTAGCAATCTCCTCACTGTCTAGCGTTCATCATCATCATCGTCAGCCCGTATCAGTCCACTGCTGGACGTAGGGCAAAGCGCACCACTCAACCTACTCTCGGCCCTCTGCATCCAGTCTCTGCCAGCCATCTTGCGAAGGTCATCCTTTCATCTGGTCTACGTTTACCCGTTCGTAGCCTCCATTCGAGAACTCGTCTCCCCCATCGGTTATCGACTGCCACTTCAGTTTACTAATTCTATGAGCAATGTCAACCACTTTTGTCTTCTGGCGGATATAATCGTTTCTTATTCTATCTACCAGAGAAATGCCAAGCATAGCTCTTTCCATAGCTCGCTGAGCGACTTTGAATTGTTTAACGCTGCTGCTGCATTACTATGTCCCTGCAGTATCCCTAGGGTATTGACTTTATAGACTCCTTTCATAGTTGCATCGTGCACATAGCTCGCTGGTTTATTAATAGCAGCATGTTATCTGGCGGGTACCAGACTAGTTTTTATCAGCGCGCCAGATGAGTGATCGGTCCCCGCCGGCGCCGGATGCCGACCGGTTTGTGTGCCGGCTGGCGGCTGACGACGGCCGGCGACTGCGGCGCTCACTCCTTCCGAGGAGCGAGAGCAGCTAAATGGCCTATAGATTGCCTTTGAAGGGCAGCACCGGACGCGCGTATTGAGGGCGAGCGTTTAACTGCCAGTGATCTATCACATCGTAGATATGTTCGATACACTGGTGCGAACATCCTTACAACCTTGATTTCAACGTTTCAATAATAAGCTATGAGTTAACTCATATTAAAGCATATCCAATGTAGCACTTTGTCCAGTCGAAGACAGAGATAAGTATACAGGGGGCCTCAATAAGGTTGAGATTTTATCAAAAACTACTGGACCGAATTTAATGATTCCATAGTTTTAACTTTTATCTATCAAACAGTGAAAGAACTTTGGCAATAGGTCAAGTAGTTTTTGAGATAATCTCTAACTTAAAAACTCTCCTGTACACCTTTCTCTGTGTTCCATCGTACCTCTCTTGTTTGTTGAAGCCGTACACGAGTACATTGTTGTGTTGTCGAGTGTACATGCTAGCTCTACGTGCTGTGTTCGAGCTCTTCACTTTCTATTCCGGCCGCGTTCTGTCACGTTCGTTTCGTACGGACTTGGGCCAAGGTCAATCTGTCCTCTATTTGGAACGCTAATTGTAATTACTACTTTACTACACAATTTTGTCAGTTTATATTCTGTAGCAAGGTAGTGTTGTGTAACAAAGGATATTTTTAGTTTGTATATACAAACTAAAAAATAAACAAAATATTTTCATAAAAAAAATAAAAATTATTTTCATACAATAACATAGATCCGTTTTGGTTCATAGAATGATGAAATATTTCACTTGGAACAAACCGTCTCACACAGTAGCACAAATAGAACGCGATTTAAAGTTACGCCACCGTTTAGTATCCCTGTCCTTTTCTAGCTAACCTTTTTTGACGAAGTGTGAAAGGGATAGCAACACGTTTTAATGGAAGTGAGGTTTAACTAGGTTTATAAATAATAGCATTAGAGACGATTAGGTGGGCAATCTAAATTCCCATTTAAAAGGGATGTTTGATTTTAATCTACGAGTAGTTTCCTGAGGAGTAGGAAGGATCGTAGATTGCCTGCCTGTTAAGTTAATAAATAAAGAAACATTTATTCATTAGAACAGTGATAGTACATAAACCGAGGCCCAGATCAAATGTCTTATTTTGTAAACAATAACTACCCTCCCCCATTTTAAGCTATTCTGTGGTTATTGTGTAGTTATTTATACATTATTAGATCGGATTAGTTTATTTTCACAATGTTGAACAAATTCAATCAATCAGTTCCTTCACTTTTACATCAGAACAGGTAATTAGACGATCATATTTGTTTACAAAATAAGACACTTGATTTGGGCTCCGGTATACATAAGTTACAACTTGATAATCATAGTTACAGATGAGTAGGAAAGTCCTCGGCGTCACGCTGAGGCTTACTCACGTTTATTCTTGCTAATCCCGGAGAATGAAAAATACTCACATTTATTCTTGCTAATACCCGGAGAATGAAAAATACTCACATTTATTCTTGCTAATACCCGGAGAATGAAAAATACTCACATTTATTCTTGCTAATACCCGGAGAATGAAAAATACTCACATTTATTCTTGCTAATACCCGGAGAATGAAAAATACTCACATTTATTCTTGCTAATACCCGGAGAATGAAAAATACTCACGTTTATTCTTGCTAATCCCGGAGAATGAAAAATACTCACATTTATTCTTGCTAATCCCGGAGAATGAAAAATACTCACATTTATTCTTGCTAATACCCGGAGAATGAAAAATACTCACATTTATTCTTGCTAATACCCGGAGAATGAAAAATACTCACATTTATTCTTGCTAATACCCGGAGAATGAAAAATACTCACATTTATTCTTGCTAATACCCGGAGAATGAAAAATACTCACATTTATTCTTGCTAATACCCGCTTGTATAATATTGTAGGTGTTGTGTCGTAAATGTGTGCCTGTGGTTTCCAGTCGTGCGAGCCCGGCGCCGGCGTGGTGGTGCTGCGTCCCGAGCTGGTGGCGGCGGCCCGGGCGCGCGACGAGGCCGACGGCGAGGCCGAGGCCGACGCGGAGGCCGAGGGGCCGCCGTCGCCGTGCGCCGTGCGCTTCGTCAACGACAACGTGCTCATCAACGGGCGCTCCTCCATCGCGGCCAGACAACACGCGCGCGCGCACGACAGGATAGCCAAGGTACATACATACGAAGACATACATTCTAACAGACGATAGTTAACAATTGAAACCTAAATAGAGTACAAAAATTTATTTTAATTTTTCTTAAATATTTTCCCACACGTCAAAAACGCTAGTCGGCCATGTTTGCGAGATTCGTGACGTCACTCTGAATTTTTAGGGATTTTTTTGATTTATCGATCTTATGTGAGTTTAGGTAGATACATTGAATTATTGATAATAATTCAAATTTTAGGGACATGTAAATTAAATATTTACCAAATAAATGGATAATGAATACATTTGAAGGCTCCCTTATAGCTAGAGTTAACCAGGTATTTCAATGATAATCTATCTATGTTAAGAGCAAAAACATCGATGTTTTAACATTAGATACCCTGGTGTCTGCGGCCACTGGCAAGTGCGCTATACGCCTAAAGCAGCACATGAATCCAGCATGTCGTGTCGTGTTCCAGCTGAAGCTCCAGTTCGACGACTCGCTAACGCGCACGTTCGAGTACCCCTCGGAGACGTCGCTGTGTGAGGACGAGGCGGACTCCGCCCCCGCCGGCGCCGCGCACACCACGCAGCTGGCCGAGCCCGCGCACCTCGCGCCGCTCGCAGCAAACACACATATAGGTACAAGTCGTCTATTGAAGTTGCACAGTATACTCCAATGGAGCCCCTTTGACTATACTATGACTATAGGCCTCCTGGAGGTCATCGCCGGCAGGTGGGATTGCCCGCTGCTGAGGCACCTTATCAAAATTACCAAAACTAGTCTAGTGATTAAGTACTAACATAGGATAAGGCACCTGTTACTAACACAAAATGGACCTAAGTTGTTCGGCAATAAACGTTTTATTATTATTATTATACTGTAGTGCAAGGTAATCTAACAGTGAAAAATTGTATTTGGCTATCAGTTTTGTGTTATGTTTCATACCTTTTGTGTATTGCCGTTGGTTTTCCAATAAAATAAATAATAAGGTAGAGATCTTTTACGATAACACAACGCCGCACATAACTATGTGTGTGGAAGCATGTCCACTATATCCAGTGTAAACAAATAGATGTTACTTGCATTACATGCTAATTCCTTCGTAACATACAAGTAACACACTGCAACAATACATTTATAGTAGATTCAGCTGCGCTATTTCCTTACAAAGTTGTGAGAATGTATATTTAAAAAAATGTTTCCGTGCTACCTAAATGTTTTATTTGCAAGACAACGATATGGTTATAGTATTGTGTGTTGTGCGTGCGCAGCGTCCGCCGCGCTGTCCCGCTACACGCCCAGCAAGACGTGCGCCGCGGACTTCCAGCTCGGCGTCACGCGGCGCGCACCATCGCCCCCGCACCCGACGCCAGGCGCAACCGCCGACAGGGCGACGGACACCGGTGAGGGACAGACCGTATACACAACCCCCGGCACAATAAACCAATGCGCACGAACCCTTTTAGACAGAGATAAGTATACAGGAAGCCTCAATAAGGGTGATTTTCTCAAAAACTACTGGACCGAATTTAATAATTTTTTTTACAGTTACATAGTTTTCACTATTATTTATCAAACTGTGAAAGAATTTTTGCAATAAGTCAAGTAGTTTTTGATAAAATCTCAACCCTAAAAACTCCTGTACACCTTTCTCTGTGTTCCACCGTACCCCGGTCACAGCCAGTCCACAATTATTACATTGATCAGACGTCAATTGACGGATGAAGGAACACGTCGTGACGTAATCTGAATGCAGAGCTCGAGCTCCCTCAATGTAAGGGAAACTCTGTGCCTGAACAGTGGAGACATATAGACTGATGATGATGGAGGGATGACCTTCACGATGACCACGAGATATCTGGCAGGGATTGGATACAAAAAGCTGCGTTATGCCACTAATTCTGGAACATTGGAATGACCGTGACAGTTTCGCTTAGATTCAAAATTATATTCACGTAGTATCTCTTTAATTAATTGCTATACAAGAGTACTTGTATTGATCGTGTCGTATCACTGTGTCAGACGTCGAGTGCGAGAGCGCTGCTGGAGTCGTCGTGTCGCCGTCCGAGTGTGCGGAGGACGTGGTTGCGGGCGACGCGCGTCCGTGCGGCGCGGACGCGGCGCGCTCGTGGAGCGAGGCGCGCACCATGGCCACGGACATGCTCTTCTAGTCACACGGACAGCACAGGTCAGTACAGTACAGGGGGACTAGGAACGGAACGATCACGACATTGCGAATATACCGGCACCAACCAATGCAAATACAATGAGGGGGGTTCAAAGTGACAGTTCTAAGGAAAAAAAACACAGCACCGTAAAAAAAATTCAATGTCAATTATTTTTTTATTATTATAGGCTTCTTTGTGTAATTTAAACAATACAGCACAAATTAATACTAGGTGTGAAATACGAAAAGCCCAAATTACGAGCAATAACAATGCATTTAATGTTGACATCGGACCAGTCAGCGCCATCTACCGGGGATAGCGGTACTTTCTTTGTTAAATGTAACCTTGAAAACCCCTCATTGCCATACGTTTATTTATATCAAATATAAAATGAAAATACTTATCATTTCAGATTGTAGCGGCCGAGTGGCTTCAACCAGGCTGCGGCGGTGACCAGCTGGTCGCAGCGACCGATACTCGCGTGTGCGTTACTGAATGAATTATGGACAACGTAAGGGTATACAATTGTCAATTCCACGTTAACACGACGAACATTCCTATGAGAAACTGATGTTTGATACTGCCATGTACCGAGTGATTTGTATGTAAGTGAACCTGCTCAAGCGGGCGCCACTGCGAGCCCCGAGCAGCCTCGTGTCGGTGTACAGCCGCGTGCTCGCGAGCACGTGCTCGCGCTGAACATTCGCTTGCTCGCGGCCGCCGAATGCTCGCCGCGAGCGCCGCTTTACGACGTTGGGAAACTAGTATGTACTTTTGCCATTATTTGGAGATTTTAAGTAGGCCTTAGCGTATTAAATATTATAATTATAGTTAGTAATTGACTCTTCCCGCTCTCTGCACATATGGAGCCGCGGTTGTCGTATGATCATTCCTGTCTGAAGAAGCTCATTCCTAAATTTTGATGAACATTTACCATTTTATAACTTTTACAAATTTTCTACCTATGTATTGGGACAATGTATTGAATGTCTTGTAGAATGTAATTCCCAAAGTATTGTAATAACGTGTGTATGTATGTATAGGGTTGCTTGTTGTTGAATATTGTACAAAGTGCATTGTGTGCGGTGTGCACAGCTCGGAGGAGGCTGTACAGGGGGCATCACAGGTCGTTAATTTCTCGAAAACTATGCGAATACAGCAATTATTTCGCTACCCAATAGTTTAAAGTGCAATTAAAAGAATTATAAATGAATTTTAAAAATTGACCTAACAGTTCTTGAAATCTGAACACTATGAGAAAGAAGGGCTGTTAATCCTGTCTTATTGGTAAGCGGTCATCGTCGCCTAAAGACACCTGCAACACCGTATGTATTGGTGGATCGCTGCCGACCTTGGAGGGCTCTATTCACGTGTCTGTTGAACCAGCCACACCATAGTCCCAAACCTGCTGTACAGTTTCCTCCGAGTGGGAGTGCACCATGCGGCGCCCTCGGGGCAGCCTTATTACATGTATCGAGTAGGTAGGTACGTTATGTTTACGGTGTTTTATATAATGACCAGCCACCTTACCGTTAAGTTTTATAGCAGGATTACTTCAATAATACTTTGTTATTTCGTACCATGACGTCCTTAAAGTAAGCTTGAAGTAATCCTGCTATGAGAGTTCATGGTAAGCGGGCCTGTATTGACATTGGATGTATGTTATGCCTAATAATTATGCCCGGGAGGGATGGACTGGAGACCGGGTCAGCATTTATTGTGCCTAACTAGCGTGTGGATGAGTGAGGTGAGATGATGCGTGGTAAGGGTCACGTTGGAAATGGTATAATTCAGTGACGAATACCGATTGTATGAACCTGCTACTTGTGTATTCACTCACAGACCACTTACCCCATAGACCTGTAACAGTGTCTGAGCGCAACATTGCTTCGCGCCACGCGTAACCTAGAGATATGATCCACATGGACGCATCTCTTTAATACGGCCCCCCGTCCCCCGCCTCGTCTCTATTTCGCTTGCTTTGTACCGATTTCATGTCTATTGGGTAAGTGGTCCGTGGTATTCACTACAGTGGCTGGCGGTCTTCCTATAAATGTTAAATGGTGGTACCAACATTATAATTTGCAACTCTTTGCTCAGGGTGCACCAAAGTACTAGTAATGTTATTATACGGCTATTAGGAGTGCCTGCATTTATATGTGTGTGAAAGTTATGCGATACTGTGTTGTACTTACTATGTTATGATGTGAGGGTGTGCGGCGTATGTATGTGCTTGTGCGCACACTGTGACATTAGGTTTACTTAGCTGTATGGACGTTGTACAGTCTATTACCCGAGAAAAGTATCCCGGGGGCCTCAATGAGGTTACGTTTTTCTCAAAAATACTTGACTGATTTTTTAAAATTCTTTACAGTTACTTAGTATGTACTCTAAACAGTCTACTAGAAAAATATTTTTTACAAAAATAAATTTCAACCTTATTGCGGCCCCCGGGATACTTATCTCTGTACTAGACACATCAACTTGTAACACTATTCCAACTCTTACGGTGTACACAATAAGGACGCAAAGTCCACAGTGTTACAACTGCTGTCAGGCTGCCGGTGCGCCGGCGCAGGCGAGACGGGGCGCGCTAATGGGGACTAATCAGAATGTAAGGGCGATTCTGTCGGAGCCACTAAATCCAAACCTAAAACATGTTATGGTTACTCATATACTAGATTTTGTGAGGGTTGCAGGGGCCACTTATTTTATTATTTGGCCTCGGGGTTATTTCGTACCATGACGACCTTAAAGTAAGCTTATTAAGGACGTCATGGTACGAAATAACAAAGTATTATTGAAGTAATCCTGCTATAAGAATTCATGGGAAGGGGGCAGGTTTCGTCACGGAATCGGCACCATTGTCTAACATCGCATTGTAAACATATGCTAGAGCTTGTACTAATTTTTATGTAATCAATACGACGCCACTGAGCTCGGGCTGTCCGCTCAGTTACGAATTTACATGCTGTCGAGTTTGACAATACTCAATGTCTTGCAGGGTGCTAGTTTAATAGGCAGTTTAGAGTACGCACAGTACAAGTCGCTATTTGTGACGCATCTGAATGTAGTCACTCGCCCCGCCCGCCGACTCGTTCCCGCTGATAGCTATGCATTTATACTGCGCCGCGACTCGAGACTATATTCAGATACGTCATAAAGATTGACGCGTACTTTATACAACGCCCGCGGAGACGAGTGGTGTCTGGGGATGATCGATATTAGATAAACATCGATTCAAAGGTATCGATATCGAAAGGAAAGCATCAATGTTTTGGGTGCCAAAATAAACGAAGAAGAAAGAAGAAACGTATTATAAAATGTAGTCAGCGAAATGTACTGTATAAATTGGGGTGAACTAAGATCGTATTTATTAATTCTGGTGACTTGACATCCTCGTACAGTATACGATTTGTTATATGAACTATCGATATTGTATATGGAATTATCGATGTAAAAACATCGATCATCCCTACCACTCGCAATCGAGTCTGGCACATCCATACTCAGAATGTCCATGTTCCGCTCATCGTGTGATGTATAATACAAGATGCAATCGTTGTAGGTACCTGTATTCATTTTGCATTTGAAATGTATTGTGTATTTTATAGTTTTAGATAATTATTTTGGCTGTTATTCATAAACGTGATTTAAAGTTACGCCCCCTGTCCCTTTCTATCATAACCTTTTTTAACGAAGTGTGAAAGGGATACGACTATAACACGGTTTAAAGGCAGTGAGGTTTAACTAGGTCTATGAATAACAACAATTATGTTTTGGTAACACAAGATGGCTCTCACGTGGTAAAGTTTGTTTACTGAAAACAATTTGATTATTCACACGTAGAAATAGATTACTGTAAAAGTTGCCTGAACTCCAGCTACAATGGAGACGGAAAGACATAAGCATTTATCATTTTGTGTTTTCACAATATACTTATATATACCTATATTTTAGTATTTGGAATAGTAAATTGAAAAGATAATTTTTATTTTGTATTTGAAATAGGAAATTGAATAGTTGCATTTTGTATTCTAATTAAATACTTTACAATGATGTGGTCGTCATCACACTAAGCAGGCTCGGGCCAACCACTTGTTATATTATCCCCAAATCTGTTAGTCATGGGGGGAAATAGGACAAATAATTAAATACGCTCGTACATTTCCATATGCTCCCACTTCATGGGCTATTCGTATTCGCTATTAGATGTTTGTCGTATTTGTCAAATATGATATGTTTGTCAACATATTGTGTGTCGAATAGGCAAGTAAGACGAACATTTTGTCACACATACCAACCACACATGGCAAGTATAACAAATACGCAAATACGAATAGCCAAGTGAAGTGGGAGCATTAGATTACTGGAGTGGAAACCAGCATTGCGACCTAGAGCTGCGTTCACAATCAGACTAAACGACAATTTTATTGCTACAATTTTCACGCGAACCAATCAGAGAAACCAAATCTGTCTGCAGTCGAAAGTGTTGTCTATGGTTATAAACGCAGCCTCAGCCTGCCGCCAGCTCGCACTTACGCCAACTCAAGAAGCTTGTAATATAAGTAAATGTCTGATTATTAATCTAGGAAATGTAACCAACCTTATCTATCTGTGGTATTATTATTTTATTGCAAACCGTTGCCGCAACTGTATGCGCCGCGGCCGACACAGGCTTGGCCCTGTCGGCCATCGCACGATGCCCCTCGAGCCTATTGCGGCAAAAGACTTATTTCACAGAAATCAAGTTCAATTCAGATAATCATTGCTGAGTTTCATTAGCAAGGTCTAATTTGTTGCACAACAACCCAGCAATGGTTATTAAAATTGAATTTCATTCCCATCTGTCACGTGTGCCCCGCCGCGCCGGAATACTACACTGTTATCGTTGCCGTGAGATGTCACCTTGACATGAAATGCCTAGTACAGACAGGCTCATCCATCACCGTCGTGCGTCTAACTCTAGGCAGTGAGAAAGTATCGCAAATATTGATCAATGTGACTATAAAGCTAGATTCAGAATCTCAGCCAATACCCTCGTTTTCACGCCAGTCTCAACGGACGGCATTGCCAACGTTTTCACGCCAATATTGTAGCATTTTTGAGATTCTGAATCTACCCTTACGCAAAGCAGTCCGTAGTTTCAAAATGCTAGCTACCTGTAATGTATATGATGATGATGTGGTCGTGGCGTGTGGCCGAGTGTCCGGCCAGCGCCGGCCGGGAGGCGGCGTCGCGTGCGAGCGGCTAGTGCTATCTTAATGTATATTTAGTTTAGATTATGTACGAATGCTGAAATTGCAATAAAAATATTTAATTTAAACCAAGCTCGCATTTTCATTGCTTCTCTCTCCCCTTATGTACCTACAGTATATAATCTTTCCTTAGTAGATACCTACGCTCTAACACAAAGATAGATGTACAGAAGAGCTAAGATTGAGCGTTTCTCAAAGGCACTCGACCGATTTGCTATTAGTGAAAATATTTCAAAAAACCCAAATGCAAAAAGACTATCCCCTTTTGATTAATTTTTATACCCTATGACACTCCCGTAATCAAGACGAATTTAACGATACCTCATACACCAAAATCCATCAAGCCGTTTAGGCTACAGGAAGGAATGGACATACATCCGAAAAACGTTACCCTCCTGGATCAATCGGGTTAAAATACTATCCGATAAAACAACAAATGTTAGTTGCACTTGCTGACGGGCGGGAGTAACCGATGACGTCACAATCAGTGTCAATAGAAGCTGATATTGTGCCTTTTCGTTATTCATCGCCTATAAACAACAGGAGATCAATGCTTTTCGTAGGTACAATCCTACGGTACAATCGCATTTTGTAGTTTTGGGTGAAATGGCGCTTGCATTTTAAATATACGTAGACAGTAAATATAGGTCAAAACATTGCCTTTTGACAGCTGCCGCATACTTTACTTTGCCGAGGGCTGTGTGTGAGTTATATATAAGGTGGTTGCTCCATAAATATCTGGGCCCCGACCGCCACTTTATTGATGATAAATTTGAAATGAATCCTATGTACGATGAACGGCCGCACACATCGGAGTTTAAAATGGATCATACAAAAGCCTAAATTACTATAACATATACCCCATATTATTTATTATTTTATTTTTTTTTATTTTATTTTCATAGGAAAACCAACAGCACAACTATAACAGAATACATAAAATACAATAGTAACACAAAGCCAATTACAGGTTTTCACAAATAGTAACAACATAATAATAAATACAGCAAATTTCGACAACTATGGCAACACATTCATATGAATATAACTATAATAAATTACACCGATACCTACATAATATTATATACATTCAAATATATACATACAAATACTTACATACATATTAACGTATATATAATTATATATTTTGCATACACATAGTCATACATACATATACTTACATCAAATAATATCTACACATAATACACATAAACTAGGGTACGTGCTCTAACTGTCGAAGAACAGTAGATTCATGGCGCGCCTCGCCGACGCGGGACTAGTTGCAAATAGATCTAGATCTAGGTTTTCCGCCAGGATATTAAAATTGTTGCTCACTCGCCACATATACGTGTTCCTCCTATACTTGGTAGGTGTAGGTGATTGATATAGGGGAGGGTTAAACCTGAAAGGTCTGGCGGGTGCCCTGAGTGATATATGAGATAACAGCTCAGGACAGTCCAATTCACCAGAAGCAATCTTGAACAGAAACATCAAGTCTGCAATCTCTCGTCGTTTAACAAGAGGGAGCAGATGATGCCTCTTGCACAGGTCAAGATAAAAAGCCGAGTCGTAGTTATCTTTTAAGCGATAACACAGGTAACGCATGAACTTTTTCTGAATATTCTCGATGCGAGAGATGTACGTGCTATACATGGGGTTCCACACCTGCGACGCGTACTCCAGGTGGCTACGAACAAACGTACAATATAAAATTTTCAGTGTTTTAGCCCGACTAAAATCTTTGGAGCTACGCTTAATGAAGCCCAGCGCCTTATAGGCCTTGCCTATGACATTATCAATGTGGGTATCAAATAGCAATTTGGAGTCGTGAAAGACACCAAGGTCACGCACTACAGACTCCCTTTGCAAATAAATATTTTTAAGTGAGTAGTTATAGGGCACTATATTGCGTTTCCGGCTATAAGTTACAACGTTACACTTGGAGGGATTGAGGTCCAAGTGATTCGCTGTACAATAGGCATCTAGTCTCAAGAGGTCCGCCTGTAAACCATCGGCATCAGTCAACGATGAGATAGTGGCGAAAATCTTCATGTCGTCGGCGAAACATAACAGGCGGGACGTCCGGAAGCATAGCTCGATGTCGTTTACAAAGATTACAAAAAGTAGAGGCCCGAGCAGAGATCCCTGTGGGACGCCACTAGGTATAGTTATCCACCCCGAAATATAGTTGTTAACCACTACTGCTTGAGATCGGTTGTCAATGTAGGAGGAGAACCACCTGAGCAAGTCTCCACTAATTCCTATATTTTGGAGTTTAAGTAAAAGCAAATTATGCTGGATCCTGTCAAAGGCCTTACTGTAATCCGTGTAGACGACATCGACCTGATGCCCGGCATCCATGGCTTCTGTAAGCGAGTCATTTAACAACACAAGGTTTGAAACGGTGGATCTCCCCTTCAGAAAACCGTGCTGGGAAAGACTAAATGACTGCTTAAGAGAAGCGTAAACCTGCCTATAAACTAGCTTCTCCAGGACTTTAGACACGATACATAATTTAGATATGGGCCTATAGTTGGTAACCTCAGTCTTTGGACCTTTCTTGTGCACCGGAGTAATATATGCGCGCTTCCAAATATTGGGAACCAGCCCTGCAGTTAAGGATTTTTTAAATAGAATGGAGATCGGAATTGCTATGGATTTAGCGCAGTTTATAAGGAATGTAGCAGGCAAAGAGTCAGGACCAGCAGATTTAGAAGAATCCAGTGTGAGTAACAGTTTAGTAACCTCGTCTGAACTTACTGAGATGGCCGAAATATCAGATACAGCTGAGCTACAAGATGCAGAGTTAAGATGATTACTGTTTGGCAAATTTGGATTGGAAAGAAAAGTGGATCGAAAATATTCAGAAAAGGCATTACATATTGAGTCGCCAGTGTTAACAATAGAGTTACAATACTTTAAACTACTAGGCATAGCGTTTGACTTCGACTTTGATTTAATATATGACCAGAAGTACTTGGGGTTGTTTTCTAGGGATGTTTCTACTAAACTCAAATATTTTTGGTAACAGGATTGTTCGAGAGTTTTAACTCGACTACGTAGTAGTTCATATGACATCCTGTCAGATGTATTGCCGTAAATATTAAATTTTCTAAGGTATTTGTGCTTCTCCTTGATGACTTTTTTTAATGCTGATGAATACCACCTAGGATATGAATCATTTTTAACTAGTTTAGAAGGGACATATTTGTCTCTCAAGGAGTTACATACCTGATAAAAGTATTCAATCGCATCCTCTAGCGGTAACGATGATAATACAACAGACCAGTCAATCTCTGCAATTTCAGCATTAATAGAATCATAATCACCCTTGTTAAAGAGAAATTTAGTAAGTGGGGCAATGTCAAGAGGGGTATAGTCAACGAAAAGTAGTTGTACGGTGAGAGCACCGTGGTGGTTGTCAATAGGCACTAGTGGATCGCTACTACAGTCGGCCACACAGACACTGTCACTGCACAACACCAGATCGAGGGTTTTACCGAATGTATTGCGTATTCCATTATACTGTTTCAGACCGAGGGCATTCAACTCGTCAACAAGTAAACATTCGGACTCTGATGTAAAGTTAGACGGGTCTAGCGAATAGTCGTCACTAGGACTAGCACTCCAGACTATGTTACTTAAGTTGAAGTCGCCAGATACGAGATACTTATCATGTGGATTACTCATTATCGTATCATCAAGCTTAGTTAGAAAGTTCGAAAGTTGTTGAGAGAAACTGAAACCAAGATTTTCATTACAGAGATAAATGGCGCACAGGTGTAATTTTGTAGGCGAATTAGAACCGGTCTGTTCTAGAGTTATGGTGAGCCACAGGTCCTCCGCGGCGGAGTGCAGGTCCGGGCGCGGCGTGACGGCCAGCTGCCTGCGGCTCGCTACCAGCACGCCGCCCCCGTACACCTGGCCAGTCGACGCGTAGTTCCTGTCTCGCCGCCACACTACATAACGCCCGTCAAACAATTCGGTATCCCTGATTCCGTCCAGTAGCCAGGTCTCTGTAATAATGATTATGTCGTAATCTGAGGTGCAGAGATTACGGAGAAAGACTGATGTTTTAGTGCGTAGTTATATACCTATTTACATTCACTTGACAAACATAACTCTTCGTCTTTCGTCAGTCGGATATGAAATTGCCGCGTCTTCTACGACTGGGCTCCGCGGGCTGAAAATTGGCTTTAAAGTTAAATTGGGTTTGTAATACATATTTGTGATTTAACAAAAATGTATGGCGTTTTCATGACAGCGTTTTTCGCATAAATTATATGTATGATATGAAAAGACATTTAATTTAGAAAATCTGTAACTTTATGGTTTCGTGTTCTGTATTAAATAAGTATTTGAAGCTGGTAGCACCGAATTATGGATCGCTCTGCGGTGGTTTTGATGGACCAATGAGAATCGGCGGTTTTTTTTCATTCGTTCGCGAATGTCAGCTGAGCTGGGAAAGAGGAGACGATATCTCGGGAAAATTTTATTTATTTATAAATAAACTTCTATTCGGAACGTGAAGGAAATTACTAAGTGTGCAAAATAATTCTACGAGTGAACCTAGAAAATTGTGTAGATTTCCGATCGATAGAGTGACCCGCGACCGCAAAAAATTAACAAGAGGAAACATCTTCCGGACCGAATCAGTCGTCACAAAATGTGAATCGGTGAAGGTCATCGCGCCAATTACAGCACCGTCCGTCCGTCCGCCAGCCCAGCCGAGTCCGAGGCCCGCGCGCAGCGCACAGTGTCCAGCCCGCGCCCCGCGAGCGGCTGTTTACGTAACGCGTGAGTAGCGAGCGCCACACGAGCCCGAGCGCGATGCTGGCCGCGAGTGCACGGTGCGGCGTGGGGGCCGCGCGCGCCCTGGAGCGCCGCGCCAGCAGCGTGGTGCACCGGCCGCAGCTGCCCGACTTCCCGGTGGTCAATGAGCCCGTTCTCGGCTACCGCGCGGGTAGCGCCGAGCGCGCCGCGCTGCAGGCCGAGATGGACCGCGTCGCCGCCAACACCGAGGATGTGCCCATCGTGATCGCCGGCGAGGAGATCCGCGAGGGCGAGCCGCGCCACCAGCTCGTGCCGCACGACCACAGCCGCCGCCTCGCGCGCTTCTACTACGCGGGCGAGAAGACGATCGCGCGCGCCATAGACGCGGCTGTGACGGCGCAGGCGCGCTGGGACCGCACGCCGCTGGACGAGCGCCTACGCGTGTGGACGCGCGCCGCGGACCTCATGGCGACCGACCACCGCCAGAGCCTCAACGCGGCGACCGTGCTCGGCCAGTCGAAGACGGCCGTGCAGGCGGAGATCGACGCCGCCTGCGAGCTGATCGACTTCTTCCGCTTCAACGCTTTCTTCCTGAAGGAGAACGCGAAGTACCAGCCGATCTCGGAGCGGCCCGCCGAGACGCTCAACTCGATGCGCTTCCGCGGCATCGACGGGTTCGTGGCGGCGATCAGCCCGTTCAACTTCACGGCGATCGGCGGCAACCTCGCGTACACGCCCGCGCTCATGGGCAACGCGGTGCTGTGGAAGCCGAGCGACACGGCGCTGCTGTCCAACTGGCGCATCTTCAACTTGCTGCGCGAGGCGGGGCTGCCCGACGGCGTGGTGAACTTCGTGCCGGCCGACGGGCCCACGTTCGGCGCCACCATCACCGCGTCGCCACACCTCTCCGGCGTCAACTTCACCGGCTCCGTGCCCACCTTCAACTGGATCTGGAACGCGGTCGGCCGCAACCTCGCGAACTACCGCAACTACCCGCGCCTCATCGGCGAGTGCGGCGGCAAGAACTACCACTTCGTGCACCCCTCGGCCGACGTGGACACGGTCGTGCCGTGCACCATCCGCTCCGCCTTCGAGTACTGCGGCCAGAAGTGCTCGGCGTGCTCGCGCATATACGTGCCGCGCTCGCTACGCGACGCCATCGTCGACGGGCTGGTGCGCGAGCGCGCCAAGCTCAAGGTCGGCGACCCGAAGGACTTCTCCGTGTTCATGGGCGCCGTCATCGACGACAAGGCGTTCGACCGCATCACCGGCTACATCACCGCCGCGGAGAAGAACCCCAAGAACAAGATCCTCGGCGGCGGCGAGTTCGACCGCAGCGCGGGCTACTTCGTGCAGCCGACGATCATCGAGACGACGGACCCGCGCGATCGGCTCATGACCGAGGAGATCTTCGGCCCGGTGCTTACGCTGTACACGTACGACGACGCGCAGGTGGCGGAGGCGCTGGCGCTGGTGGGCGGGTCGACGCGGTTCGCGCTGACGGGCGCCGTGTTCGCGCAGGACCGCGCGTTCCTGGAGCGCGCGCTGGACGAGCTGCGCGCCACGGCCGGCAACTTCTACATCAACGACAAGTCCACGGGCTCGGTGGTCGGCCAGCAGCCGTTCGGCGGCGGGCGCATGTCGGGCACCAACGACAAGGCGGGCGGGCCCGGCTACGTGATGCGCTGGACGTCGCCGCAGTCCATCAAGGAGACGTTCGTGCCGCAGCGCGACATCGACTACCCTTACATGCGCGACGCGTAGCCGCCCGACGCGTAGCCGCCCGACGCGTAGCCGCCCGACGCGCACCAGAGGGGCGTCCCATCAGTACAGTACAATAAATAAGCAAGGTTCACTAAATAATCGTTGAACAATAATTAGGCTCATTAGATCTAGATATTATGTAGATGTTATACACCATGTTAATCGGTTCGTTGACCGGCTTGTTATTCGTATGTTTGTTTTATATTTTTACAAAGTATTATTCTTCATTTATTGTATTTATTACTAGACACTCCTGTCACATCAAACACTATATTTTGAAGGAGTCATTTCGTTAATATTTTATGTGAATAATATTAAGTGCTATGTCTAAAGATAAGATTAGGAGTGATTCAATGAAATACAATTAAAGTTACATAATCATGCTAATATTATTATTATGTATAAAATTAGTTTATGATTAAATATAAATTGTTAAGTACCTTTATGTATATGTGAAAGTATGCCAAATAGTATTGCCCCGGGCAACATCACAGTAGTAAAGCGACTCACAATCGAGTGCCGCGGTCGCTGGCCCGCTACTGCCCTTCCTTATCACTAGATACGACTTCTATTTGCTGAGCGCGGCTTATCACACCCACCCCTCCCCTTCGCTTCAGACGTAGCCCCATCTGTCTGTTTGTCTGCTCTCTGAGATAACACTGCATTTACCAATACTACACCTATTTTAAATAATAATTAATTAATCTATGTACAATAATTACGCAATAACTAGATCTGTTATATCTTCTATGCTTACCATCTCTGTTATATTTATTTTAAAGAGTATTATTTGCTTTTCGTATTAAGAATATATTGCGATTGTATTTATTGCTTCGCGTTAATGTAAATGTTCCTAGTATAACTGACATGTTTTTGTGTTTAATAAAACCATTTGAAATTAATAAAACAGTTGACTTTGTATTATTTTAATTTTCAGTCGTATGTAGAGCGTCTTTTGTCGAGCAGATATCAGCCAACTATTATTGTACTTATTAATAATGTAGTTCGTTGGTCGGCATAATAAAATGATGTTCCTATTTGAATTTAATTGGGAAGGTCAGAATGTGGCACCGGGCTGAGGCGCGAACCACTCATTTGACTCATTGTCCGCCTCTGGATGATATTACTACATTGGTAGGTAGGTAAACCGAGGCCAAAATCAAGTGTCTTTTTTTATAAACAAAAACACTGACCAGCTTAGAATGTTAGTAGGGTAGGGTTACCCTACTAACATTTTAAGCTGTTCTGTGATTATTGAATAGTTATTTTCATATTATTACATCGGATGACGTCATTTGCACAATGATGAACAGGTTCGATAATTCAGTTCCTTCATTGTTACATCATAACAGGTAATTCGGTGTGGTAGCACTCCGAATTTAATCATCGCTAGGCTTGTGCTATGTGGGTTATGATGAGTGACATTGATATTGCGATCGTCAAGTGATTTGCCAAGTCTCGCGATATACGTATATAGGTGTTGTATAGGAAGCGGAAACGGGGTGTTCTGTATCGGTAACTGAACCACTTTTGTTCTACGACTTGTCGATTTTCGCGTATTTATTTTTTGACTTACATTTTATACCAGTTTTGTATGAGACATTATATTTTATTTCGTTCGACTTACTATACCCTCTCCGTTACACCCTGTAGACTTAGGTTTGGCGACCGCTTCACGACAACACTATATTATGTAATTAATCCGTAGTGGCTCAGAGAAATAAGGACCTGAGCGTAGTGGTGACTCGAAGTGTAAAAAACCGGCCAAGTGCGAGTCGGACTCGCGCACCGAGGCTTCCGTGCAATGCAACTTAACTGTAACTTTGCTCTAACAAAAATATAAACTAGATTTAGAAAGCAACTTATCTTTGCCATTATCAAAATTTTATGTCCATATATCGACATACTCCGGATTAGTTGATCATCTGCAAATATAAGTTTGTAATAACAAAAAAATATTTTTGGAGTGATGTAATATCAAATTCAGTTTTCGGATTTTTTTCCTTTTACTTGTGCTGTAAGACCTAGCTTCTTGCCATGATATTCTAGATCAATGGGAAGTACCCTATCTATAGGTTTTGAGTTTTTTGCGTTTTCATACAAATATGCGCCAAAATTCGACATATAAATACGGCCATCTTTTGATTGCGTTAACGTAAGGTTGATTTTTTCACGACTGCATGAGGTTGCCGACTTGAGTATTTGGTATTAATTTCAACTTGATACGTCCACGCGTTTCTGAGATATAGGTCTTGACAGACAGACAGACGGAAACAAAGGCTCCTTTTTTTCCTTTTGATGCACGGACCCTAAAATCCGACATCAAATGTGCAAGGATGTGAAATTTTGGCATTCTCAGCCGCCGCACCCGCCGCCGTCCGCTAAAATTGGAGGGCGTTGGCGATATGGCGTGAAAACATTTTTTACTGGCATTGTGAATTCACACTATAAATGCATACCTAGCAAGGATTTTTCTTCATTAGGGTTTTGGAAAAAGAAAAGATGGAAGTATTTCATTTTAGTGATAGGTTAGAATAGCATGACACAAGGCTGTATGACTCAGTCCTTAGCCTTACCTTAGCCCATCAATCATCATCTGTTATGTCATTTTTGCATTTTAATGTCATTTTGTTTGACGCTTGTGACAGTCGATGACCGATGTTTTGAATGTTAGAATTTGGTCTATGGAATGGATGGATCTACAATGTTTTTCTAGAAGGAAATCGAATTTATTTCTAGTTTATCATGAGATAGTTAATAAAAATATTAGTTCATAAGCAAAACAAATCACATTTTTTGCACTGACGATGTCTAACGTATTCGGTTTAATAGTTTCCGGTCGATTGGTAAGTCTGCCTTTTGTTTACTCTAATTACCCAAAGATTGAGTTCATATAACTTTTAAGTTCCCTAACCCTTTCTTCTATTCAATTTAAACCAAGTAGGTACTCTATTTATACCTACACGTTTACTTGCTGAGAGTTACAAACAACAAAGCTTGGAGCCCTTGGAGGTTAGTACCGATAGGTTATGTTGTCTAAGACGATTCACTGCGAGGCAGGTGTTGTCCAGCTGCAAAAGCGACGGAAGGTCGCACGGACAAAGTAAAGTTTAATATGCATCTGCATGGTCATTTGTCTCTATTTTCCTTGGTCCTTAACTCGCTGTCGAAGGCGTCATAAGCGCGGTGTAAGAGTGTCTGTTCGCGCAGGTACAAACTGACTTCGCGCCACTGTCTGAGGTGCGGTTCCTGGCCACGATCCCGAAGGCGGAGGACATTAATCACCTGGTGGTGTTCCTGACGGGCGTGGCGCCGCTGCCGCCGGGCGCGGCCGGTATGGTGTACTGGTCGTGGCCAGACGCCGTCGCGCCGCCGAACTGGCAGCTGCTGGGACACATCTCCAACGCCAAGCCCTCCGCCATATTCAAAATATCCAACCTGAAGAAGCTGCATGAACTCACTGGTGAGGTTATATCGCTACTCCTTCAATAAACTGTACTACTGCATGTGGTTTTTTATGTACAAATATATTGTATTGGAGTGGAATATTACCATATTTAAAATGTTCATACGTCAGTACTGCAATACAAATGTGGTTTTTACCTACTGTAAGGTAAGTGTCACAATAAATATTGCCATATAACTGATAATAAGGTATTAAATTATGTATATTGTTTGATCCCCAGCTGAAAACAAGTTCATGAGTGCATTCGGCCAGCAGCAGATTTGTCACAATGCTCAGATCGGCATCTCAATAGAGCCTGAAGCCAATGTGCAGCTTCTAGCATCCTCAGTTGTAAGTATGCCTAGGTCAAGCCTAATTGCTATTAGGGACAGCTATCCCAATACCGTTGATGGATCGTGGCCCCAGCTCCCTCATAGTAAGGAAAGGTCTGTGAACGAGCAGTGGTGACATAAAAATACACTGATGATGGTGATCACAACAGCATCTGTTTATTATAATAATTACTGTGAGTCTCGCAATGCTATTATGTTTATTATTGTATGCGCAGGCGCAGCAGGCGAGCGACTATGTGACGTTCGCGCAGAAGATGCTGGACAACCTCGTCAACTTCGTGGCATCGTTCACGGTGACGCAGGAGCAGATGACGCGCACGCCTGGCGTGCAGTACATCCCACTCAACACGCTGCACACCTGGTACCAGAACTTCGAGCGCCGCCTGCACCAGAGCCCTAACTTCTGGCGGAACTAGCGCCGCGCCCCGGGACGGACATTAGTGATGTGATGCCTCCGGCAGCCCCAGCGCTGTGAACAGACGGACCCGAGTACTCGGGCATGTACAATGTGTGACACCAGTGACGTTTACGGATGTTAGATAGATTATGTTCTATGGGCGGGCCCAATTGCAGTTGTTCACATGCATGTCCAAACTAGCACACTCTATAGTTTGAGCCTCAGATAAAGTATCTTAAATGAGAGCACCTTCCCAACTGGGAATCGGACCAGTTAGTGTTATGTTATCCATGGATGGATAGGTACCAAACTGTTTGTGATTTTATTTATTTATTGTGAAATTGACACCAATTCTGATTTTTTTGTTTTAGTTTTAGCTAGTCAGGTCTAAAAAATACTGTCATCCTTTGTAATAAAACAGCAAAAAGAGATAGAAGCCACATACACAATGTATAGTCAATTTAGAATCATTATGCTGCATGTTATTTAGTGGATAATTATGATGACTATCAAATGTGATCAGACTATTGATCATTCACACACCAGCTTCGTTTCCTGCTTCATATCACTGCAGACAATGTCTTTAGACGAGTCGGTCTATCGGGCAGCTTGCTGGGTGTTCAGCGTTTCCCATGGAAACAAGTTCTAGGCCACAGTCTGCTCGCTAGAAACTCGTGTTTGCACTTTTGTTATATTTTTCCAATAAATAAAAAATATATTTAGACCACAACTGAGGAGCAACTGAGTATCATTTATCTACCATTCCTATGATTACTTGCGGTTTTAATTTACTTTGATTTATTACTTCGATTAATAGCGCGCGCGGAAATCGTGCCATCGGGGCCAACATTATTATCCTGTAGCTGTAGCCAGCCCTACAGGACAATAAGGGGCCTGAGAGGACAGCTCATGGGCTGCGCTCTCTGTACTGGGATAGCGCCACATATACACGCTAGTCATAATACAGGGTTACCAGATTGGGGGTTTTTCTCGCAATTTTGGGGAAAAATTTGGCTGTTGGGGAAATGACATTGCTGGGGAAAAGTTTGGGGAAAAAAAATTCAGGGTGGGGAATTTTGGGGGCGATTATTCTACATGATCATGGCTGACATGGCTCAATATATTTGCCTACCCGAATATTTACATCAGTATTTAAGGGTGAGATATGAATTAGCAGCCCGTAGTGGATGCTCAAACTTTCAGCCTACTGTTAAAATGATTTTAAAATTCAGCTCAGAAAACGTCTACAGCATACTCCACCGAAGAAGACGCCAAAATTTTTAATATGTTTTGTTAAATACCTAATTATTTATGTCTCTGGACTTTTGCAAATGGCGGGAACGTTATACGGTTGCAAAATTACTAGATAATTTTGATTGTTTTGTATATAGTTTTGTGTTTAAATGTCACAAGTTAAGTTGGAATTTTTGAATAATTTATATGCAATTGATTGGAGAACGTACGTCGACCAAATTGGCGATGTCTTGAAAAAGAGCCAAGTGCGGTCTACTACAACCCGACAAGCATGCATGAAGAGATTGATGAATGTGGCGGAAGCGAGGGTTGTGTGCCAGGGTCGCAGCAGATGGAAGTTCATTGTCTCTGCCTACCCCTATGGGAAACAGGCGTGAGTTTATAAATAATAAAAAATATATAAATATATGCAATAATTGCGTTTCGAGCTAGATTCAAGAGTGCCATTGAGTATCATTATAGAGCTCAAGAGTGAACGTGACTGCGGAGCCAGGGTTGAAGACGCTTCGACGACTCGTCTGGAGGTAGAAAAAAGACGTACTTATTGAACTTGAATTATGTAAAAAAATTGTCGTAAAATTACACTATAAATACGAATTGACAAAATTGTGTATGAAAAATTACAAAGAAATACTATGTAACATGACATTGGCACATGACCAACTGTCGAGGCCATAAATATAACTAAATAAATTATACACGAGTCTTTGTAATGACGGTCTCCTATTTTATTTCTCAAACAAAATTGGGGAATTTTTTGGCAAAACGTATCATTTTGGGGAAAATTTTTTATCAATCTGGGGAAATTTGAAAAATCCAATCTGGTAACCCTGTCATAATATTACCGACGATGGCACGAAAGTCGCGCGCGATTACTAAAATATACACAATCTTTTTTGGGCGCGAAGATCGGATGGATTTGATTTTCAAATAAATAAAAATCGTTGGTCTATTCATAATTGGCCTTTATTGTACTAACTAGAGTCGTTATAAACGAGGTAACAAATCGGTATCCTACCGAACACAACAGTTAAGGCACTTACACATATAGAAACGGGTCCGTGGGAGCACAGCAGTGAGCACGCACCGAGCCACGCGCTAACATAGTTTGTACTCGCCGCCGGTTGGCTGAGATCACAATATAACTAATTAACAATTTGTAACAAAATTACGTTGACTCAGTGCGTGCTACTCTTAAATAATATTATCATTGAGTAATACTACATTTCTAGTTTGTGTAACTATGGTTACATCACAGAACAGTCGCACAGTATATAGATAATATAAGTAACCAACAACTTCGCAGTCTTTGAGCTCCAAAACTGGATAAGCACTTTAGGTTTATTCAGCTCCGGTTGGAGCTGAATGTAACATTGGAAGGACGTCAATGTGGCACTGAGTGCGATGGCACGAGAACACATGCAACGAGTACCCGAGCCGTCAGTTATGGCACTGCACGCTGCGATGGCACGGAACTCGCGCGTGCACGATAACTACATACACGTATCAGCCGTGGCTAGTCCACAGTGGAATATAATGTCTTACACTAGAATACAAAGCTCAAAGGTATAAATGGTACGATATGATGGAAGGCCCCGATACGGGAATAAACTTCACAGCCGTGGTTGGCATCGGCGGCGTGTCTGCCGCGGGGTGCGCCAGTGACCGGCGGCGGCACGAGTGGAGGCGTCCGGCCAACGCTTTCGCAGCGTATTAGAAAACAATAACAAAAATGGTACGGTCTAAAACAGATAAATGTACACAGGAAAGTCATTAAGGTTGAATTTTTTTTCAATAACTACCTGAGTGATTATTAAAATTCGAAACTGTACTAGAAAACTTAATGATTGTCGAATACTTAATGATTTGTCAATTTGCGTTATATCTCTATTTGATAATATTTAATATTTAGCCATAATATTAAGTATTGATATTTCGATCAGTATCTGTTTATTAACTTATTTTTAAGTAACTCTGTTTCCAAATTTGATATTTGCGCTATTACCTAAAATTATTATGTAAAATTACATTTCGACCCTATTTGTCTATTTAAGTGTAACCTTAGCATAATGTTAATACTTTCTAGTAATGACTGTTTGTGGCCAGAATAAATAAAAAAAGAAAATCTAAACGTTAAATAGCATGTTGTATACTTTTCCCTGTTTCAGACCGTACAAACACAATAGTTTTACCACTCGACGCTCCTGACGTGTCACTGAGCGCATCCATTATTTAAAATATAACAATTTGTTAATACTACAAATAAGTATGGAGCATGAGACTCGTGTCAAAGGCGCGCCGGCCCGTCCGCGTCCGCCTGCGCCCCGAGCGGGTCCGCCAGGAAGGCGTGCTGCAGCGCCTGGTCCGCCGTGAGCCGGCGCCGCGGGTCCGGCTCCAGCAGCTGCGCGGCCAGCGAGAACGCGCTGTCCGGGAAGCCGGCCACCGCGCGCCCCGGGACACACGCGCCGCCCTGGACACAACACAACATCACATGGCGCGGCTGGACGATCGCATACCATCGCGTTATAACCCTGCCTCACGACATGATTTTATATACCAGGAACTAAAAGATCGATCGACTAACTCAATCGGTTTTAAGAGCTTCTTGCTCCAAACGGCCTTCCAATCTGTCAGTTTGTATACGATTTTGACAGTGGCAAGTGCGAGCTCACGGTGAGCTTGTGCTCAAAACTGACTATCGGCTATATACAGTTTTGAGTGCAAGCTTAGCGAGAGCTCGCTCTTACTGCTGTCACATTCACGTTTCTAGAATTGGACGTTTGTAAAAGCAAGACTGCGCTCAAAACTGTTTAAGAATGTTGGCCTACCTTAGAGACATGATTATGAATAATCTCGGAACAACAGTCTGTTCCCTCGAGAGACGTCACCAGACCAGTTGTTCACTATATGGGTACTCACTGGCGTGTCGTCGTCCGGGCAGAGGCAGTCCGCGCGCGTGAGGCGGCAGCGCGCGCACGCCGCGCCCGAGGGGGCGGCGGCGGAGGCGGGTGCGAGGCCGCGCATGCGCGCGCACAGCTTGCGCAGACACAGCCCGCGACGCGGGGTGGACGTCACCAGCCGGCGGCCTGAGGGCAGGCCAACAAGGTTACAACGAGCTGCTGGACAACAGGTTGCGTTTTTGATTTAACATTAGCACTGTTTTACATTACTATTTTTCTTCTCGATCACTCCAACTTGTGCTAGAAACGACCGCCACAGGTAATGTCTAAGTGGACCAAACCGCCCTGAAGGATCCAGAGGAGTCTCCGTAGCGTCATCACTCTGGACGAAGCAGCTCGACAGTCACGTTCACTCCCGAGCTCGTAGCGGGAACTCTTGATAAAAGCTTGAAACTTCAGATCTTGCATAAATAATCCAATAACTTCACCGTACTGTCATTCGCGAACATTTTCTGATTAATTTAACGTGATATTAAACACAAAATAGCCCCTGGAGACATTAAAAGGAAAATTATCAAATAATTTTGCAACCGTCGTTTCCCGCCATTTTCAAGAGAATCCGGGTCGTCTTGTAAAATCGTCTCTATTTTGTCCTGTTGTTTAGTCACTGTCATTGTCCCTGTCAGTTGTTAGTCGATGGTCTTCGTCAGCCAGTCATTAATGTCAAAGCAATATGGACGCTCCAACAATGTTAGTTTAGTATCCCCCGCGCTGTCCGCTCCACCAGCCGAGCTGTCAGCAGGCCCATTGCATTATGTGTGAGCTGTGTGTGTATCCGGTTATGGCACTGACCCATTGCGTGCGCGGCGCGTCGCATGCGCTGCGTGCCGAGCAGGTCGCACAGCTCCGCGAGCGCGCGCGCGTCGTCCGGCGCGCGCAGCAGCGGGTAGCGCGCGCACACCGCGCTCAGCAGCACCACGCCCGCCGCCCACACGTCCACGGCGCACGTCTGCTGAGGGTACTTCAGCAACACCTGACACACACACGGGACAAGGATTGAAATGAAACGAAAATAGGCACTAATACACGAGTAAAACTTCCAAGAGGCTTTAAATACTTTTGGGAAAAACGTCATCTAAAATTCCAAGTTCAGCGTCACTTAAGATAAATACTTTGTTGCACCATAATACAGTATTAATTACATTATTGAGAAGCATGTACAATTTTACTTATAAAAATTATACTGAAATAAATCGACTCTTTTCATTTTACCATGAAGAAAAAAATAGTGTTTACCAATTCTGAGTAAATTAATATTTTGTCGATTTCGGTACAATTTTCTAGATATTAGCGGCTGGTCATACTCGTTTATTCGGCCTTTGGTACACTATTATACACTTGGTTACGTCAGTACTAATGCTGTATTTAGCATTGAAACCCAGCGCCAGGTAGGGACCACAAAAACACTATTATAATTGAAGTGTCAGCAGTCATCAGCCGTCTGCCTGGTCAGTGTTGTTGCGTACCTCTGGCGGGCGGAAGCCCTGCGTGCCTGCGCGCGGCGCGCGGGGCGGGGCGCGCGCCGCGCACTCGCCGCACACGCCGCCCACGCCGGCGCACGTGCACGTGGACAGACCAGGCACCGCGGACAGCGGCGGACGCATTACGGGACTCTGCAGATCATATACTATGATTACGTGACAAAAATTACGAATGAAATATTAGTACCATATTTTAATTATTAAAAATGTGATACTGAATGAAACTTTTAGGCTGTGAATGAAAATTCTATCAAAAAATTACTTACAAACATGTACAAAGAGGCCAATACAATAACATTGTATTTTGTACTTGCAATAAAAGACAAAACTCAGAAAGCGGTTAAAAATGTAGTATAGAAAATTTCGTCAACCTTTGGTGTATGGTGTGCCTGCGGGACCACTGGTGTTGGTGCGGGGGCGGCGGCGGCGGCAACAGGTACGGCCGTAGGGCGCGAGCCCAGCGACAGGTCCAGCGCCACGCGCTTGGCACCTGCGACCGGCCCTGCGTCCTGCGGACACGGCCAACGCTAGTGGATAAGGCACAATACTCGCGCACGTGCATTCAACGGGCGAGTTGAAAGTTTCGGGACTTTAAATATAGGGGGATGGTGATAGGTACAGACCGGATACAAATAAATGGAAGCTTAACTAAAACTTGGCACAAAATAAACGGTACATAATAAATCAATTCTCAGTGCTACCTCGTCCCTGGTCCGTTTGAGCGCGCTGTTAGCGTGCGCGGGGGGCGGCGCGGCGAGCGCGGGCGCGGGCGCGGGGGGCGGCCCCACGCGCTGCGCCAGACCGAAGTCCACCAGCAGGTACCTGCGCACACAGGGACGCGGTTACTCAGCAGGCAACACGAGATAGAGTGGAGACCTGGAAGGCCCAGTGTAAGGCATAGGATGACACGGAGCCGAAGGCCGAACTACACTAAGGCCCGGTTTCCACCAAAGCTCCTCTTTGGTGGAAACCGGAGACGAGAGATGTGTGTTGAATAACCAATCAGATTTCATTATTTCCAGATCTCTCCGCTTAGGAGAAGGAATGAAATACGATTGGTTATTCAAATGTTTTCAATAACCAATCATATTTCGTAATATATTTTGTTACCAGTTAGGTGATGATAGGTACTTAATTATTGCTCAACAAGCTACCTATTCATCCGGTGAATTCTCTACCCAAAGGTTGTCTGGAAGAGATCGCTTTAAGCGACAAGACCGCCAATTGTGATACTAACTGTATTAGCATATTTTTTTGAGTAATTCCTTTTTTTGAATATTTATCTTCTTATATTTCGTTCCTTCTCCTAAGTAAGCGGAGAGATGTGGATATAATGGCTATTCAAAACACATTTCCTCTGGTCTCCCCTCGTCTCCGCTTAGAGTGCCTAACAGTAGGTTGACGATGCATAAGTAACAGTAGTATTATTGACATTTTTATTGCTTATGTAACTGAAAACTTTGCACGCTTGTATACAAGTAGAATACTGTACTGGACAATGCAATTTACCATCCTGAGATTTCATGTATTCTGGCAAATAAATGATTTGATTTGTCCCGAGCGTTACCGTCTGTTGTCGCGGTCGTAGAGGAAGTTGCTCGGCTTCACGTCGCGGTGTATGACGCCGAACGAGTGCACGTGTCGCAGCGCACGCAGCAGCGACACCATGTACTGGCGCAGCTCCTCGGCGTCCATCAGGCCCACGTACTCCTGCAACACAGGGACACGGACCACATGGAACGCTTTGGGGACACAACTGTATACATTCATATTCGGTACAGAACGCGACTTTCATAGATTTCATTATAGTTTTCATTTTGACGCTTGGGTGAAATATGAGTACATACAAATCAAAGCTCATCAAGTGTAACACTTTGGACCGTTCTTATTATCTGTGTCGTAAGAGTTGTAATGGTACTGTAGTAACACATCGCATCCACTCGTCAAAATTAAATTGATTACGATGAAAGTCGTGGTCAGCCCTCATCTATAAAAATAATAATATAACTTTCAGTAGAAGAAAATAACATAATATTATATGATCGTATAGTACTATTCAAGTGAAAAAAATTGCATTAAATTATTGCTTAAGGAGAAACCTGATACTAGATTAGTTTGCCAACTTACTGAAAACTTCTTATGAGGTATGTACGGCATCACAAAAACAATATTGTCCAAATGGCGCAGACACAATTCTACTCCGATCACGTTGTTTGAACCACTGCAAATAAACAAAATGACATTAATGTACATTTATCCACATTGTACAAGGGACGCGCGTGTTTTGTGCCATGACAATCTGGCGTATGGAGACAAATTGATGATCCGTTCACAGTTGTGGCATTCAGGAGTAGCTAACATACTTTGTTATTGTGTTAAATAACATGGCACAAATGTCGCGTGTAACTCATGTAGGGAAAAGACAAAAACATTTTTTGTGCCATCAAAGTTTAAGGCATACTCATGTCTTACTCTCTCATGCCTCTGCAATCATTTGACTGTACGTAAGCAAACAAATAGTTTCAGTCAGAATCAGAAGGCTTTTATTGGAGCAAAGTTGTGCCAGAGGCTTCAATGTTAGCAAATTTTGTGTGTGTACACTTATCCCCACTCTGACCCTTCTCTGTGATTTAGTGACTAAACTTCTTCTTCTTCCTCAGCATACCGCAGCCCACTCCTGGGCATATGCCTCTCCATGAGTCCTCCATGTAACTAACCCTATATATTGGGAATTGTTCCGAATGCTGCTGTCGGCCTCTGACATGGCCTGACAAATGCTGTCGTATGATAACAATTTCACAATATACAAATATAATATATTGTAAGACTCGTACAGATAATATGGACACAGCCTATTAAATCATACAGCCAGAACTATAGTTGTCGCGCTAAATCCATGCCTTGTGTACCCACCCCATTTCCTGCAGGCAGCGCAGCTCGTGCTCAACTCGTGCCGGGTGTGCGGTTGGCACAAGGTGCTTGAGCGCGAACAGGCGTCGTTTGTCTGGTGGCAGACGAGCCTGGCGCCGCAGTGTGGCCAGGTACACGCAGCTGAACGTGCCCTCGCCCACCTTGCGCACCAGCGAGAACAGCGAGCCCAGCGCGGGCAGACGCCTCGACAGCGAACGCATCTGGGCGACTGCAAACACAAATTCCACGGTTGAAGCCACGGTCAATTTCTAACTTAATGTCTGTTAACGAAGACGTGAAAGTGAGCTTAAACTAGGTTTATAGCTATTGGCTAACAGCAATAAGTATTCTGCCAACCATCTGCGCAACGTTTGCTATACTAGTGAGACATAACCTCAATAAACGTATCTCTAATTTATTATGTTATTGTATATGGTAAATTTCAACCAAAAGCTCTTTGTACATTTGTTACTCACTTTCCAAGTCCTCTTTCGAGGATGACTGGTCTTCATTTGTTCTCTCTTGGTCTCCGTTTTCATTGAATCCATTTTTATGTGGCTGTAATTCTTGTATTTTGGTCTCGATTCCCCTAATTCTAGACATCTTTTAAGGCATTGAAGCTCATATTTCTTAGGACTATCCTTTAGTTTTGTAATATATCACATAGCTACACAAAATCACAGCAAATTTCCGAAAAATATGAAAAATAGACTCGACTTTCAAGTTTTGGCACAAGATTTTTTTTGATTGAAGTAAAATATTTCGGCCAAAGTTATATGTGGGGCTATAAAATTAAAAAAAATATTATCTCTCTCGCTCTTCTCCCAGGAAAATAAAAGAGAAGAAAATGTCAGTGACGTCATAATAGCTTAAAACGAATCAAAAAAATTATTTAGGCTGTATGGTGTCTAAACTGTGCCTGGCTTGATTGATTGATTGACGGCGAATTTAAAAACAACAAAAGTTGGTTGGAGACATAAAAAAATAAACTAACCTCAAAATATTATTTTATTTAGTTATATTATTTAATTTCAACTTCAAGTCATTCGAAATAAATAAAACTTTGTAAAATTAAAATGTTAGCCAGAAAAATTCCTCCATGCATCTTGAATATTCCCCTCAAATCAGTATGTAAATACTTACTAGCAGAGTTCATTGCCTATCGGCTCCAACCATCGTTACAAACCAATATTTGATTTCCAGGCGAGTTACGTGACAAAAGCTCCCAAGCCGGAGATACCCAAGAACCTTCTATCGTCCGTGTACTCCGCTCAGGAGCAGAAGACCAACGGCGTGGTGTACGACCGCAAGCCGTTCAAGGTGCGTCTGGTGGCGGGCAGGACCTACAGCTGGTGCCTGTGCGGCCGCTCCAAGTCGCAGCCGCTGTGCGACGGCACGCACAGGGACATCTTCCTCAAGGTTACACAAAGGTGGGTGCGCAGAGGGCGCCTAAATTAAAAAGAAACAAGATATCTTCAGGAGAACACACGTTTATTGGATTCCAATTTTAGTTATAAGCTTTTCTGAAGCACGAAACGATAGCGCGTTGTAAAAGACACACAGAGCCATCTATTGGCCAAATAACGCTATTAACCATTCCGCCCACCAAGGACATATAAATTATGTCCTTAAAAAAAAAAAAAATATTTAACTATAATAATATTTCTAAATAAAATAACATTCTAATGGGTAGGCAAAATACAAATTTTGTTAACTGGTCGTTTTATAATAGTGTTTTTACAACGTAAGGTGACAACCCTAGTAATATTGTCAGGACCAGGATGTTTCTCAAGAATTCTACCTAACAACCACTTTGCCGGAGGTAATCCATCTTCTACTACAAGTACTACATCACCAATATTTGGTTCGGGTGTAATCTTAAACCATTTAAATCGTTGTTGTAAATTATTTAAATATTCGCGAGACCACCTCCTCCAAAATTGTTGTGTCAACCTTTGCGTTAACTGCCATCTAGTCAATGTATTTATGTTACAATCCTCGTAATTATCACCGGGAACTATAATCAAAGGTTCTCCTACCAAAAAATGTCCTGGTGTTAACGGAACTAAATCATCGCTATTATTTGTTGTTTGATACAAAGGACGAGAATTCAAACAAGCTTCTATTTGACTAAGAACAGTTGCTGTTTCTTCAAAGGTCAGAGTAGTATTTGTCATTATCTTATGAAGATGGGATTTTACTGATTTCACGCCTGATTCCCATAACCCTCCAAAATTTGGTGCGCTTGGTGGGATAAAATGCCATTTAGTGCCATCTGCAGCAAGCAGAGCAGCAATTTCTGTGGCAACGGAGTATTTACTATTTGCAAACATTTTTCCTAATTCCTTATTGGCACCAACAAAATTGGTGCCATTATCGCTATAAATGTCACTACAGTGACCACGACGTGCAATAAATCTTTTGAATGCAGCAATGAATCCATTCGTAGTTAAATCACTAACGGCTTCCAAATGTACACATTTTGTTGCCATGCAGACAAATAAACAAATGTATCCTTTGTAACTACGACATCCTCTTCCTTTTGATAATCTCATGTTTATAGGACCTGCATAGTCAAGACCACTTTTCAAAAAAGGTCTGTTTGGTTCTAAGCGTACAGCTGGTAATTGACCCATGAAGGGGTTACGAGTGGTTGCCGCATGCCTCACACAAACTACACATCCTCGAACAAAGCTCTTTATCAATGGTTTACTTCGAATGATCCAATACTTCGTCCTCAAGTAACTGATCATTAATTGTGGACCTCCATGTAAAGTTTTCTCATGAGCGTTTCTTATTATTAAAGTTGTAAAGTGACCTGAATTGGGGAGAATAATAGGGTGTTTGGTATTATATGCAAGTCCTGATTGCTGTAGTCGTCCACCAACACGAATTATTCCATCATCATCAATGAAAGGGCATAGTGTATGAAGTTTACTTTTATTTTGTACACACCCTGTGTTTGTCAATGAACTATATTCTTCATTGAATTCATTTTGTTGAACAATACGGATGCAAATGTTAAGCACTTCTTCAAGTTCATCTCTCGAAATATAGTTTGACTTCGGGGGATATCTAAATCTTCTCACATACGCCAACACTCTCTGCATTTTTCTTAGTGATGAAAATCTTTCCATGAAATCATCTTCAATTCTTGTAAATAGTGTTTTTACAGTGCGCCTCTCTAAAATTGTTTCAGGAATAATTTTAGAGAGTTTATTGTAATTCTCGATCACCTTTTCCGAAAGCCAACTGGGCCCCGCCCACCATAGCGGGTGTGATCTCAGTTGTTGCGGCCTCACCCCCCGGGAAGCGCAATCTGCAGGATTGTCTTCGGACCTCACGTGGTGAATGTGATCGTTACTGATCAATCCAAGTATTTCGGAGACTCGATTACCAACATACGTTTTCCAGCGGTTGGGGAGCCCTGCTAACCAAGCCAAGACTACAGTAGAATCTGTCCATGCAAACATGTTTTCTTTCGATATATTCAATAAACGGCTAACTTCTGTCAACAGTTTTGACAATAACGTAACGCCGCACAATTCTAATCTAGGTATAGATATTTGCACTAGGTGTTGCATGGTGCGCGGGCCGCGCGCGGCCCGCGAGACTGCTTTGTTTTCGTGTTGTAGGCGCCGCAACTAAATAAACATTATCGTAGTAGTAGCGTGGGGACGCTCCGGGCTTCGCCCTACGCGGAGCTCGGCCTATGGCCTCGCAGCCCGGCTCGGCCTTCGGCCTCGCAAAAGTTACTTGGAAGGTAGGTAGTTTTTTTCTGCTTGGCAAGGGGACGCTTCGGGCTTCGCCCTACGCGGAGCTCGGCCTATGGCCTCGCAGGCCGGCTCGGCCTCCGGCCTCGCAAAAATTACTTGGAAGGTGGGGAGTTGTTTCTGCTTGGCAAGGGGACGCTTCGGGCTTCGCCCTACGCGGAGCTCGGCCTATGGCCTCGCAGGCCGGCTCGGCCTCCGGCCTCGCAAAAATTACTTGGAAGGTGGGGAGTTGTTTCTGCTTGGCAAGGGGACGCTTCGGGCTTCGCCCTACGCGGAGCTCGGCCTATGGCCTCGCAGGCCGGCTCGGCCTTCGGCCTCGCAAAAGTTACTTGGAAGGTGGGGAGTTGTTTCTGCTTGGCAAGGGGACGCTTCGGGCTTCGCCCTACGCGGAGCTCGGCCTACGGCCTCGCGGTGTTCTATCGCTTCGGGCTTCGCCCTACGCGGAGCTCGGCCTTCGGCCTCGCGGGATTGTGCTCGGCCTTCGGCCTCGCTATAGTTACTGATAGATATTTACCGCACGCCAGTAATCCTTTCGTTTCGTGTAGGAAAATATATTGAGAAAATATTATGGTTTACTGCTCGTCCGCCATTTTGTTTTTCCCAAAAATGACAATTTTCTGGTATACTACATCATATGTGCTACGAAGTGGAATTGGTTGGATATTCCTCATGCGCTCGTGCTAGGCCAGCTAATTCGTCAAAGTTTGGTCTGAAATGTCCAAATTTTCAATCGGCTATATTTCCGCCGCCATTTTGTTTTTCATTTGTTTTGCAATTTCATCACAAAGTAGGTCGACCATGTGACGCGTGTTCCAAATTTGAACGAAATCGGTTGGAAAATGGCGGAGATGGCATCACGTGACCCGCCGCCATTTTGTTTTTTTCACTTCCCTATAGTTTTCCTCTGGTCCAATCACTAAACTATACAACTCCCCCCTACATGACTTTCACCTCCGGGAACTCCTTCAGACTAAACGGGACGGTCAATCAGTGAGTCAGTCAGTCAGTGAGTGGTAATCGAGCTATATATATTAGTAATGACAGGCGCTACTTTCGTTTTTGATGTTACTAGATGAACCCATACATTTCCTTCATCATCTATTACTCGTAAATATACAACTGCAGCATATGCAATATTTGATGCATCTGCAAAACCATGAAGCTCCTTGTGATATGCTTTACGGGTTTGCATCCATCTGGGGATTCGAATATCTTGTAAGTAAGTTAAGTCTTCCCGATATTGCAGCCAACTCTTAAGTAAATCTTCGGGTACTTCATCATCCCAAGAAACTCCTGATAACCATAATTTCTGAATGAAGACTTTACCTGTGACAACAACCGGCGAAACCCATCCTAGAGGATCGAAGAGTTTGGCTACATCAGACAGAATTTTCCTTTTCGTCACTGGATAATTAATTGGAGAAAGATTAATAGTGTAAAAGAATTCATCGCTTTTTATATCCCAACGTACTCCTAATACCTTCATGACATCGTCAATTTTAAGCTTTAGAAAATCTGAATCAGTTCTCAAATCTTTTCCGATATGGTCGAGGACATTTTTGTCATTACATGCCCATTTTTGTAGTTCAAAACCACCAGCCTTCATTAAATCAGTCATTTGTCTTTGTATTTCAATTGCTTCGTTTTCATTTTCAGCTCCTGTCAGAAGATCGTCCATATAATAATCTGTCTTTGTTATCTTTGCAGCAGTGGAGTACTTGTGGCCTTCATCATCAGCTAGTTTCATCAAAGTTTTCACTGCTAAATATGGAGCACAAGCGGTGCCAAATGTAACCGTGAGCAAACGAAAATCTTCAATTTCTCTATTTGGCTCACGTCTCCAGAGAATGCGCTGAAAATCACAATGCGATCTCGTTACATTAACTTGTCGATACATTTTTGTTATATCTGCTACGAGACATATCGGATGGATACGCCATCGCATTATAATATGTCGAAGATCTTGTTGCAAGTTTGGCCCTACTAAAAGATCGTTGTTTAGTGAAATCCCATTAATACCCTTGCAAGACGCGTCAAATACTGCCCTGACCTTTGTAGTTAACCTATCTTCTTTGACTATGGCGTGGTGCGGTAAATACACAGCATTTGGATTTTTAAGATCTACATAATCTGTAACAGGCTCCATATGTCCTAACTTAATATACTCTTCGAGGACACCATCATAAGCTGTCTTCAAGTTAGGATTTTTCTGAAACTTGCGTTCAAGATAATCTAGTCTTTTCTTTGCAATCATTTTCGAATTGCCGTACTGGCAAGCTGGGTCATCATCACAAAAAGGCAAATGTACAACATAACGACCGGTTTTATCTCTTGTGGTAGTTTTATCGTAAATTTCTTCACACATTGCTTCTTCCTTTGACATTACCTTGCGTTTATCTACTGGATTATCAGCTTCAATTTCCCAAAATTTACGAAGCATATCATTGTCTAGTATGTGCATTGTTACAATTGAAGTCGTAATATTTTTCGCAGTAGATGCAATAGGTACAGTGCCTGACAAAATCCACCCGAGGAGAGTATTTTGAGCAATAACATTGCCGTTTGAATTCTTTATCAAACCATTGGTGATTAATTTTGCATATACATCTGAACCTAAAAGAAGATCCACCTTTCTTGGCTTCGTGAAATCAGGATCCGCGAGGGTCAGCGTAGTCAATTCTGGCCAATCGATTTCAACTTTCTTCGTTGGAAGAAATGAAGTAATAGAAGTCAGTACATACGCTTTTACATTGACAAAGAAATCAGGTTCCAACCTAGATCCAATATTAAATTGTACCCTATTCTTGGTGTGCAACTTCAATGACCCTTCACCCAATCCTGTCACCATCCCATTGATAGGTGTTTTCTTTAACCTTAAAAGTTGTACTGCAGCTTCAGTAATGAACGAGGCTTGCGATCCTTGATCAATAAATGCTCTGAGCAATACGGTTTGACCATTTGCAGATGTTACCTTTATCACTGCAGTTGGCAACAGTACCGTTTTTGCTTTGGTCTCAGTCTCTGGCATATTATCTCGGGAAAAATGAGACATTACTTCTGCTGCAGGGTGTTTCTCCGTTGATAAGTATTCTTGTGATCCATATTTCACATCTTCTTCCTCTTCATTTTCAAACGCAGAATAATGAGAGGCTATCACATGAAGAAGTGAATGATGGCGTCCTTGGCATTTCTGACATTTCTCTTTAGACTTGCAAAAATATGCGGGGTGATTGGGCAGTAAGCAGTTGTTGCATAGTTTCTTTTCTTTAACGAACAATCTGCGTTTCTCAATAGACAGTTTTATAAATTCTGAGCATGCAGTCAGTGAATGATTGTAATTACAGTACAAGCAGACAGATTCTTCGACCTTTGCTGGAAGTGACATTACTCTTGGTTGAGTGGAACTGATGGGTTTCATTGCAGGTTCAAGGACTTCTAACGTACGGAAACGTAGCTCCAAAAACTGTGTTAGTTCTTTGAACGTAGGCATAATGTCGGTATCTGAACCATTGACTAGTTGTTCCCATTGTTTGCGTGTTTCCATGTCCAATTTATTTACAACCAAGTGTATTACTATAGTGTCCCAGTTTAATGTCGAAATATCAATGCTATTCAACGCGTTCATGCAATCAGTAGTTGTGTCTAACAATTCACGTATGGCTTTGGATGATTCGGTTGTTATTGGTTTCTGACTTGTGAACCTTTTCAGTATTACGTTAGCTAGATACTTCTTGTTACTATATCGTTTCTTTAGTAACTTCCATGCATAATCATAATTGGCATCACTAGTTGCAACATGTCTCAATAACTGTTCAGCTTCTCCGATCAAATAACTTTTCAAATAATGCATCTTTTGTACGTTACCTAGTGCAGGGTTCTTGTCAATTAAAGATACAAACATATCGTGGAAAGTTACCCATTCTGTGTATTTTCCAGAAAATTTAGGTATGTAAATGGGAGCCAATTTGATATCTGGAGTTACAACTGTAGACGAGCTTCCGGGTGGTATTTGAAAAGTGGGTGATTTAGGAGGATTCAACTCATCTAGGGCGTCACGTAACTGTGTGTGATATTCCAGGTACATCGCCTCTGTTGAGTCGTAGAAATCATCTGAAAAATATGTATCAGTCTTCTCCTTTGCGGCTACCATGATTTCGGAGTGATTTTTTCTGAATTCAGTCCATGTATTTTCAAGTTCTACCAGTCTAGGTTCAATATAGTTTTTCTTGAGACGCGTTTTAGGAGCTTTGTTGAAATTATTTTTTCCTTTTTCGATACGCGTGCTTAGATCCAATTGCAACGGTATAAGATCCATTTTGAATTACACGAAAACTTGTTTTATTTTCACACAAGGAATGACAGTCAACAAATAATTATGACGTGAGTTATAGAACACAAAGTCTTATTGACAGCAAGTCACAATGAATTATAATTATACTTCTTTCCAAAAAGTTTATGAATGTTTATAAAGATTTTATTCCACCAATTTATAATTTTAAAGTGTTCCGAACTTTAAGCACCGTTTGCTCGCATATGCACAACACACACTGTTTGCAACTTTGCACGCACGCACACTGACTGAACACTGGCACTGCACTTTATTGCACCACTACACTACTTACTGGACCCCGCCAACTGGATGACTATCATCCGGCTCGAAGGACCACTATGCGCAGAGGGCGCCTAAATTAAAAAGAAACAAGATATCTTCAGGAGAACACACGTTTATTGGATTCCAATTTTAGTTATAAGCTTTTCTGAAGCACGAAACGATAGCGCGTTGTAAAAGACACACAGAGCCATCTATTGGCCAAATAACGCTATTAACCAGTGGGTCTTCCGTACTGTCAGGTTGTAGCCTGACCAACTCAAAGTCCAGTTGGAGGTTGATGTACCATTTGGACTGAATTACCTTAACATTAACTGTGGAACGATCTCTCGTCACCTATCAGACAGGCCAAATCACTGGCAATTTTCAAATTTTTTTTTGCGCCAACACTATCAATTTCAATGTGGATATCTACATGAGAAGAAGTAATTACCATTTTCTTTCTACATTTCTCCTCCCTACATTTCTGTGTAAATTATTTAAGTGTAAGTATGTATATTGTTAATTAGGTATATATTTATTTATATGAAATAGGTATATGTAATTTATTTATATTTTTATTAATTAGTTTATTGTATTATATTGTAGGTTTATTTAACATATTTGAATACAATAGGTATTTTAATGCATTTATAGTATTGTTTTATGACATTTTTGCACCCGCTACGCTGTTTTTGATACAATATCTCCATCACCCGAAGGTTGCCTAGGAGAAATCGCTTAAAGCGATAAGGCCGCCTGTACCCTAGCTAACTTTGGTTTTATATGTAACTGATGTATTTTCATTTGTGTGCAAATAAAGTATATTTGAATTGAATTACCCAAACTAGAACAGTCCAGTTTGAAGCCCAATATTTTAACCCCATGTACACACATGAAGATAACTCACAAAGATTTTCCAGCATTTTTAGAGTTATTTGTGGTGACAGGTTTTTGGTATTCCATTTCTCAGTCATAAGCAAACCTGGGCCTTTGTTTCCTACTCCTGTTATGTAAATAAGTTACCTACTTCATATTTCCAGGCCCATACGGTTTGTGGTGGACACGACCAAAGACTACTGGCTGTGCAACTGTAAGCAGACCAAACACAGGCCATTTTGCGATGGCTCTCACAAACAGAAGGAAATCCAAGAGGCTACCACCATTAAAGTGTAATATTTCTAAGTAGTTAAGTTTGATATAGTAGAAATAGCTTACAAGTCTGATATGAAGAAATCAAAAATACAATATCGATTACTAACTAGTAATGTAGATAGATCTATAATAATCGACTTCTAGGTTCTAGGTAAGATACATTGTTATGTAAAGAATGTAATTATAAATAAAGTATTTATTGCTTACAAAATAAGTCATATTTTTAAGTTACCTATTGTACCTATCGAAAATTATTATTCATATCTTATTAGTAGTCCTTAAATGACATACTTAGTTCCTACATATCAACAATTATTACACTAATGGCAGATCGGTAAAGGCTAATACTTCTTCATGGTCTTCCTGATGAGCGCCATGCGCTGCTTGTGCGCCTCCGTGACTGCGGCGCGCTTGTAGGGGCGCAGCTCGTCGTTGCCGAAGCCTGGAATCCACATGTTCCACTGTCGCTCGAGGTGCAGCTGCACGTCGCGCAGCTCCGCGGAGGGCGCGTGCCGGTGCTTGGCAAGCGCGCACGCTGCGCTCAGAGTCGTGTCGATGAAGTCGTCCGCCAGCTGCAGCAGCATCTCCTCCACCTCCTCGTCCAGCTGCACCGTGGGGTCCACCTCGCGCACCAGCTCCTGCAGGCGCGGTCGGCTCAGTAGCTGCGCGCCGCCGTCCCCGCTGCCGCCGCTGGTGTTCGCTTTGCGCTCCGCCGCCATCGGGCTGTGCTGCGACGGCGAGCTCTGCAGCTGGGGACTCTGCAGTGGGTTGTTCACGTACTGCAGCCCGCCCTGGTTTAGGGAGCCGATCGTGGGCATGTTGGATCCTTGTCCAGACATGGTCTTTGTCACGATTCGCGAATTATAAATAAATACGGCCGGCACAGCAATATTTGCTTATTTTATTTATTTGGTTTCGTTTGTTGCGCTCGGTTTGGTAACAAAAAAATAAATAAAATGTGTCGCTGTAGCTGTACTTCGCTGTCATGCAGTGTTGCCGTCCATTTTTCAAAATTCCGTAGGGTGAGGCTGCAAAATCTGTGTACTTCTACTGATTTTTTTACACTGATAGTCGGTAAAAAAAATAAAAATTAGAACTTTATTCCGTCAAGTAGTTTACTTGCGTTCTATTCTAAAATTACTGCGCGAGCTGCATATAATGAAACGTTGTAGGATTATACATCACTTTTAGCAGTTGCTCTACGTTTTACTCACAAAAATCAAGCTTCAGTGTATTTTTTATATAGTTTGTTGGCAAATTCAGTTGGGACAAAAAATTCGTAGATTTGCTTTTGATTTCCGTAGACAAGCCTAAATCCGTAGATCTACGGATTTTTCCGTAGGTCTGGCAACATTGCTGTCATGTCAAGTGCTGTGCTGTCAATTTAATTGTCAATCAAGCTCTCAATCAAATAAAGCTACGTTCACAAATGAACAAAATGCGCCATGGAGTATTGAAATGAATGAACTATTTTTCGTGTATTTTTCTTTCATTCATTCACTGTATGACACTTTTTATTTGCTTTGCTTGCAGATTCCTCATTTCAATTTCATTTCATTTATGTGGCGCTAGGCTAGCTAGCACAAAGCAATATTCCTGTGTGGGAAATACAAAAGGCCAGCCAGTCACAAGGAGTAAAGGTTATACTGGCGTAGGTTTTACCAGCTACCTCAGTGCAGCAGGCATTTATTGGTAGAAACAGACGGGCAGGCGCCAGGAGTTGGCCGAGTCCACGTGAGGCGAGGGCCTGCCGAGCACCATGGGTGAGGAGGTGCAGCTGTTCACGCGCGCGGAGCTGCGGGCGCGCAACCGCCGCAACGACGCCGTGCTCATCATTCACAACGCAGTGTATGACGTCACCAAGTTCCTGGACGAGGTGAGCTCGTGCATGATAATTTACTAACACAATAGTCTTAACCCAACTATATTTGATCAGTTTTACATTATTTGGTCGTCAATTTTGTGTATAATATTAGATTAGATGTGTATTGATATTGATGGCACATTGCACGGTCCATGAATTTGATAACTTCAACTTACCATCCTAAGTCATACATTGTCAGAAGTAATAATAAGAATGAAGTAGATTTGTTACAATACTAGTAATTACACAAATGTGTGGTAGATAATGATAATCTGTGATAACTGGATATGGCTCTGTCTGTCACTATGTTAGATCTTTAATTTTTCTTTGTTATCTATCTACATCGCCTTTAAGTTTATTTTTGAAGACCACTAAGAAAGAAAGTGATGAAAACACCTGTATATTGTGATCCAATATATCTTTGCAGAGAGATCATAATGCTACACATCCAGTGGCATATTTAGGTTCAGAGCCGCCCCAGGCCACTCAGATCTGGCCGAACACTGATAGTTTTTCTTTAATGGAAAACATTTCCATAAATTTTATTATTGAAATAATTTTTAAAAATGGGAAGTAAGTATATTTAGTTATACAAAACACATTATTTCTGTATTGATCCTACAGTAAAAATGTATATGTATAACTTAATTTGTCGAAAATATAATGTAGTTCATTATTGTACAAGTAATGGTAAGACTGTTTTTTATTTTTATTTTAATCGGATACCTCAAGGAACAACTGTACCAAGTTTCTACTAACTACATAGGTTTTTCGGTCTGAATATGCTAATTTGCCTGTCAACAAATATGTGTTGAATTGTAAGGACTCATTCATTGTAATATCTAATTACTGAAATTAGGCCAATGTACTACTAATGAAATGGCTTGTGGCATTATTAGACAATTTAACGTGTAAAAGCATTTTTTTAATCAAGTTTTTTTCGAGGCCTTTGTCACTTGGTGACCATGCCAGCCTCATTGGGACTTACCAAATAGGCCCATCAGACCCCCCACGACCAGGAGGGGGCTCCCTGGATGCAAAGGAGTACCCAATCTCTACACAGGCGGTGCAGATATATATGACGAACCTATATATCTGCACCACCTGTGTAGAGATTGGGTTGGATAAGATTACGTTAATGCCTCCGGGTCTTTTCCAACCCGGCCATGTACATGTCTCTGTTGGCTTTATTCCGGTCACACTCCAGCACAATATTTTTTTTTGTGAACCTATAAATTGTCCCACTGCTGGGCAAAGGTCTCCCCCCTCCTCTTCCATCCATCCCTGTCCTGAGCCTCTTCCAGCTTTATTTATTCATTATAAAAGTATAGCATTACAGTTATATTACCTATTCACTGTACATTTCATTTTGCTATTAATTACATCATTATAATATCAATTAAATTATTTCATTATCAGTCACATTATTTTCTATTATAATAATTAAAGTCAAGTATAAGCACAACAACATTTACATTAAATTAGATACAATAAAGATAAAGATGTAACATGTAAAAGCATTAAAACGCTGACAGTCAGTCATATATCTTTATTAGCTTTTTCCTCAGAGTCTTGAACACGATTCACATATATTCTCACTTATGGTAAGAATGATCCATAAAATACAAATGCATAATGTTTGGTCTGTTTGCGAAAGTTTTTGGTCCGACAGATAGATAGGTCAGACAGATAGTCTGAAAGCGGGGCATATGGTCACATTAGGCATGCAGCTCATGTTGGGTACTAGTTATTAAATTAAAAATACATAAGTTATGTATGTATGAATGTAGATTGTCCCATGGACAAAAGGAAAAAAAATTATCATTTTTTGATTGCTTTATAATATGTATATTATAAATACACATAAACCCTGAAAGAGCACTGCTACATTATGTTATTTTAAGTAAGGCTGTTATAATATTCCATTATGCTAGTATAATGTATGCTGCATGGATGGTGCACTATGTGAGTATGTAACGCCATGTACCTAGTTGTTACAACTGTAATAAAGCCCCTGCTATATAACTTAAATGCTGTTCTTGAGTGTATTTATAGAGGCAGGGGTTAAAGGGTCAGTGTAATCAAAGAAAACTCTGATCTTTGTATTCAATCTTGAGCCAGACTCTGGCTGAGCATTTTAATACAAATGCAAATTTTCTGAATGGAAGCTAAACCACTAATAAATGGACTACAAAAGTTTGATATAGCAAAGTAGTGGATTTGGCTCAGTTTATCGCCATTCCATTAGTGAGGATTTAGAAACCCAGTCTTATCTGTTACGTAATATAGATATGTAAATCGTATGTAAGTAAATAGGTATAGTATTAGCACACGATCCATAAACGAGATAACAGAATCTCGACAAAAGGTTGGATTTCGCTCCAGACAAAGCGAAATATAGGCCACTGGGGTACTTATAAGCGAGCCGATATGCCGACGTGAAGTAGCGGGACGCGCATTCCTGACGCTCTCGTGCACTGGGACTCTAATGAGAAATTCCGAGCGTCTTATTGGCGCCCTGGAATGGAATACTGAACGATTCTAAAAGAGGTCAAAGCTCTACCAATGCATAAAATATGTCTAGCAGTTTATTTGCTAGGAATATAATGTTCAATCCTTTCTCATCTATCTCATGAGTCATGCATGACAATGCAGTAAGATATTATGCTCCTAATAATCTTTACGTATTTCCATTCCAAGAGCAAACTATTGAAGTCTGTTTTACCACACACAGAGACACACCCTCTCAAACACTTACTCACACACACACCACGCACTCACGCACGCTGCATCTGTAACTATTAGGTTATATTGTATTAGTCCATTGCCCAGGCAGGTATTTTTACCTAGTTCAGACACCAGACTCTCACATTAAAGAATGGCATCTACCTAACTAATAGTTTATGTTTAATACAAGATGGCTTAATCAGTTTTATCACATTTTCGTTATTAATGATAAATTTTGCAACAGTTCACTAATATTCAAAATTAATAATTTGTAATATATTGTTACGCCCGGGCCTAAGAGGACGGCGTAGCGCTACGAGAAGAGTCGCAGACTTTTCTAGTGCCGAGTTTTCTGGGAGTTTCGGGAAAGTTCCATAGTGTTCCAGAAACTTCCATGGGGTTCTCGATACTTCTCGAAGCCTCCGGAAAGCCCTAGAATATTCCAGAAAAGTGTCGAACGTTCTGGAAGGTCATAGAACGCCATCGAAGATTCCAGAAAGGCATCGAAGGGTGACCTAGGTAGGTGTCATAAGGACAGGTTTAGGCCAGGAACTTTCTGGAATCGAGGTTTCTGGAATGGTGTGACAAGGACGGGTAATCGACACTGGGGTATAAAAGGAGCTTGCGACCGGCCGTCGGGAGAGTTCACTTGGAACAGCGATACGAGTTACATCGGAGCGACTTCGGAGGCGACAGTTAAATCATTAATTCAGTTGTGTTAATTAGTGTTCAGTGAGTTAGTAGTGCATTTTTGGATTCTAGTTGTTTGTAAATTCAGTTTAATTCACCAATAAATTCATTGTGTCTGGTTACTCGGTTTTGGCATCTTTTATCCTTTACGTACCCACCCCCGGAACGTAACATTTGGTGTCAGAAGTGGGATAAAAGCTCTGCTGATGCTGGGCGACCACTCGGTGAATTTTGGAGGTGGTGAGTCATCGAATGTGTTGGCGATCGTACGCCAGATGCAGGAGGACTTCAATCGGCGCCAAGAGGAACAGGCTCGTTGTCAGCGAGAGTACGCGCGCCGCCATGAGGATCTGTTGCTAAGGATTTTGCTGGCTATCGAGAAGAGCAACGAGAAAGCTCGAGAAACACCATATGAGGCAGAGAAGAAAATCCTCGACTATGAAAGGAAAATTCGAGAATATGAGAAGAAAATTGGAGACCTGGAAAAACAGATCGTTGACATCATGGAAACAGTCAAGACCACCGTGACTGACAGAATGTTCGAGATACCTCCCTTCGATGGTAAGGTCCCGTGGGATGCATTCAAGATCCAGTTTGACTGCATGATGGAAGCTAATAAGTGGACCAAGAAGCAGGCAACAGCAGGTTTGGCACTGGCACTTCACGATGAAGCTTTAAAGGTCCTGGAAACGGTTGGTGGTGAAGTTACCTACGACCGTCTTCGAGATGCTCTGGAGTTACGGTACGGAGATAAACATCGGGAACTCTTTTATCAAGCTCGGTTAAAGGAACGCAGCCAAAGGGCGGATGAGACATTGCAGCAGTGGGCTTTGGAGACGCAGAGATTGGTGCGTAAAGCTCACCAGTCACTTTCGGCTGACACCGTGGACAGGCTGATATTGGATCATTTTATCGATGGTATCCGTGACTTCGATGTGAGAGCAGCTGTGCGGTTGAGTCGCCCCAAATCATTGGAGGACGCTGTGGCTCGTGCTTTAAAAGTGGAGAGTGTCCGCTGGAGCCTTCGAGACAATCGAACAAGGGACGCTGAAGGGAAGGAGAGTCAAGAGCAAGATTTTACTCCTCATTGTTACCATTGCGGAAAGCGAGGGCACATAAGATCTAGCTGCCCTAAACGGAGACTTCGCAGAGCTGATGATGGCTATGGATCATGGCGAAGGACACACGAGGATGGACAATCATTTTGCTCACAAGACTGTAACTATTGCTTCAAGCAGGAAATCAAGGAAATTCTTCATGACTTCAAAACGGACGGGAATAAGAGGAAGAAAGGATTTGACGGTGCTCGGGACGATCACGTTTTAGGAGGGGGCAGTGTTACGCCCGGGCCTAAGAGGACGGCGTAGCGCTACGAGAAGAGTCGCAGACTTTTCTAGTGCCGAGTTTTCTGGGAGTTTCGGGAAAGTTCCATAGTGTTCCAGAAACTTCCATGGGGTTCTCGATACTTCTCGAAGCCTCCGGAAAGCCCTAGAATATTCCAGAAAAGTGTCGAACGTTCTGGAAGGTCATAGAACGCCATCGAAGATTCCAGAAAGGCATCGAAGGGTGACCTAGGTAGGTGTCATAAGGACAGGTTTAGGCCAGGAACTTTCTGGAATCGAGGTTTCTGGAATGGTGTGACAAGGACGGGTAATCGACACTGGGGTATAAAAGGAGCTTGCGACCGGCCGTCGGGAGAGTTCACTTGGAACAGCGATACGAGTTACATCGGAGCGACTTCGGAGGCGACAGTTAAATCATTAATTCAGTTGTGTTAATTAGTGTTCAGTGAGTTAGTAGTGCATTTTTGGATTCTAGTTGTTTGTAAATTCAGTTTAATTCACCAATAAATTCATTGTGTCTGGTTACTCGGTTTTGGCATCTTTTATCCTTTACGTACCCACCCCCGGAACGTAACAATATGTATTGTATAATCCTATTTACATTACGAGTATCTCTTTGTATACCAATGCACTCTGTTTGCAATTTACGTAGATAAGAATAACTAAGAGTATGTACATAAGAGATATGGAACACTATCTATGCTATTTAAGCACGGTATTGATTTTTGGTTGATTATCGTCCAATATTCGTCACCTCATTATAATTTTTTGCCACAATAGAGGAATAGTTAAAAGTTAGTACCTATAGTTGTCCGAAGTGTACTCGTACTCGTGGTACCACTATGAAACCGAGTACATCCAAGCGTCCAAAGTGCTCTAAAAAGACGGGTGCTGAGGTTCGCCCGCCACCCATCACGCCATGGCCCACCACATACTCGAAGTGATTGAATGAAAGTGGGCGGTGGTAAGCCGTTTCGTTTGATACGATTAGTTCGGAGGTATCGGAATCGCGGCAGATTTAATTCCATCGCCTATGGGAGACTATGTACCTATGTATGAAGTGTGACTATATATTTCCTTAAGTGACTACGTGCTATAGAAGTGGTTTGAGCAGATCGTTTCAAAGCCAATTACTGAGATTGCCCAATCAACAAAGTTCACCTTTGGCCGCGACCGTTTGCGCACGCGTGGCCTGACCTTCGAAACGGCTCTCGAAAAGTCCTCGTCATCGTCTCGCTTGATCACTTAAAAATAAAAAGTGACACTTTAATGAATTTGCAGTTTCGCCGCAATGTCAAACATTGATTAAGGAAACATGAATTAAGGAAACTATTTTCATCAAGATAGGAATTGTAAAATGTATACTACGACTCCTAGGAATGAATATTTGCCTAAACGGTGGCTTAATTTGACAGTTGCTGAACCACCGACTTTGAATGGCGTAGCGTAGTCCCACGAAAATTCATAAATTATGCAGTAAACCAACGCCTAAGTCACGTTTTTACTAGAGTAATCGGAACCTTGATTCAAATCCAAGATAACGTTACATAGTGCTTATAATATTATCTTAGAATGAAATAAATTACTTCAATGTCTTTGAATGAAATAAATTACTTCAATGAAGAGCCAATTTACAACAATAGGAGTTACATCCACATTTGGCTATTGTGATTGGAGATTGACCTAGTTGCTATTCACACGGACACCGCACTCTACAAATATGAGACTTCCCTAACTTTCATTCCATTTTAAAAACTGTAAAGCTGTTATTGGCAGTTTTAACTAGTATTAGTTGCTGTTGATTTAGTATGACACATAATAATAATACAATGTTTGTCAGCATCCCGGCGGCGAGGAGGTGCTGCTGGAGAAGGCGGGGCAGGACGCCACAGAGCCCTTCGAGGATGTGAGCCACAGCTCAGACGCCAGGTGAGTGGGTGGAGTGCCCTACAGATAGCGAGGAGCGACGGATTAGTATGCCAAAGATAGCATATATCGCGATAGGATTTTCCCAACATCTTCGCGTAGTAGGCCATATGGCATGGAGGATAATCGCTTTTCACTCCAATTTACGTATAAAAAACTTATATGCTGTTAACAATCTTTTTTTAATGAGGAAGGACAGGCGAGCCTCTGATGGCAATGGCAAGCGGTCATTGTCGCCTAAAGACACCTGCAACACCGGATGGGTTGCTGTTTGCTGCTGACCTTGAAGAACTCGATATTCATGCTTCTCTTGAAGCATCACATATCATAGCTCTGTGGAAAGACGTCAGGGGCAGATCATTTCACACTTGGCATTGCGGCAAGAAGGTTCGCGTAAAGCGTGTTGTAGTAGCTTCAGTTATTAGCCCCATGGATAGTCATATACAGTTTTGAGCACGAACTCACCGTAAGCACTTACTACTGTCGTAATTGTTCGATACTGATAGTTGTAATACCGAGCTCAAACTCTTCTCATACTCAAAACCGTCTAGGACTATCGACTTACATGTAGATGTTGACAAGCAGGAGACATAGTTCACAGACGATGTGGGTTTTTGTTTCAAGTCCAACCTCTTCAACCTCTAAAGGTTTATTCCAGACGTGTGTCTGTTGCAGGTCTCTGATGAAGAAGTTTAAGATCGGCGAGCTGGTGGAGGCGGACCGCACGCCGAGCAAGGCCGCGTACCCCGCGCAGTGGAGCAACGACCAGCCGCAGGAACAGGGCAAGTGCGTAATCACCTAGTAACAAACCAACCAATCAACACACAAACATCAACATATACTGACGATGTAGATATAGTTACTGATCACGCTAATATTATCTTATCACATGCAACTTACACGGTTTATAAACATATTGCTAAGATTTTGTGTTATATTATATAAGTATAAGTATTGATTTTGAGTACATAGAATCCCCTGAATTTAATCTAAGCTAAGTTATTCCAACTAATACAATTTGTCTGTACTTATATGAAGTATTTAGTTGAGAATGGGGATGTTGAATAACAAATTTTATAACAATTTAACGTCAGATATATTAATGGTCAAAGTTGTCCTTCATACCTTTTGGCATAACGAATTTAGTAGGTAGTTACGTCACAGTAAGATTCCTGATTTTCTAATGCCTGTAATTATGTTATTTTTCAAGTGATTTCCACACTTGACCTGCATATTATATCTAATTAGTAATTAGTAATATTAATGAATATTCACTACATGTCACCATCCCTATTGTCTAATGATCCATTGCTCATGGCCCCATTAAGTCCATTCCATTTGCTACGTTCCATTTGTGTTTGTATCGAGTGTAAGCTCATGGTTCTGTGTATTTAAGTTTAGCTTGCGCTCAAGTTGTGTACTTAACTTACTTAGAACACTGTGATAGCAAATATTTTTTTCAGTCCACCATTTTTTAAACTAAATTGTACAAGGTTTTATTAGAATTTATCTTTGATATAAATTATTAATACAATAATATGTATTTTTGAGGTTTTTAAATAGTTTAACAGTGCATTATTTTACACATTTTAAATATATGAAATGATTATTGTTATAATATGTATACAATTCACATAGAACATAAAGTAGGTACTCTATTTACTGTAGTGTCTGTAATATTATCAGCATAAAAATATATCTAATCATAATCTTAGTTTATTAATTGATTTTTGAACCAAACTTTCGTTTGCTTGTTTTTATTTAGGTAGCTGTAGCTATTTTAAAATCTAGTATCCACTATTTGTTTTTAAGTATATTATACACAATATAGCTATTGTATATTATATTCCAGCGTCTAATGCAATAAAGGCGAGCTGGCCTAGTCTCCTGGTGCTGTTTATGTCTGTATACACGAATATATTATCCACATGTTATATGAATGTAATCAATCGTTGAATAATAAATCGTATTATTGCAACTGCCTCGTTATTTATTTTTGTAAATAGCACAATCCCTTTGAAATCCTATTTAAGTTTCTTTCTTTACTTCGGTGCACAGAGCCATGTGTTTTCATTACATTTTGTATTTATTTTGGAATTTAATTATTTCGTATTTTATTTGATTCATGCGACGGGCAAAGGTAAGACGAAATGAAGCTCGCATGCACCTGCTTTCATTCCATTATAATAAAATATTACATTGAGGGCCAACTCATGCTAGCGAAGAGTCGAAGCGCATCGAAGCGTCAATTTAAAAGTTAAAACCTCCACAACGTAATGCACATATTTCTTCTGAGATAAAAAAAAGACTTGCGAATTCAGCGGAATATACGCGTCTACGAGCGAAGCGCTGATACCTCAGGCTGATACATACAACTTCGCTTTGATGCTTCGATGCGCTTCGACTCTGCGCTAGAATGAATGAAATAGGCCTTACGCTGAGACGGAAGCATCAAGACGTCACACAAAGTACTACTTATTCGCAACACATGGTGAAACTTAATTGTTTACCAATAACTATTAAAACAACTACATGTTGAAATGCCAGTAGAGCTAACCCAGTAGCACAGACCACTTACCCCATAGACCTGATATTATCGACATATGCGTCCATGTCCCCCATGCTCTTTAATACGGCACCCCTGTCCCCCGCTTCGTCTCTATGCGCTCATCTTTGACAGAATTTTTCGCGTACAGTAGAGCCAGTCAGGTTGAGACTACTAGAGAAATAATCTTGACATTATTGAGGCTCCCTGTATACGTTCGACTGTTCCTAGACCTTCCCTTAAATACACCGAGGTCATGACCCACCACGCGGGTCCAATACGGATTAAACATGCCGACTATAACTATGGTCTCAGTAGTTCGTTCCCGGACAAAATCACCAAACTACCGAGACTAGAATTTTTTTGGCATGCAGGTTTCATCACGATGTTTTCCTTCATCCTTTCCCAATCCTCCATTTATATCAACTTGTCTCTTGCTTGCCCCTCCTGGTCCATCGGCTGGCAACGCCCTTGCTGGGTTTATATTGTTGTGTACAGTGGCGGTGAGTATAAAGCCGGCGCCAGACATGTGAGCGCCTTTGCAAAGTTTTTACCTACCATTGAAAGCCACAGACCACTTACTCCATAGCCTGTAACAGGAGGGCGCCCGTGTCTGGCCGCAACATTGCCTAGCGACACGTGGCACCTAGAGACATGGACGCATCTCTTTAATACGGCACCCCTGTCCCCCGCTTCGTCTCTATGCGCTCATCGTTGACAGAATTTTTCGCTAGCAAAAGACATTGGCACATTTCAATGGAGCTTTGCCCCACCTAAAAAACTACGTGACCATTTAAGCTGTATCTATCATTTTGTTGGGGACTTACTACAGGTTTCATATTGCATAATCATAGTCAGTATCATTTTCTACTACTCTCGCAACTCCTATAGAAGAATAACAAAAACAATGAATAAATCCCTTCGATTTCTTACTATTTTCTGAATTCTTAATTATGCTGTTTTTTTTCGAATCGCAACTTGTACAAAGCTGTGACCTCGGTGGCTCAGTGGTTGGGTCAATGGACTTGCGATATGGAGGTCCCAGGTTCGATTCCCAGCTAGGGCAGCCATGTACCAATGAGTTATCCTCGGTTTTTTCGACGGAAAAACTTACGTACATTTTCCGAGTGCTCTCAAAACGGTGAACGAAAAACATCGTGATGAAACCTGCATGTCGTAGAAGAAAAAAAATCTAAGGCATGTGAAATCCGCCAACCCGCACTGGGCCCGCGTGGTGGATTATGGCCCGAGCTCCCTCGATGTAAGGGAAGGTCTGTGCCCGAGCAGTGGGGCAATATAAATAGACTGATGATGATGAACTTGTACAAAACTTTATTTTAAACCAATGATTTTAATAAAAAACGGAGATATTTTTACATTTATTCGTTATCTTGTACAACTTGCGGTTGATGGTGGGGCAGAATCTGGCATTGTCATTTGTACCGATTTCATGTCTATTGGGTAAGTGGTCTGTTACCAGTAGTAAAAACCCAGTAGGTAGACGAATTTCAGAATTGGGGGGCTGGTGTACGGTATAACACAGACAAAAGTGTACAGTAGAGCCAGTCAGGTTGACACTACTAGATAAATAATCTCGACATTATTAAGGCTCCCTGTATACGTTCTACTGTACCTACACCTTCCCTTAGGTACACCGAGGTCATGACCCACCACGCCTAGTAGTTCGCGTCAGTAGTTCGATCCCGGGCAAAATCACCAAACTACTGAGACTAGAATTTTTTTGGCATGTAGGTTTCATCACGATGTTTTCCTTCATCCTTTCCCAACCCTCCATTTATCAACTTGCCTCCTGCTTGCCACTCCTGGGCTTCTTCTTCTTCTTCTTGGCAGTCCCTCGGTTCGAGGATGACTTCCTCCGATCTATCCCTCCAATTCACGGCCCGTGCGTTTTGGAGTGGCTCAGCAACCCTATTCTCGACCCGCAGACGCGCCCGCACACACCGCACGTTGTCCCCGCGGGTAGTCTAGCCCTAAGAGCCGGGTTGGCCTCCTTCTCCTTTCGCTTCCTCCTCTTCTCCATTTCCACCTCCACTCTCCCCTTCTCAAAGTTTTTGGCTGCATCCCTGGTTAGAGTGTGCCACTTGGACCTATCCACAGCGCTGGTTTCCCACTCCTGGGCCATCGGCTGGCAACGCCCTTGATGGGCTTATATTGTTGTGTACAGTGGCGGTGAGTATAAAGCCGGCGCCAGACATGTCAGCGTCTTTGCAAAGTTTTTACCTACCATTAAAAAGCACAGACCATTTACCCCATAGCCTGTAACAGGCGCCAATGTCTGCCCACACATGAGCGCAATATTGCTTCGCGACACGTGGCACCTTATAGAGACATGGGCGCATCTCTTTAATACGGCACCCCTGGCCCCCGCTTCGTCTCTATGCGCTCATCGTTGACAAAAAATTTCGCTTGCAAATTTGTACCGATTTCATGTCTATTTGGGTAAGTGGTCTGTGACAGTGTCGGTGAATAAAGCCGGCGCCAGACGTGTTTTTCCTACCATTAACAGCTTTGTACAGAAGCTATAACTACGACGTCATACAAAGCCATCAATGAACGTCGAATTTGATCTAAGCACTTTTGACAAAGTCTTTGACTGAAAGAATTTGATTTTGACTGTGCCTGGCGCTGGGGTATGTGTTGGCTACACTTGTGTGGTGTTGTGCAGCTCGTGGAGCTCCTGGCTGACGCCGCTGCTGCTGGGCGTGGCGGCCACCATACTCTACCGCTGCCTGTTCGCGTAGGACACCGGCCATCAACCCGACACCATCGGACATAGCGGTAACCAGCATCTCTAGCCAGGTGGCATTGTTAACGAATAGAATAGAATGAAACATATATGTCAATATGTTTTATGAATTTCAAAGTCAAATCTCTATTGCAAGTCACGTTGTCTACATTTTTGCACGTCAACATATTTTCTTAAATTTACATTTACACTACTTTGTAAGGAAAGGTGCCAACTTGCTGCGAAGTCTTCAGTCTTTGTACTGGCTGTGAAGTCTTCAGTCTTAGTACTGGCTGTGAAGTCTTCAGTCTTAGTACTGGCTGTAAAGTCTTCAGTCTTAGTACTGGCTGTGAAGTCTTCAGTCTTAGTACTTACTGTAAAGTCTTCAGTCTTGCTGTGAAGTGTAATTTTAAATAAATGAGATTGTGATCGCTAACGAAAAACCAAACGTTATTATTCTTTATTGTACGGTCTAACACAAAGAAAAGTTTACAGGAGTCTTTAAAGGTGACATTTTCTCATAAAGTAATTGACCTATTTTTAAAATTATCTACGCTCTCTGCGTCCTTCCCCCTAATATATAAACGCGAAAGTTGGTATGGATGGATGTTTGTTGCTCTTTCACGCAAAAACTAATGAATGGATTTTAATAAAACTTTACAATAATATAGCTCATAAATCAGAATAACCCATAGGGTATAATTTATAAAGATCATGTCCAGACGAAGTCTGCAAAGCTAGTGAAAGGATTTACAATCGGTCATGTAGTTTTCGAGCAAATCTCATCCTTATTGATACCTGTATACTTGTCTCTGTTTTCGAGTGTACAATAACCTTTTAACAGAGTTTTGGAGTGTTTAAGTTCTCTTACATTAAAATGTTAAATGTGAATCCCATTCATTTTTCATTCTATTCTACTAGCGAAGTAACAGCTGCTTGGCTGGGTCCTCAGGCCATTACATCTATTTTAAATTAGTGTAATCGTAAGCATTGTATATAAAATACTTTATTACGACATACGCAATAATTGATATTTTACGGTCGGCAACACAGACTACCTTGACTTGAAGGTAATAAAACATAGTTTTCAATGGTTTTGTATAGGTTGATGTGCTGCCGACTGTAGTTTAAATAATTCTTAATTATAAAGGATTGTCTACATTTACCTAAGGACTAGCTTACATGGGTGACAATATTTACAAATTATCTTATAACGATCATACAGGGTAAAGACACCTTGGCTATAGCTACTCACTCCATCCATCGCTTCTGCCATATTTTTGGAGCATTTATGAAAGAGTATATAAGGAAATAAATAATATTTGATACTGTGGCAATATGTTTCAACTTTGCCAAATCCATATACCGCGCCCGCCGTAATATTTTACATTTACGGAAACTGTCTAAAGTGTCAACAATTCACTATTCACTAATCGAGATCTTACATCAATTCAGTGCCACTGATACTTGGTAAGTTAAAGTCTAATTTGAGATTAACAGATTTGCTGTTAGCCATAATTCACGGTTTAAGCCTTCAGTCCTAACTTGTCGATTATTAATGAAGTGTGAAATTGACTGAAATGAGGTTAAACTTTGTATATGGCTAACAGCTAAGAAAAATATATAAAGTCGGAACTATCATTTTTATTAGGGCACATCTGCACTATTTTAACATCTAATTAAACACTATTTAGGCCAGTCATTCTGGCGAGCGTTTGTATGGAGACCCCAACAATAACTCCTCTATCGATGAAACTTTTTTGTATACTTAATAGCATATTTATAAGAACAATTGTCAGAGAATCCAATAATATTTCGAGGCGGAATTTACTTATTTCAATTGAAATTCAACATTATACCGTATCTTTTTCTGGAACAATGTTATGGTCATAATTCTTTTTCTATAAATTGTATTTTATTAGTGTGCTTCTGTACATTCATAAGTAAAACTACTTTTTAATTCGATAGTGTAGGTATTTTAATAAAATGTCTTTTTTGGCCGTAGTTTCCATAGGATAATTGCTCCGCCGGGTTTCTGTTTTTAATATGCCTTCAAATTATTATTTCTAGTATAAGTACGAAAATCCAACAAAAAAATCCAAATGAAACAATTCATTATACAGAATTTGTCTTTTAACTATCTCTGGAAAATTACTCTATCAGATATTTTTTACAATTGTAATGAGATACCCACAAATAACCTGATTTCAAAAGAATCCAACAAAATATCCAGGCGGAACACCATTATTTCGAAATACCTATCAAGCGCAGGCCAGCGCGGGGCCCGAGGCGGGCGAGGGGCGTCGAAAACCGGTCGCGCGGCGGGCGAGTTTCTTCAAGTAGGTTAATAGGTACAGCTAACAGAAGATCAACACTTTGGACTAAGTACCGTTCTTATTATCTGCGTCGTAAGAGTTGAAATCGTGCGAATGCGAGCGAGTATTACCATTGATCTGCTGTTGTCCGTACTATACGTATGTATGTATGTATGTATGTATGTAGGAGGTTGATCTAAACATCGCAATTTAATTATTATTATCGTCATCGTTTCGAAACATACGAACGCAGTAAATTTAATATGCGTATTGCCTTGTATAAGTTGAGTATATAGTGTGTGTTTTCTTCGCGACACGGGGTCTAGGATAAACTAACCCAGAGATTCCTTTAGAGTGTCTTTAACTTAATTGGGCGCTTAGTGTTTTTTTATGTTACTTCCAGCTTTAAGAAACGCCCCTGTTGTGAATCTATACTAGATTATTTGCAATTTTGTCGAAATCTAGTCGCGTGCATGTCTCACGCTGGTGCATGAGATAGTGTTTGATAATTTCGCCACGCCAAACAGCGGGCGTATTGGTCGAGTGGCTGGAGCGGTCGCCTCCCGTGCACGCGGTTCCGGGTTCGATTCTTAGCTAAATATATATGTTTTTTTGTTTGTTTCGTGTTTTATTTTGTATTTTATTTTAATTGTGTTTCGAATTTGGTTAGTATTTTATCAAACATTTTGTTGTAATTATCTTTGAATTTTATTTGAGCATAAACTCTGAACTCATTTATACCGAAGTAGGTGTATTAGGAGAGCTGGGAATCTGTCTGTACTAGATTACTTGCAATTTTGTCGAAATCTAGACGGAGCGGTCCGTTCATGTCTCACGCTGGTGCATGAGATATGCTTGGTAATTTCGCCGGGCTAAACAGCGAACGAATCGGTCTAGTGGCTGGAGCGGTCGCCTCCCGTGCACGCGGTTCCGGGTTCGATCCTTAGCTAAATATATTTTTTTTATTGTTTTCATTTTATTTATTTTTTGTTTTGTATTTTGTTTCGTGTTTTATTTTGTATTTTTAACCGACTTCCAAAAAAAGGAGGAGGTTATCAATTCGTCGAATTGAAAAATTAATTGTGTTTGGAATTTGGCTAGTATATTAGGCAGATCACCCTCACTTCTAGATTTTTGTGGTTGCAGTTGCGATTACATATTATTAGTGGTTCACTAATGTTTGACAAAAAACGTATGACAAATGATCATTTTACAAATTATTTTTGAAAAAGTAATCATTTGACAAACTTATCATTTACTAAAGTGATCGTTTTAAAAGTGATCATTTGACAAAAATCCATTTTATAATTATTTAACATAGCAAATGTTGTGAATGCTAAACCGTCATTTTGCAATTGATTAAATGACCAAAGTATTCCTTTTGCAAGGTCGCCATTAGACAAAATATTGGGTAAATAAGTGGGTATTTTATATGTATAATTGTTAATAAATGAACTTGCTTTTTGAATACAAATTCGCTCCAAGCCAGAGCCTTCTGAACCTAAACATCCGTGTCGGATCTGGTTAGAGAGTTGGTCGGGGTGTCCCTTCATTTGATAAAAAACAAATTACAATTACCAAACAATGCATTTTGTCAAAGGTTTTTATGCCTTGCGTTGTTTTATCTATTAACGTATATAATAAGTGAATAGTTTGTTAAGTGATGTTTTGAAGAAATAAACTTTGTCTCGTAATTGTTTTGTCAAATGAATTCTTTATAGAACCATTACTTTGTACAAAGATGAACTTATAAACCATAATTTTGCCAAACGTTGTTTGTGAAATGAAATGTTTGTAATTTGTTTTTTATCAAATGAAGGGACACCATTATTAGTAGGTGAATATCTCACGGTCATCGTACAAGTGTAGAATTTAAATTTGCTTAGCTGTAGTCGTCAGTATGACGTAAGTAATAAGACCTATGCCGCACGCAAATATACCCGTAGTCGATGTGCGAGCGAGTTGAAAAATAACAAGCTGTCTTTGTTACTCGAGGGGGTGAGGGGTGTCCGATCGCATGTAGCACGGCGCACCGTTCCGCTGAATCACTTATTGACTGATAATCTATTTTGATTCTAATAATATCACAATACAGTAGGGTTTTATATAACAGATAATTATAATTTTAAGAAATAATTTGATACACGCACACCAAACGAGATCCCACGGCGAAAAAAAAGTGTTTTGCCATTGTTCGTACTAACCTTGACATATGTTGTCGTACTTATGCGTTGATGATACGGGCTAGATTACGTTTTGTGTTTGTTGGCGTAGGTACTATCGTCTCGGTCGAGCTTACTTAAACATTCCAATTAGTAGGTACCTAGTAAGTACACATAAAAACACATCAAGTTGTAACACTTTGGACCGCTCCAATCTATATATCTATCTGCGTCGTTAGAGTTGAAATCGTACTGAAAGTATTACTATTGATCTGCTTTTGTCCGTACTAACCTTGACTTGACATGTTGCGCTTATGCGCCGATGATACGGGCTAGATTACAATGGTTTTGTGTATGTTGGCGTAGGTACTGTTGTGTCGGTCGAGCTTACTTAAAACATTCCAAAATCAGATCAAGTGTAACACTTTGAACCGTTCTTATTATCTGCGTCGTAAGAGTTGAAATCGTACTGCAAGTGTTACCATTTGTTTTGCTATGTCCGTACTAACCTTGAAATGTTGTCGTACTTATGCGCCGATGATACGGGCTAGATTAGAATGGTTATGTGCATGTTGGCGTAGGTCGGTCGAGCTTTCACCACTCGGTAACGAGTTAACCTAAAATAAACCTTATTCGTATAACTGTAGGTAGAGTACAGAATCCTATCTCCAAAATATTTGTTCATAAATAAATAAATAAAATAAATAAGGTTTATTATAAATTGACTTTGACTTTGAAGAACAGTTCGACTAAGATCGTAAGTATGTTCATAATGATAAGAAAAATCGAACTTAGCATTTTTCTCAACTCTAATTTTTCGTCGATTTCTAGAAAACGCTTGTCCGCATGGATCTTTACTGGACTTTAGTAAAGAGTTAATCTACAATTAACCTTATTTGTATATGAGTAGACAACAGAATCCCATCTCCAAATGTCTCCTCCGCTCCGTCCAATTTCTCGTCCGCGTTCCCGCTGTTCTGTACGTGTAATAGGAATAAGGTTGTTAATCGGCCGCAGTAGCGATCCGCGCGCAGTGGCGCATGCACCGCCGCGTTGATTAGAAATATTTGAATACAACTCTATTTGATATTTTGTGCTTCGCCTGCATTTTTTATTGGAAAACTTGAAAAGCAGTTTTAATAAGATAGTCTGTTCATAATGACAAGAAAAATCGGGCTGAGCATTTTTGGAAACCCCCATTTTTCGTCAATTTCTGGATAACGCTTTTCGGTCTGGATTTTTTATTGGATATTCATAACTACTTTCGAAAGTAATATTTTAAATACATAATTAAATAGAAATTGGAGTGAGTAATTATCCCTTGGAAATTACGGCAAAAAAACACATTTTATTAAAATATATATATTTCCATATGGAAATATGGTTGGATATTCTGTGAACACATGCCTATAGGTAACTAAAACTTGTAAAAAAAGAATTTTGGATAGAGCAATTTTCCTGTAATTGATACCACGTAATTTAAGTTTGACCTTGAAAATACCTAACTTCCGTTTCTACAAATTATTGGATTCTATGTCAATTCCAATCTACATATGGTACTCTATCACTGTGCCAAATTTCATAGATAGATGAGTTACTGCTAGGGTCAACTCCTTTAATGACTGGCCTAATTGTTATTAAAAGCCTTCCATGAGCCAACTAGCGCCGCCAATCTTAAAAAAATAATATTTTCCAATATAATCAATTTTATTAAAAAAGCTATTTACAAAATGTTTATTACGATAAATACTATTTTTTAAATCCTTATTTATAACGTGATTCAATTTCGGTAAGTTGTAGTTCGCATAATTGCGAAAAACGGCCGTTTTTGGCACATTTGTGAACTACAACTTAGCTTGTCGCAATTATGCCATGTATTGTATATTGAAAAATAGTATTCACCCTAATAAACATTTGTAAATAGCTTTTTTAATAAAATTGATTAAATTGGAAGATATTATTTTTTCAAGATTGGCGGCGCTAGTTGGCTCATGGAAGGCCCTTAAAGCTTTCTTTTAATATAAGTAATGGGAAAGGTAAGATTATTATAATTGGAATCTATTTAAGGGGCACTGCGTGAGCACTGAGCAAGTGATTCCATCAGCTGAGGATAGCTTGTGAACTGAATGTAACGCAGTGCCTGTGTGGGTGTTTTTGTTTTATTCGCTAAGGGCATTGTTGCTCGCGTTGGGCCGCAGAAATACGGTATTTGACACGTACCCAAAATTACGTATACCGCATGCCAAATCAAGTGTCTAAAATAAATAATGTAAACAAATATGATCGTCTAATTACCTGTTGTGATGTAACACTGAAGGAACCACCTGTTCATCATTGTGAAAATAAAGTAATGTGATCGTTGATCTCCTATAAACAACTAGATACACAGTCGGCCTTCTAAAAATGTCCGAGCGCAAAGAAGACCCAAACGGATGAATGTACCATCTTTTGCTTTATTGGACATTATTTGGACGTTCACAATGGACCCTTATTTGGACGTTTTTATTTTATTTATTTTTATTTTTAATTTGTTGGAAAACCATCGGCAATTATCAAAGGGTAAGTTACACAATATAAAACTGATAGCCAATTACAGCTTTATTACAGAACATTATTACAGATTCAAATTGTTATAGTAAGACCTTTGTGTATCTAGTTGTTTATAGGAGATCAATGACTGTGATCTAATAGCGTGAAAATAACTATGCAATAATCACAGAACATGTTAGTACGGTAGGGGTTTGACACTTTGCCCCTTCAGGGCGGTGAGCCCGACATAACCAACACGCTCCCCCGGGCGTGGTGGCACATGATTTGCTTGCATGTTTTACCTGGGTTAAAAAAAAAAAGGGGTTTGACACTTAATTTGGGCTTGGGTGTAGGTATATTCTGTCCCAATCCAATTTCCCATGAATATAAACGAACATGGCGTTTGAAAGTTCACCGAAAACTAAAGCCAAATCTGCTGCGACGTGTTACCGTGTTACGAAACACCATAACATGTAAACGTGAAACAAACTTCGCATAAAGGCATTATACCAGACTTCCGAAAAATGGTAAAAACTGAGTCAAATACCCTATGGAATGGAGCCTTCGCAGTTTTTATCTAATTTTGTTCCTTAGCTTAAGATGACATAATGACTATACTAGGTAAGATTTTACTGTTTTAATTTTATCTACTATAAAATAAGAAAAAGAATTCATTTAAAACATTTATAAGATTTCTTTATAATTAATTGATCATATTGTTATTATTTATAGCTTAAGCAATAAAATATTTAGTTATAGTACTAATGTGGAGGGTATTTACTATTTAGGTGCTGATATTTATACGAAGTGATTAAGATTATGGCATCGCCCAGCTTTTATTAAATATATTTAAGTATATTATATTTTGAAAAGTACCAGATTATTCTACATAAAGATGTATATGTATTATTTTCGGTAAAATGCACAAAGTCTAAAGATTTGGATCGATGTTATCGCTTCCGCTATGTACAAATATGCCACGTTGGGCCCTGCAGCTCCAATTGACTGAGCGGTTTAAAGCATTCAAGGCCTTATTTAGTTGTGATTGACATAGTTATAAGTAGTCGCAATGTAGTAAAATTATCGAAGTACAGTTGACAATAGAGAAAAGTATACACGGCCTCAATGAAGTGGAAATTTTCTCATGAACTACTTCATTGTTAAAATTATTTTACCATAGTCTGTCAACGTCGTGATTGCCTTGCTCACGGGGTACACAGGGGTTGTCGGGACGAGGGACTACGGTCCCAAGACCGCCAACGGGGTTGCGGGCGGGAGGGCACGCGAGCGCGACGCGCACGCTGTGTTGTACCTCGTCTCCGACAACATCTACCCCGTGGGCGCGGCAAGCACGACGTTGACAGACTATAATAGCTAATAGGTAGGTTAGTGTACACACTATGTAAGTGTAGAGAATTTAAAAAAATCTGTGAAGTACTTCTGAGATAATCTCAACCTTAATAACTACTGTACACCTTTCTTTGTGTTATTGTACATTTACATACTGACTGGGTTTGTTCAGGAGATAAGTAACTTTATGTTGAGTTTTCGTTATATTTGTTAGTTGTCTAGTTAAATCTGTTACAGTCACAACGCGTTTTTGTTAGCACATACCAGTTTTATTATATTTTATATATAAACAACATTACTTTTAACTTAACGAGTTTTATTTCCTTCTTTAGTTATAAATTTAAAATCTTATGAATGTAGTAATAAATAAATGTTCCTATACCTACCTAACAGATCAATTTATACTAAACTACCCGTAACAGGAGACGCACACTTCTGTGCCCTCTGGCCTGGAACAAAGAGAGAAATTGATTAATATGAGCAGGTTAATGTAATGGAGGCTACACACCACGTCCGCCTTTATCTATTCTATTATACACCAAGCCGCGCCAGGCTGTATCGGCGGGTTTGGTGTGTAGACTCCTTTAGATTCAGTTTTAAAATAATAATTGGAAAATGTTCACATAATAAATGCTCCTTTACTGTAGGTATTCTGTGTTAGATTTCCATGTTGTACCCACTGTTTTTACATATTCATCATGATCTGGAAACCCTAGCTTTATGTATTGCTTGGGTACAGACTCTCCATTACATTGAGGGAGCTCAGGCCATGATCTACCACATGTGGCCAGTGTAGATTTGTGGATTACACATGCATTAGAATTTTTATTGCTCTCAGGCAAGCAGGTTTCCTCACGATCCCAGCTTATTCATCACAATCTAAATTCAATTTTGATATTCACATCAAATAAGATAAGTGTGTTTCTCCTCTTTTTCTACTTTAAAATCATTGTTGATAGTCAAAAAGAAAAATATGAGTTAAAATTCAATTGTTGGCAATAACCTGAATTCTAGATATTAGTTTATTTTGTACTTTATACACTCTATTCTTAATATTTCGAAGATTTTAAAGAAAGTAAAAAACAGGAGAAGCTCCTGTAATCTCTGAATAGGTCTCATTGAAATGTTATCTGGTTAAAACGTCCACTCACCCACTGAGCGAGCATTGAGCACAGTAAGCGCGTTCGCAGCGCGCACAGAGGCGCTGGCACGCGCCGCACAGCGCCGCCTCGCAGTAGCCGCAGGGCGCAGGCGCAGGGGATGCAGCTGCATGCCCGCAACGGCACTGTAGGGCTGGCGCAGTGCTCTCGCGCACCTGCAATTACCAACAACATGCTCTATATACCAAGACATTATCAATACTAAAACAGTAGGTATCCAGTTATTCATTATAAAAAAATTGGACAATACACTGTGAAGTCAAAGTCAAATTTCTTTATTGCAAGTAAACACATTGTGTACATTTTTGCACATCAACATATTTTTGAATTTACATTTACACCACTTTGCAAGGAAAAGGTGCCAACGCTGAGGAGAAAAAGTGGCAAAAAACTCTCAGCAGCACATCTTTTGAAATAATATAATAGTGATGTGGATATATCAGTAAGCAGCCTGCAAAATTGGCCTGGGCATTTGAAAGACGATCGGCCATCAATCACAAAACCTCTTAAGTCTTCATAAGAAAAATTACATGTGAAGGATTCAGAGGTCGGTAGTGTTACAGAGTGATCCTCGGGGCAGAAGGATTTGTAAAGGAACTTGCATGGTTGAGCCAAGTGTACTAAGTCACATTTGGTTCTAATAACTAACTCACTAAGTGATAGACTTTACAAAAACTGTGAAGTTAAATAATAATAATAATGCTGAATCCTGGTGTGATCTCCCCTGATGTAAATGCAGATTTCCGCCCCAAATCAGCAGGTGCATGTTAATAAGAAAGATAATTTTGTTGCAGCTTGCAAATTTACCCCAGTCAACTGATATTAGGGTACTTCAGTAATCAGTATTAATTACCATAGTTCCAGAGCGCAGCAGGGAACCGTCCTTCCCAATAAAAAGCTGCTTCATTCCGTCTTTTTTGTCATGATGAGGAGCGGTGTCAGAAACGTTCGTGAAGTCGGGTGCTGCTTTCTTGGCGCCTTTGAACAGCAGCTGCAGGGTTTTCTCTAAAATAGTAGCAATAAACAAATGGCTTGAGAAATCTTGGAATAAAATGGGCGGGAGTAGGATATTCAAAACTTACCGTAAACTTTTTTAAGTCTGTCTTCGTTATTATTAAATTGTTTGAGTCCGACGTGGACTTTCCTTTGTTGGACGAAGTCTTCAATGAAGGGATTAGATCTTTTAGCCATTTTTTCCTAAAATATAAGTAAGAAAGAAAGAAGAAACCAAAATCAAAATATTCGAATTTGCAAGCAAACGAAATCAGCTGCACAGCTGTCAATGTCAATCAAAATGATAAATTCGTGAATGAGTAACCATAGATAAATACCCAGAGAGAAAGTGGTGGTGTATGCGTATTAGGCTGCATGCACACATGTGGCACATATCCGACATGTTTTTTCTACCATTCTTTGGTAGAATAAAATAAATACTGGTAACACTGCCAACAGGGCACCTTCGATCGATGGGCTGCTGTCAAACAAAAATCTTTCTAAAATATTTATAAAATAATTCCAGCAGACCTAAAATTATCTAATCAGTCGATCCTGCGTGCACCCGATTCATAACCATCGCAGTTCAAATAAATTGAGTGGTAAAAGTGAAGGTGTGGCGAGAGTGAAAGTATTCCGCGAGTGTTGCGTGCTCCATGGTAGCGGGGAAGGTGTCTGCGGCGCGGCATATGCTGGCGTGCTGGCGGCCGTTACGTAAGGCGTGGTAGCGGCATGTCGTGGCCGCAGCGGCCGGGCAGCGCCGCGCCGCCCGAGCGCGCGCCCTGTCCGCCGCCGGCGGCGCCCCGTCTGCAGCCGACGCAGGTTATACTCGCACGTAAACAATGACGTGGACGACTCTCTGTCGCTGCTTCTCTATCATTATTATCGATAACCATATCTTTGTTTATATCACCGAAATCTAAACCAAAATGTATGGTGATACTGATGGGAAAACAACCTATTCGCATGCTTTAATCGGAATACTACATTAAATTGATCAATTTACTCTTATTTCAGCCATACGGGAATCAGCAGACTATGTACCCGAACTACCAGGGTGCACCTCCGGCCGCGCAACCTCAGCAGCAGTACTGGCAGCCGCCACAACAGCCTTACAACCAGCAGTACGGCCAAACGTACCAGCAAGACTACGGGAATAATGCCAACCAGTTATATCAGCAACCGCAGTACAACCAGAACTACACCACCCCGGGCTATGCTAACAACCAGACGGGCTACCAACAGGCTTACTATCAAAACCAAGCGGGGCAGCAAATATATCCACAGGCAAAGCCAAATACGGATGCTTGGGAGGACAACTGGGGCTGGGGGTGGGATGAGTCCGCCAAGCAAGCCCAGAATGCCATGTCCCAGAATACAGCTCCAGTGCAGCCGCCACCTCCACAGCAAGTGTTTAGCAATGCTAATGTGCTAGAAGAGAGTTTTGCCTCCACTAATACTTGGAACTGGGCCATGGAAGATAAGAAGGATAATAAGGAGTCTGCAGTTGCACCAAAACAGGAGCCTAATGTAGCTGAGGATCATCTCGCACAGAGGAATAGTGTTGTGCCCGAGCCCCCTGCTCAAAGAAGTGCCACAGCGCCCTCTGATCAGCAGGCATCCGAGGAAGTGAGACTAGGCGATAGAGATGTTGTCAAGGAACGAATGCCAAATTTGGCTCTTGGCAAACGATTCCATTTGGATAATCTGACCCCTCAGTGGTCGATAGAATCACAGATGTCGCAGGAGTCCAGCGATGGACCACAGACTCACTCCGAAGGCACATATAGAAGTGATAATCAATCAAGAAACTCTAGTAAAAGCAGTCCAGGACTGAACACCGACAATTCTAATTTCAACTATTCCCAATCAGGGCTCGACGAGTACCCTCAGAGTAGTGAATGGTCAAAACATTCTAATGATGACTCGACACTTGTAGATAATGCACAGGGCAATAGTAGGCGCGAGAGTCACGATGAGTTATCGAATTCCTTGCACGAAATGAGCATAGATAGAAGAGAAAAACCTGCCCTCGATGTACCCACAGCCCACAAGGAGGCCAGACATGTGCAAGAGAATGTAGCGGCGAACCTGCTCCCACCCTCTGCTTCCCCTGCAAACTTTCCACCCTCTTCTTCGCCGTTATTGTCCGCCGGGAACATGCCTCCAGCACCCCCACCAACTGGAAATCTACCCCCACCTCCATCGTCGTCGGGAATATTGCCTCCGACGAATTTCCCTCCCTCCTCCTCCAATACGAACCCATTTAAACAGGCCGGTCCGTTTTCTCACAAGAAGGCAACCTCGACCAGTCCATCGATTCAGTCATTCCCCTCGCCAGGGTCCGCTACGAACTTGGCCGCCCCGGCCGCCGGGAACAAGGTGTCGCAGCACAGGGTTCCCGTCGGATTCGGAGCCAACTTGGAAACCACCCCTGACAACTCCGAGAGACCAGACCAGCCGCAGATGGCCGCGTTCCGGCCGCCGCCCGCCGCGCAGCCGGTGCCAGACAACCTGGAGGTGGCGCCGCGGAACGATAGAAACGAGTACCTGCAGACGGCGCACCTCTCCGGCGGGGACTACGGGGGGAACACGGACTTCAGCCGCAACATACTGCCGCCGCCGCCGCCGCCCGGCCTGCGCAGGATGGTCGTCGGCCAGCAGGAGGCCGAGTACGGACAGAACTTGAACATCTCCGGCGACGAGCCGCCGCCCGGACTCGCCCGCATGGTGCCGGGCCAGCAGACCGAGGCCGAGCCCGGCTACGGCCAGCCCGGCGACGACTACAGGGACCGCCACGGGGACGGGCGGCCGATGGAGGGCGGCGGACGGCCCTACCGCCGCGCGGACGGCCAGGTCACGCCCGACGCCTACAGCCAGCCGCCCGCCGGCCGCGGCGCCCGGCACAGCGCCATGGACCGCATGGTGCCCGGCGAGCCCAGCAACGACCAGTACCCGCAGTACCAGGGCGCCACATATGGCGGCGGAAACGAGCAGAGGGTCGTGATGGGCGGCGACCACGACTACCCGACGGACGCCGGGCCCTCGGACATTCGCGAGCAGAACGTCGACGGCTCCGACTACTCGGAGCAGACTCCCCGGAACCCGCCCCGTAGTGCAATCGGCGCGCGGGAGACCAACGACATAACGCAGGACTTCCCTGCTGCCGAGGAGGAGCAGAGAGAAATCACAATGGAGGGCGAGAACCTGCAGGACCTGAGCGTTATATCGTCGGCCGAGTTGACTTTCTCGAGGGAGCAGACGTTGGACGGGGCCGACATGAACGCGACGGACGTCGGCCCCGACCGCCGGACCGACGTGTCGGACTCCATGGAGCACGCGGCCTCCAGCTCCAGAAGACAGTCGCTGACCCGCGGCCACACCTCGGGCGACGAGTCCGACAGGGACCGGGCGTTCAAGTCGTCCCCGCGGCGGGACAGGGACAAACACAAGTCGTCCCGGGACCGCGACCGAGACAGGGATAAGGAGGGCCGGTACTCCCGAGGCGATCGTAAGTACGAACGCGAGTCCGAGAGGAGGTCTGTGCGGGACGAGAAACGGCCGGAGCGGGACAGAAGGGAGCGCGACAAGGAGCGCGACAGGAGGGAGCGAGACGGCAGCCCGGACGCGCGCCGACACCGCCGCAGCGCGCGCAGCAACCGATACGAGACGGAGGACACCGACTACTACAGCGACAGGGAGAGGGAACGAAGGTGCGTATATAATTTAGTTGAAAGGCTAAATAATCTTGCAATTAGCAAAGTCAGCTAATCCAAAAGTCATATAAAAATGCCCTATTACCTCTTTATAACTTTGCGTTCAGGATACTGATGGGCTTATTGCAGTGCATCAGGGATATTTGCAGATGTTGGGTTCCATGCGTCATACGCCAACCACATGTCATTATACCATGGACAGTCCCGTTTCGGAGACACTGTATACCCACACAAATTCCTGTCCAGTCACATGTTAGTAACCTCACTTCCCTTAAATCATGTTGTTATCACTTTCATACTTCGTTAAACACGTTAAGTTAGAAAGGGACGGAGGGCTTGCACGATGGACTATGACATTTATGGTTAAGGCGGTCCTATAGCTGTACCATATGTTGCAGACGTTACCGCGAGGGTTCGTACGCGTCCAAGCCGCCTCGGCCGGACGACAAGGCCCGGCGCGACGAGCGCGAGCGCACGCGGCGCCTCCACACGGCGGAGCGCGACCGCCGCTACGAGGACGAGCGATACGGCCGCTACCGGGACATCGAGCCGGGACGCAAGTACGCGCCCAGACACGAGCGGGACGACGAACAACGCAGGAGAGGTGACTAAACCATTCATTAGCATAATTAATATTTAGAATTCTCTAATTCAGATCGAAGTATACATGAATCCTCCAGGAGTTTTTAAAATCTACTAGGTATAGTTTTTTACAAAATCTGCTGAGAATGTACAGAATGCTTTTCAACTGCATTCACGATAACGACAACACCGCGTTTTATCGCCGCAATTCTCACGCAAGAAACGTCGCATGTTTCCGTAGGGTAATCTAAAATTAACTTCATTTAGTGATCGACTGCCAGCCTTGCAATCGCGAAGTACTTAAGTAATGAACTTTAAAAATTTCCAAATGACTACTAGTCGGAGAAATGTGATTTGTTTACATGTGTGGTATTTTGCTGACAGTGTCGTAAAAATATTGTTTTGTAAGCTTATGTTTAATAAAGACTTTTGAAACTGAACTGAAAATCGCGAAGTCGCACGCAGGCCTGCCTCTTCAAGTTTGCCAGGTTAAGTTAAGATGTGGTCATAATAAGGCTTTGCTTCCCGATTCTGCTAAGATATTTCTATCGAACAATTATGTAACCAGTGCAAGCTGACCCCTTACCATGAACTCTTATAGCGGGATTACTTCATTAATACTTTATTATTTCGTACCATGACGACCTTAATAAGCTTACTTTAAGGTCGTCATGGTAAAAAAATTTGGCCCAGTTAACATCGTCATGCCAGCTTATACTGGTTAAGTAATAGTTCGACTCTGTTCGATCTAAATGTCTTAGCAGGACTTCGTCAAATCAATGCAGGCACCTAATTTTTTACTACTACTTATCTCTTCTCTTCTCTCTTCTTAGCCTACACCAGTCTGGTGAAGGCCTCCTTTAAATTTCTCCACTCCCGTCTATTTTGCGCCACTTGAATCCACTTCAAACCGGCTGCTCTCCGGATGCCATCACGCCATCACTTCTGTGGCCTCCCTGTATTTCTCCCCACAGCCTCCTCTCAACCACTGCCTTGCACCAGGAGTCTTGCTTGCGTGCCACGTGACAACTACTTATATGTAGGCAAAATGGTGATCAATCATCAGGGTTCATCTGTGTAGTTCAATTTGTACGTGACCCAGACTGACCACTGATTTATGTTTCCAGTGGTGACATTCTCGAGCGATGCAAAGACTAGTGTTAGCCCAGGTACAGGTACTGAGTTGCGTACTGCGTGTGCCTGCGGTGTGCATTGCACTGGATGTTGTCGCATGCGCGTGCGCAGCGCAGCTGTGGGAGCGCACACTCGCCACTAAACCGAACACCAAATCAAGTTACTTATTTTGTAAACAAAAACTACCCTACAGTGCGCGGGGCGTAAGCTCAGGTTTACATTTGTGTGAGTGATAGCGGTACAAGAGGTGAAGTGCGGTGCGTGCGCGGCAGGGTGGATTTTGTTGCGTTTGTATTGGACGCGTCGCGCCTCAGGACGAATCTCACTATACACTATCTGTGTGCACTCACACAAATGCAAACCTGAGCTTACGCCTCGCGCACTGTACCCTACTAACATTTTAAGCTGTTCTGTGATTATTGCATAGTTAATTACACATTATTAGATCGGATTACTTTATTTTCACAATGATGAACAGGTTCGATCAATCAGTTCCTTCAGTCATCACATACAGGTAATTAGACGATCATATTTGTTTACAAAATAAGACACTTGATTTGGGCTGCGCTATAGACACTTTGGATTTTAGACACGGATTTGGATTTTAGATTTGGTTAAGGCCGATATTAAGAAACTTTTTGAGTGCGAGCTCACTTCGCTATTAGGCCGATAGTCATACACAGTTTAGAGTACGAGTTTTAATTCTAAAAAGTGTGAGATGAGTTTGAGTTCGGTATTACAACTGTCAGTATTCTTACAATTTTGATAGTCGTAAGACCGATCTCACGTTGCGTAGTGCTCACTTAATCGGTCATGGACAGTTTTGAGCACGATCTCAGCGTGAGCTCGCACTTACTACTGTCAAATTTGTATGAATACTGACAGTTGTAAGACCGAACTCAAACTCTACTCTACGAAAAATATGAATGTCGGTTTTACAACTAAGCTAAAAAAATAACAGTCGTAAGAGCGAGCTCACACTAAGATCGTGCTCAAAATCATATCTAATTCTGGGCCTTAGTGTCAAAGGTGGTTTAGTGAGGAGTGTATGCGCTGGTGAACCCCACTGCCTCCCCAATTCCATTAGATATTTGGATGGTATAACCGTTACATAACCAGTATAAGCTAGCCCAGCCTCGGCTAATTTCGCCATGCTTTTCGGATTCAGGTAATACTGGTTACGCAACGATTGGACTCTGTTCCATCCAAATATCTGAGTGGAATTCTGAAGCTGGTTCAGTCTTTAATCAAATAACACTGCTTCGACACATTTAATACGAATCACGGCCGTGTACATACATTATTAGCTTTCGACACATTGTTCATGATATTTGTAATTATAATTTATGTAATCAATCATAATTTTTATCGAATTATATCTCTGATTGTGGTCAATGAATATTGAATATGGTAATGCATGTTGGTATGGACATAAGTTTTGTACAGTTCTGTACAGTGCGCGAGGCGTAAGCACAGGTTTACATTTGTGTGAGTGATAGCGGTACAAGAGGTGAAGTGCGGTGCGTGCGCGGCAGGGTGGCGTCCCGCTGGGGACGCGTCGCGCCTCAGGCCGAATATCACTCTACACTATATGTGTGCACTCATACAAATGCAAACCTGAGCTTACGCCTCGCGCACTGTACCGTTACAATGAGATCTTGTTGTAAATTAACTCGCTAGCGATTGCGTAATAACCTCGCCGCTAGTCATAGCCAGTTTTGAGTATGAGTGGAGCTTGACTTCGGTCTTACAGCTGTCAGTTTTCATACAATTTTGACAGTGCGAGCTTACGCTGAGTTCGTCTTCGTACTCAAAAGACTGTGGACCTATTGGGAAAATAGTTTGCGGCTGACTGCTGCCTAGGCTTCTGAGCTGCTAAGAATAATCAGTTAGCTTGCGTAACGCCGTGAAACGCGAACATAGAATCAAATGAAGGGGTTTTCAAAGGAAACAAAAATAGTACCGCTAGCTCGGGTAGATGGCACTGATTCCTCGACTTCGCACCTCAAAATTAAAGAGCATCCATGCACGGGCTAACTTTGTTTATTAATTGAATGTCTATTTTTGTGTGGTACAGTCGAAGACAGAGATAATGTGCTACCAGTGTAAAACTAAGAAGTAAGAGAGCTACGCCAACAATCTGCATTGCAGTGCGGCGACAAATGTAATATTGCAATTTTGTTAAAAATTCATAAATAAACTTAAAATAAAGATAAGTACAGGGGGCCTCAATAAGGTTGAGATTTTCTCAAAATCTACCGGACCGAATTTAATGATCTTTTACAGTTACATAGTTTTAACTTTTATCTATGTAGCAGTGAAAGAATTATTGCAATAGGTCAAGTAGTTTTTGAGAAAATCTTAACCTCAAAAACTCTCCTATATTATATCATATCTCTGTGTTCCACCGTACCTATTAAAATGTATTATTATTCAGCTGATATTAGCTAATATTTCTTTCATGGTCCCTGTGTGTTTTTAGTGACTTAATGCCACGCCATCTATTATCAACTAGAAAAGCTAGTTTTTTCCTTTGAAATGACACTTTGGAAACCGAGGCGCAAGAGTTTTATTGCATATCGGCCGCTGACTGAATGAGTCGGCAAGCGAAACGCCGCAAACTGCATACGAACGGTCCATCTAAAAATATGAGAAGCAAACAGTCAGCCACGAACCTTGTAGCTATTATTACGTACAGTCGAAGACAGAGATAAGTATACAGGGGGCCTCAATAAGGTTGAGATTTTCTCAAAAACTACTGGACCAAATTTAATAATTATTTTACAGTTACATAGTTTTAACTTTTATCTATCAAACAGTGAAAGAATTTTTGCAATAGGTCAAGTAGTTTTTGAGAAATCTTACAAACTTAAAAACTCTCCTGTACACCTTTCTCTGTGTTCCACCGTACTCGCTAGCGTGCGAACTTACTACAGAAGCTCATTATATTTACAGACTATAATGTTACCTTCATTGCACACATGAGTATGTATTTCGTTTGATTACAGGATTGTATAAACATAATTTTATCTTTACTGACATGTTCGATATCTCAGTGCCTGTCCATCAACATTATCTGTTCAAGATGAATGGTTTTTACGATTTCGAGTTTCGTTTTGGAATGGAATGATTAGCTTTGGCATATAATTCAGCCATCATGTGGTCTCATATCAACCCAGAATCATAATTATACCACTTTATTACAAGTAAATATATGTTCTGTATAATTTTGCACTTTACAAACGAAAAAAAATTCAGAGTTTTCTTTACGTCACTTTGCAAGGAAAAGGTACGGTCACCAGCAGATCAATGGTAACACTTGCAGTACGATTTTAAATCTTCATCATCATCATCAGTCCGTATCAGTCCACTGCTGGACGCAGGCCTCTCCCAAAGCGCGCCACTCATCCCTACTCTCGGCCCTCTGCATCCAGTCCCGTCATCCCTCCATCTGGTCGGGGTGCGTCCCACACTACGTTTACCCGTTCGTGGCCTCCATTCGAGATTCGTCTACCCATCGGTTATCGGTTCTACGACAGATTTTTAATCTTATGACGCAGACAATAAGAACGGTCCAAAGTGTTACACTTGATCTGCTGTTAGCTGTACCAACGCTGAGGAGAAAAGTGGTTAAAAACTCTCAGCAGCACATCTTTTACAATAATAACCTATGTCATAAAGCGTGATACTGGCCCATCATCACGCAATGGCCCACGTTGTGGCGAAAAGCGGACGGTAAACCGTTTTGCTGAAAGGAATTCCGATGTCTCTGCCCTTTGTGAGAGTCGTGAGTTTATTGTAGATTTGAGTGCCAATAGATTTCGTAATTTTTACAGTAATTTTATCAACAGCTAATAAACAACTACATAGTCATTTAAATAGATGCAAAAAGTCAATTAAAGTAACTCGATAAATCCTTCAAATGGCTGTACAAGATAGCACCATAAATCTTTAAAAACAAATCCATTCCATTAGCTTCCAACAGAATGTTAGCTTTCTAACAGCGCGAATGAACTGAAGATGCCTGAAGCTTGTGTGGGGTTTATTTTAACTAATGAATCAACAGGCCAATACCTACTTCTAGGGAAGACATGTGCTCGTAGTCCAGTTGCGAGTACGAGTTGTAACGATCGTACAAGTTATATATATATAGTTATAAATTAATAAATAAAATAAATAAATAAAAAGTTAAACTAGCAGAGTCCGATGGGTGACCGCTAGTGACATTTACATGTGAGCCTTTCCTTTCACGCAGTCGGTCCAGGTTGCTGGCGCTCGGTGGCAGTGATTAAACTATTTCAGAAGCCTACGTGTCTATCAACAATTCTGACAATAAGTTTGGTCAGTGAACCAAAGAAGAAGAACGGGAGACAGCTTGAAATTTATGTATGTTTGTCCGTGAACGTTCCTAATACGCCTCGTTTCGTGTCCCAGACGGCGAGGCGCTGTCGTCCCCGTCTCGCGCCGGGTCGCGCGAGGCGCTGGCCGCCGCGCCGCCCGCCACCGACGACGACCTCAACGACGCGTTGCTAGGCGACGCGCGCCGACACAGGCACCGCTCGCGACGACACAGGGACAGGGAACGAGCGAGGGAACATGACCCGTACGACCCATATGGTTAGTGTATCATTCAGATTCATATAATCGTCACAGGTTGCATTTTCAGGCGACTCCTCTGGACCAGGAATGGAACTTTAACTTGACATTAGCAAATGACAAAAACTGCACGACTGATTAACATTCACACTGTCCTGTCATATTCGTGTGAAGTGAAATAAAACTCAATAAATCTATGCAGCCGCGTACGGCGCCGGCGTGGCCGTGGGCGTGGGCGTCGTTCCCGGCGTGGTGTCCGGCGCGGACGCGTACGCCGTGCAGCGCCAGCAGTACCAGTACTACGAGCACCTGCGCCGCGCAGACCCCGCCGCGTACCTGCAGCTGTACCAGCAGCTCACGCGCACCACGCGCGCGCAGCACGCAGCCACGTACCAACAACACGGGCACAGGGAAGGTGAGAACATACCAACAACACATGTACAGGGTGGGAACAACATACTAACAACACGTTCACAGGATGAGAACAATATGCTAACATCACATGCAAATGGTGAGAACAACAACATTATAACAACACATGTACAGGGGGGCGAGAACAACATGCCAACAACACATGTACAGGTCGAGAACAACATGCTAACAACACATACAAATGGTGAGAACAACATATTAACATTCATTCAACATATTAACATATGAACATTCTAAAGAAAGATAGAAAAACATTATAACAACACATGTACAGGGGGTGAGTACAACATGCCAACAACACATGTACAGTCGAAAACAGAAAGGTATACAGGCCTCAATAAGGGTTGAGATTATCTCAAAAAGTACTTGACCTATTATTATAATTATTTTACTAGTGCATAGTTTTGAGTACACACTATGTAATTGTATTCTTTTTTTCCAAAATCAATCGAGTACTTTTTATAAAAATATCAACCTTAATAACTTCTGTACACATTTCAATGTGTTAGACTTAGACACCAACAACGCATGTATGTTGTTCTCACCCTATGGCAAATGTACAGGGAGGGTGAGAACAACATACCAACAACACATGTACAGGGAAGGAACAACAACTATTGATTGTTATGTATGCTATATATGCCTGGTGCCTAGTGTACCGTCTGTTGTGTGCCAGGCGCTGGCTACGGCTCGCTGGGCTACGAGGGCGAGCGCGGCAGCGTGCACTCGGGCCGCTCCAGCGCCAACGGGGGCAAGGGGAACGACACGTGAGTACACACACATGAAAAACGAAACTATTTCAAAATGAAATGAAATGAAAACACGTTTATTTAATACAACACACACTTAACAACAATTAAAAATAAAATAAAGATATAAAAAACAACATTTGGTGGTGTAGTGTTGTATCGAAAGGGCGGTCAGCTCAGCATAATGCTGTGGCCGAGGCCTGGTTTTCAGCTGCCCCCAGTAAGTGGTTACACGGACGCAGGCAACATTGTGTGACCGTGGGTGTTATGTTTGTGAGCGACTGTGAGAGGGTGATCCTTGTGTGAGCAAAAAACAAAAATACCAACTGCAAACAAAACCTATCCCCATTTGATTAATTTTTTATACCCTATGACACTTCCGTAATCAAGACGAATCTAATGATACCTCATACACCAATCATCAAGCCGTTTAGGCTACAGGACACCCGAAAAACATTACCCTCCTTCTGGGGCAGTCAGATAATTATTTAAACAACCTGACTGCAATTACTTTGATTAAATTTTAATATCCTATGTCACTCCTACAATCCATACGAATCTACCGACACCTCATATGTTACAATCCATCAAGCCGTTTAGGCTGCAGGGTGGGACTAAGAATTAGTCATACACTCGAAAAACATAACCTATCTTCTTTCGCAGTCGGATAAAAATGAATAAATATATATTTCCATTCTCAACTTAGCCTAGAGATACAATAACGTGGCGGGTTCTCCTGCTGATCTTACCTCGCAACTTGCAACATTGTAATATGCAAACATTATACATTTGTAGTGAAGCGGCAATGGGCTTATTACCGTGTGAACCTCCTCCTCGCCCTTAAGGGCCTTCCATGAGCCAACTAGCCCCTCTTGAAAAAATAATATCTTCCAATTTAATCAATTTTATTAAAAAAAGCTATTTACACAATGTTTATTACGATAAATACTATTTTTTAAATCCTTATTGATAACGTGATTCAATTTCGGTAAGTTGTAGTTTGCATAATTGCGAAAAACGGCTGTTTTTGGCACATTTGTGAACTACAACATATCTTGTCGCAATTTAATCAATTTGATTAAAAAAAGCTATTTACAAAATGTTTATTTGGATGAATACTATTTTTCAATATACAATACATGACATAATTTGTAAATAGCTTTTTTTAATAAAATTGATTAAATTGCCACAAGCTAAGTTGTAGTTCACAAATGTGCCAAAACCGGCTGTTTTTCGCAATTATGCGAACTACAACTTACCGACATTGAATTACGTTATAAATAAGCATTTAAAGAATAGTATTTATTTTTTAATAAAATTGATTATTAGAACAAGATGTAAAATTCTTGCCGTGGGCTGGACTTGAACCTGCGACCTTGTCATTCCGCGACACGCTCCCACCAACTGAGCCACCACAGGCCACGCCACGCCCACCGAAAATCTTCATCGCTTTATACATACTTAAAGGGTATGTTACGCAATTCCATCTATCGATAAATTTTCGGTGGGCGTGGCCTGTGGTTGCTCAGTTGGTAAGAGCGTGTCACGGATGACAAGGTCGCAGGTTCAAGTCCTGCCCACGGCAAGATATTTTTCATCTTGTTCTAATTTATTCACCGAGCATGGATAATGCATAATTCAAATTCTGAGTAAAATTTTTATTATATTGGAAGATTTTTTTAAAGATTGGCGGCGCTAGTTGGCTCATGGAAGGCCCTTAACCACTCTATGTATCACGTTATTTATATTAATATCAATAACAAACCTTTGTCCATATAATCTGCTTTCACCATTCGCATCATGCACGCTCCACCATGCAAGTTCGACTACGATTTTCATAGACCCGAACATTATTGCAATATTTTCCAAAGTTTTAATAAATAATAAAGAAATTCAGTAATGTATGTCGTCCATGGTGAATGTGGCCAATTAAGTATAATGTTGTGTAAATAATTTTTAATACCTTTTAAGGGTTTTCAAAGAACTCTGTGATATCATAAAAACTTTTTTAAAAAATTGTTTTAATTTTGCCAAAAATACATTTAATTTGTTTTTCATTTTTATTTGTTTTGGAATATGGTCATATATTCTAATTCGCCCCAATTAAATATGCACTCATTTCACGTGTGTCCAAATCGCTTGGTGTCCCCCATGACGTTGTGTCGGTGGCGGCAGGTACTACGCGTACCGCGCGGCGGGCGCGGGCGGAGTCGCGGGCGCGGGGTCCGCCTGCTCGCCGCGCGACGCGACGTCACTACGCACTGACCTGTCGGACAGGTGCGTTCACAGGATCAAGCTTCATTTACATATACATACATTGAACGTGACGTGACAGACAATATAATAATATTATATACTATAGTTAGTGTAGTTAATAAATACTTTCATACACATTGTATACATTCTATACATCGTCTTCGTATACCTATGTAAACACGAGCCCAAATCAAGTGTCTTATTATGTAAACAAAAACTACCCTACCCTTCTAAAATTTTAAGCTGTTCTGTGATTATTTATTTATTTATAAACTCACGCCTGATTCCCGTAATCGCAATGTTGTGTTCTAAAATCTGTACATACATAAACCGCACGTGGGAGATGGGGTAGGCAGAGACGATGGACTTCCATCTGCTGCGATCCTGGCACACAACCCTGTGATTATTGCTTAGTAATTTTCACATTATTACATCGGATTACTATTTTCACAATGATGAACAGGTTCGAACAATCAGTTCCTTCAGTGTTACATCACAACTGGTAATTAGACTATCATATTTGTTTACAAAATAAGGCACTTGATTTGGGTTGCGGTATACGTATTTATGTCGACCGTAGCGGGTCGCGAAGACGCGGACCACAGACCACTTACCCCATAGACCTGTAACAGGAGGGCGCCTGTTTCTGCCCGCACATGAGCGCAAAATTGCTTCGCGACACGCGTAACCTTGAGATATCGAAACGGCTTTAATATGGCGCCCCGCTCCCCGCTTCGTCTAATAGTCGCTTGACAGAATTTTTCGCTTGCAAATGACCATGCCAGATTCTGCCCCACCGTCAACCGCAAGCTGTACAAGATAACAAATAAATGTAAAAATATCTCCGTTTTTTATTAAAATTATTGGTTTAAAATAAAGTTTTGTACAAGTTGCGATTCGAAAAAAACAGCTTAATTAAGAATTCAGAAAATAGTAAGAAATCGAAGCGATTTATTCATTGTTTTTGTTATTCTTCTATAGGAGTTGCGAGAGTAGTAGAAAATGATACTGATTATGATTATGCAATATGAAACCTGTAATAAGTCCCCAACAAAATGATAGGTACAGCTTAAATGGTCACGTAGTTTTGTAGGTGGGGCAAAGCTCCATTGAAATGTGGCAATGTCTTTTGTACCGATTTCATGTCTATGGGGTAAGCGGTCTGTGACGCGGACACACATTGCAATACTATTGAATTATGGAGTTGCATGCGAACATCATTTTAACTATTGCCAATATAGTAATGTAAAATACCATTATCGTCATCACTTCATTCCCACTCGCACTGGTTCCATGGTGTCCCTGCATGGTGTTATGTTTCCGGTGTACATGTCGCAGTGAACTGGTTGAGATAGAAGTGTGATTGAACAGCTAGCACGTTAATTGAACGACGGCATCCAATCAAACAGCTAGTTGGGTGGTTGGATCATTATGGCGCATACAACGTTCAACACCTCAGCTGACTGAAAAGCCGCTGGAGTGTTGACTTAGTATGATTCTCCGCCACGGCGGCGCTAGTTTCGTTTTGTTTAGAAGATGGCGTAGACAGCTGATATTATATGAACATTGCGAGTTGTTTTGTTGACTGCGACATACATAGTTTATAACTGCTGTATAAGTCACTTTGTTATAAGTCAACGTGGGCTATTTTATCAATAAAACGTAAGATTTTTTTACTTACATTTTGGTACTAAAGACTACTGTGAACTTTAATGTGAAAGCAGAACCTCATTGGCGCTGTGGTTCACACGAAGACAGAGATAAGTTTACAGGAAGCCTTAATAAGGTTGAGATTTTATCAAGAACTATAAGTTAAAAATATTTTACTATTAGATAGCTTAGAGTACACACTATGTAATTGTAAAGAATTTTCAAAAGTCAATTTCTTTTTGAGATAATAGCGCTATAGGCGTCCCGCTCGCTCTTACGCGATGTAGCATATTTATTTATTTATTTATTTATTTACAAAATCTTACATAGCATTACAGTCAGAAACCAATGCGCTGTGTAAGTCATAATTATATTCATATGAACGACATCACTGTCGTGACAGCTGCGTTTAGGATTAGGATTCGACTTAGTGGCCGCTACGTTAGCTACAATCTCAACCTTAAAACCTCTCCTGTATACCTGTCTCTGTGTTAGAACTTCCTCAACAACTGGGCCACCTAACAGGGAGTCGAACCTGTTACCGTATCGTAAGTCCAGTGGCCCCAACCACTGTGCTACCGAGGTTCCAACTACTGTTATATCACTCACTCATAAACGGATATCACTCACTTATATGGTTGAAGTCGGCAATTAGATTAGATTGGTCTAATTGCCGAATTCAACAATATAAGTGAGTGATATCCGTTTAGATATTATAATAATTTGTAGTTGGCTCACTATAGTTTTAATTAAGAGCTCGTTGGCTCAGTGGTTGGGTCAATGGACTTGCGATACGGAGATCCCAGGTTCGATTCCCAGCTAGGGCAGCCATGTCCCCGGTTTTTTCGACGGAAAAACTTACGTACACTTACCGAGTGCTCTCAAAACGGTGAAGGAAAACATCGTGATGAAACCTGCATGCCGTAGACGAAGAAAAAAACTAAGGCAAGTGAAATCCGCCAATCCGCAGTGTGCCCGCGTAGTGGTTGTGACGATCCCAACCCGCCCTATAAAGCTACGCACCTCTACACACCCCAAAAAGACTCTACACGAAAAGCCTACGCAACCCTGAAGGGGTGAAAACCTACAAAAAGCTAAAAGAGACCTACCTAAATACTTACGAAAAGCACCAGCTCTGGAACCCCTACGTGAAAGCTAGATAAACCTACAAAATTATTAAGCTTAAAAGATACTCACCAAAGCTCTTACTAACTTCCTTACAATTAAAGACATGTGTACCTACTCAATTGACTTTATACTACTTTGTAAAATATTAAGCTAATTGAAATAAAGTAAATTGGAACTAATATTAAATCATAATTAAAGCAAAATTAAGGATAATAGAGTATTAAATTACTAGAAACTAATAAGGCCAAAATGTGATCGTCTAACCCTACGTTGTTATTTCCTAATGTAGTAACACACAGAATCTTCAAGGGTTCAGCGGAGATCAGGTAGATGAATATAAATTAAAGCATAACAGGTTTATAACGAAAGAAAATATTTATTGCGATAACCTAACATACAAAAACTATTAGACTTATTACTAGCACGAATAATAAAACTTACGCTTAAGTTATCTTAAATCTAAATGAGCGTACTGACAATTATTAAGAAGTTACTTAAGTTCGAAATAACGTCCCTATATAGAAGTATAAAAAGTTATTAATTAAAATGAGAATTAAATTAGATTATTTACAGATAAACGAATTTGAAATTGAAGTTAATTAGCTACCTACCTTCTGACATACTTGTTGACTATACCCAAGGCCTGAATACAATACTAAAACGCAACAATATACCTACAGAACTACCGTGACTATGAGTTAACCCTATGAAATCTTTAAATCAAAAGAACTTATACATTTTATATTGAAAATGAAAATAAATAATTAGAATCGAGAGAGGTTCTTACAACTAATATTAATACCGTAACGGAGATTTCCTGCAACAGAAAAATAGGTTAATATCGACTTCAAGATAATATTTACACAAAAGAAAGGGAACTACATAAAGAAATAGATTTACGTAGGTACTGGAAGACAATACAATTTATTGGTTTGGAACTCTGGATGGAAGTATAGAATATTACTCTGGCATCGGAATCTCTGTAAGAAACTACTGTTAGACGTGAGAACATTTCCTGTAAGAGGTTAACCTCTAAAAAAAAATGTTTTCACCCCCCTGGCTCCAACACCACGCCAAGAGGGGATAGACTCCAACCAGAATGCGAGTCTCCTCAGGAAAGGATGATGGAGAGGAATCTGATGTTAAAAGTTGCTATTTCGCAAAACTAATAATCTTTCAGTCCCTCTCATTGAATTTCTTAATATTACTAGATTCATTCTAGTGGTTTCTGGAGTGCCCAGTTACTGATAGAAGTATTTGCACATTGTGCGTACAAAGGTAGGTTCAATACCTTGTACAACTGGAAAGGTAGGTTCAATACCTTTTCATTGCAACTGGAAAGGTAGGTTCAATACCTTTCCACAACTGAAAGGGTAGGTTCAATACCCTTCCACAAAATAAAAGGTAGGTTCAATACCTTTTATATTTCCTGTAGGAATAAAATAAGAATAGAATGAATTTTAGTAACGGTAAGAATAAGACAGACCGAAGTGATTGTGCATAAATAAACCATAAGTTACATTTAATAAGCATTTGTATGCTTTCAGAAAGGAGTTGGTAGGAAGTTCAGAAAGATGGGAGAATGATTGTTAGGAGGATTATTGAAGGGAATAGATTTAACCTAAAGCCCAGCAGCTTACCAAATTATCATTACCAAAATAACCCTGGCCTAAATGAGTTTGGTGAATGAAGGTTGAATAAGCTGTGTATTACCTCGCATCCGCTATCACCGAATGTCAGTCTCAACCCATACTACGTCTGGTATTGTAACCCATTAAACTCCGCGATGCCACCATAGACCATTAATACCAGGGGTCGTGAGTCCCCAGTATAGTTGGTCTAATAAGGCTCATATTGGCACTTTTCTCACTGCTGTGTGTGTATCCCTATCGGTGTATAGTGTAGGGAAAATTTGCGAGCTGCGTGTAGAGTATAGAGATAGTCCCAGAATACCGCATTCCCTAGACTATCTCCTGTTCACATTATTAGCATCGGTTAGCAACGATACCATGGAGTTACAAACGGGCAGGCTGTGGACCTGCTGGTTAAATAACTCTATGTCCAAACTAACTTCCACCGATAATGCTTCGAAAGCGTGTATGAGATGGAGCGCCAATATGTAGATAACTACTTATTTACTTAGGTATTTTTACAACACCAACTGTATAGATTTTAACCAACACCGACAACAACTTTCACTTAGAGGAATATTTAACGTTAAAAAGAAACAGATAATTACTGATATTAAAAATAATGAAACAATGTAATAGACGACTCGAAAACCAAAGCTATTTGTTGACTTAGATTTTTATAGCAGGTCATCATCATCATCATCAGCCCGTATCAGTCCACTGCTGGACGTAGGCCTCTCCCAAAGCGCGCCAATCAACCCTACTCTCGGCCCTCTGCATCCAGTCCCTGACAGCCATTTTGCGAAGGTCATCCCTCCATCTGGTCGGGGGGCGTCCCACACTACGTTTACCCGTTCGTGGCCTCCATTCGAGAACTCGTCTACCCCATCGGTTATTGCTTAATTATTAACAACGCAAATATTAAATGAAACAAAATAACACACAATTAAAATTGATGACCAAATGCTGAAAGAAATTTAGATTAACTTAAGATCTAGAATGAACACTGACTTTTCAACACCAACATCATCCAACCCAATTTGCTAAATGGCAACAAAATAGGTATATCTGCTTGAGACCCATAATCTAGGTTCTAGACCTTACTTACTTACTCACAGACATCTAGACTTTACTTACTTACTTACTCACATCTAGACTATACATACTTATTTCACTTACTAGCTCAAATCTAAACTTTACTTATTCAACAATTTATATAAATATCAGAGTTCGAATCTGACCTGAATAGTTGAACCTTTGTTTACCTAAACGCTAACTGGATAGGGTCGATATTAAGACTTCATTGCTAATTTCGTTAACTATTTCCCTAATGTAGATGAATACTTACATACATAAACCAACAATAAAACAAAGTCTAAACCTATCGGTTTTATAGCCTTGTTGCTTAGCAAAGACAAGCCAACCCACATCATAATTTAGTATAGACAAAGACGGTAGTGGCAATACGCCCAACCTCAGATCCGCTTCAGTAGTTTAGAGATAAAGAAAATACTATAAAGTCAATAATTAAACACTAACTATATGGGCTCGGATCAATAGCTACGAATCTAAATTACACTTACGCATACATACATAATCTCATAGTAATGCCACACCCCTAACATGTCACTAGACCTTACCTACTGTGTGAGCGTCTATACTAGGCGAGCGCACATGTGCGCATACGCATCCGTACTTCCTAATTTTGCAAATAACCGGGTGTTCATAATGATTATCATTGCAATAATGAGATAAGCTATTGACAAGTACTTAATATACAAACCTAAGTACGAATCTCAATTACCCACACAACAGTGATAAAAATAACGAAACATTAAAATGTACACACAGAGCTAGACAATAGTAGCACTTACCCAACACGGAGAATAGCTGTAATAAAATATGATTAGTAACAAAATATTTAAACCTTACTCACGTCCGCTCAGCCGTAGGGGAATATATGAATGAATAATAAAGAATAAATAATATAATAAATAAGTATACATACAGTAAATACCTTTCTTCACTTGAAATCGCTGGGATTCCAAGCAGTTGGAACATGGGAATGTATAGGAATTAGGTTTACCCGACACTCTCACTCAGACTCAAGCAAGATTGTTATAATACTAACACAGGATAAAGGTGTCTTGTCCTGTATCGGGCTGGTTGGTTTAGGAGGAATTGTGGTCAGGAAAAAGGGTATAAGGTAGTGGAAATAGGAAGAGTTTGACCTAAGGGGCCCTACGGGGGAATATAATAAATAAATAAAATACACAAATTAAACTTCAATAGAAAGAAGTTTAAAATTAAGAGAGACTACTACTGCACAACAAATTGCGCGCCAAACTAAGCTAAGATCGCACGTACGTCCGGCAGCGGTTCCGCGATCCAAAGAAGAAGCCCCTGCCACGCTCGGTCATGTCTATTTAAGCAGGCGCTGCTTCCCCTCCTCTCTTCACCTCTCGTCCCCTCCTTTTCGGCGTCGGTCTGTCGCACCAGCCACCTGTGCGAAGTGGCGTGACTTTCTGAAATACTTCCTAATTAGACGTAACTAACATTAAATGCTACGCTACTGTAGGCCTTGGGTATAGTAAATCAAAGTCCATAAAAATCCTATGAAAATTGAATGAAAATCATACGATCGACCACTGGCGCCTGCCTGTCGCATGAACACCTGTGTCGTCGTGGCGTGATCTCTCTGCAAAAACCGCTCCTAATTAGGCTTAATTAACTTATCGGCAACTAGGCTTTATTCCTACTACACTAAAGTCGAATCTCGTTGTATTGACTTCCTATTGAAATTACATGTGGTAGGCTTTATACTACAGGGTGATTTATTCCCTAATAAAATCTCAGAATTAAATAAATAACATTTAAATAACTCCTACCTAATAATCTAAAATAATAAATTTTACCTATATGGAACATTCCATTATAAAAACTGAACGGCGGGAAATCCTACCTAGGTACATGTAAGAATGCAAAACCGAAGAAAATTCAGTAGCTTTTCAGTAGACAAGGTGGAAATATGAAAGCTTTAATGTTGTGAAAGAAAAAGAAAATTAAATGAAGCATTTTCCATTGTAATTCCGGTATGACCGGTACACCACCCCCTGGAGAATTAACCGAAGATATTATCTATAATATCTGAGGCTTGATTATCCAACCATTCAAGGAAAATACTTCTAATAGAATTCTAAGTAGAATTCAACACTTAACATAACAATAAGCTACCTCCCAGCCTATCACAATACCTACACATAATACGATGAAAGATATTATCTTTCTACTACTAATTACAATTCACTGCTTAGTTCGCATCCGGCCCTATGCACACAATATACCTACTTCTCGTCTATCATTTCCTAAACGGAATGACAACAGACGCGACGTAGATTAAAAAAATCTACACGATAATAAATACTATCCTAAGCTTGATTATCGAAGCTAAGAAATCGAACGAGCATGTTGAACCACCGACCAACGGAGTGTCCCCTAGCGGCGCTCGTTTCACCTTAAAGAAGATTAGTTTCTAATGACGCAATACAAATATGATAACTGAACCTGAACAATTTCGAAGATCCTTACAAATATACTAACTATAAAAATCACCTGAATTTGTAACTAATTCGCCAATCTGGTAACACCGATCGAACGATTATGTTGAACCACTGTACGACTCACCGAATTTGAACTCTAAAAGACCTCCCTATTAACCATACTCAATCGGAAACCTAAGAAACAACGTGTTGCTGTAAAACCAACACGCCTACAACAAGCAACAGACTGTTCACTGCATGTCTGAACGCAACACAATTAGTATAATTAAACCTGAACAATTTCGAGGAATCTAATAAATATAGGTACTATCTATAAAAATTCACCTGAATTTGTAACTAATTCGCCAATCTGGTAACACCGATCAAAAACGATAACATTGTTTTCGACTTCAGGAGATAGGTAAAGGTCATAAGAACCATACAACCAAATACAAGTTTAAATAATTTGAACTACACTAACGACAATCGAAGTAACACCTTACTCCACTACACAACTGCCACAATTCAATTAAACATCGACAATCGAACAACCCACAACGTCTGCAAAGTCTGCTACTTGGTAACAAACCTAAAACTATTTACCAAGGCCGATAGATGGCGCTGTTAATAAAAAATGACACGACAACGCTAGCTCCACCTGTGTTTATATCCACACAACTAACGATAACGGCGACGCTAGCTCCACCTGTGGTGATACACGCACAACTACCTACCTAATACAAGTGCAATTACACATCTATCTATAACAAAGGAAAATATGAGGTCTGTCGATAATCCTACCTACTGCGCGAGCGCATAACGTTTAGCTAGGTTAATTTTATCGACATCATCACAAGTACTCCACTGCTGGACATAGACCTCCCCTAGACACGCTACACAACAAGACTTCGAAGTGACAGTGGCCCTTCGCAGATCTTCCGTCTATGTGGATGGGCCGCCCAACACTACAAAAATTCGAATAATTTAGCAATAATATAAGTATCTTAAAAAAAATATGTTAACAACTAAGGTCACGGAGGCCCGGGTTCGACATCCAGGTCAGTCCGTACCTACCCTACTAGCACTGCAACCAAAAATAACTTATCTTAACGTAGCACAGAGTACAGACGAACTTTAACTTGAAGCTTAAAACCGAAGCATTATGCGTATATATATTTCAACTGAAACAACAACAACAAAACAAAAGGGAACAATCAGACAAATTAATAACAAACATAAAAAAAACCTAGCGGTAAACCCATCCAAGTCCAGACCTCGCCGACAATTGCTTAACCGGAACGATTAGTGTCAACAAGTGCTAATAACATAACCCAAAATAAATAACTACTTATTCAACCCTAGCTTAACTGGAACGATCCTTGTCATTTCTCAGCCAAATACCTAGTGACAAAACAACCAATAATTTTTTTTTTAACGAATTAAATCCTAACGGTCACCCATTCAAATACAGACTTGTCCAACGTTGCTTAACTTGAACGATCGATGTCAACGCGTGCTCGCAAATCGCACCTCGACTACGAATCTACAATTATTAACCAAACCTACCAACAATCAGAGTCAAAACAATTTAAACGTACATCTGAAAATGGAAGGTAATGGATAAAACGATACCGTGATAACCGCGGCGCACGCGCTCAAACATCTACCTACCCACATACATAAACTTAAACTTGTTTCCCGTAGCGGTACCTAGACAGCGACGATGGACGTATCTACCTAGTACCCCTAAAACGATGCTAGACATAAACGTGACTTAAAGTCAACCCATGGTTCAAAACAATGGATTTTATAGTCTACCTGCCTAGCGCTATTCCTAAAACAATGCTAGCCATAAACGCGGCTTAACGTTAACCCACGGGTTAAAATAAGATCCTAATGGATTTTATAGTTTACCTGCCTAGTGCTATTCCTAAACAACGCTAGACATAACCGCGGCTTAACGTTAACTCACGGGTTAAAATAATATCCTAATGGAATTTATAGTCTACCTACCTAGTGCTATTCCTAAAACAATGCTGGACATAACCGCGGCTTAACGTTAACTCACGGGTTAAAATAATATCCTAATGGAATTTATAGTCTACCTACCTAGTGCTATTCCTAAAACATAACCGCGGCTTAACGTTAACTCGCGGTTTATAACATGATCCCTCCGTACCTAACTAAACAGTTTCTCGATGTAAGAAAGTGATGAACAAGTTTATGACTAACAACACAACCTGCCGCCATCTCCGCAGACGGATATGATGAACGCACCTACCTTCCTAGTAAGCTATTCCTAAAACAATGCTATTCCTAAACATAAAACTGCTTTTATGGAAATGTAAGTAACAGAAATGAGGTTAACCCAGATTTATGGCTAACAAGCAACAACACATTTTGACTTCAGTTTCCGCATACACAGAGAAAACATGAAACAGACAGACAGACGAACCTACCTAGTATTCCTAAAGTAAATACGTAATATATTAGCTATAAACGCGACTTAAAATAATTGCACGATTCAAATCTAACCACGGTTCCTATCCTACCTACCTATCGGTTTTTATCAAAATGTAAAAAGGACTACGCGTGGTTTAAAGATCAATGAAGTTAACCTAAGTTTACGGCTAACTCCCTTTTAAATACTCGGCCGGCCTCACCCCCGGCCTGTGTAGCCGCTCATTTTGAGAAACTCTCAAGCAACTTAGAATCCAACATACACTATTTACGCACATACAATATTCACGCCAGCCTCACATGGTGGTAGGCAGCGACGATCGATATCCATCTGCTGCCATCCTGATTTCTATTTTTCCAAGACCTTACTAGAAGTGACAAACGGACCGACATACATAAGTACCTAACCTACATGAGTAACTAGTGAGTATCACTTTTAACCGCATCTAAACTACCTACTAAGTGACAGTTATTAAGGGAGGGGGTCTCACCCCCACTGCTAGGTAGCTCCGTACCCATGTATCCTACAGAAATCTCTTGATCAAACCTAATGTAATAATACATCACACATCAAAATACACTAGCAATTTAACCTACAAGAATCGCAAAGAGACATATTCTGAGAACCCTTCTACTGTCGGTAGTCTGTTAATAATTGACAAATTAACATAGTTATACAAGTTACAAGAGGACAGACATACAGAAATTCGAAAACATTACCCTACTCCTTTCTGTAGTCGGATAATGGCCTACACATTATCCGAGCAAGTGAAGACCTTTAACTACAAGAAGTTACGAGCGACATACATACATTCGAAAACATCACCCTACTCCTATCTGCAATCGGTTTAAGTTCCGATGGAACAGACATACTTAAGTAAGTAATCAGAATATAACTTTCAACCGCATCTAAACCTAACTTATTAAGGGTGGGGTTTTCACCCCCCCGGCTAGTCAGTCCCGTATCTATGTATCCTATAGCAATCTCTTGATCAGGATGGATGTACTCATACATCAAAATACATTATCGGTTTAAACCACAAGAAATCACAAAAAGACATACATACATATACTTTGAGAACCCTTCTACTACCGGTAGTCTGTTAATAAAATACAAATTAACATAGTTAAACATGTTACAAATGAACCGACATACATAAATTCGAAAAACATTACCCTACTCCTATCTGCAGTCGGTTATAGCTATGATGGGACCGACACTTGAGTTACGAGCGACATAACATTCGGAAACATTACCCCGTCTCCTATCTGCAATCGGTTTAAGTTCCGATGGAACAGACATACTTAAGTAAGTAATGAGAATATAACTTTCAACCGCATCTAAACTTAACTTATTAAGGGTGGGGGTTTCACCCCCCCGGCTAGTCAGTCCCGTATCTATGTATCCTATAGTAATCTCTTGATCAGGATGGATGATTGATCATACATCAAAATACATTATCATCACAAAAAGACATACATACATATACTTTGAGAACCCTTCTACTATCGGTAGTCTGTTAATAAAATACAGTTAACATGTTAAAAATGGACAGACATACATAAATTCGAAAACATTACCCTACTCCTATCTGCAGTCGGTTATAGCTATGATGGGACAGACATTTGAGTTACGAGCGACATAACATTCGAAAACCATTATACCATTCTATCTGCACTCTGTTAATAACAAATCTCCTGGAATAGTAACTAGAGAACACCGCCCATCTCCCACAATCCTGACACCCCCCATCTAGTACAGTCCTAACACCCCCCAGTTCCTGTGATTATCATGACAAAATGACAGAATTACCTGAATAAACCTACGCAATGCAAGCGAATAAATACCAATACATAAACTCATGTCTGCCATAGTGCTGAAAGCGCTGACGGAATTCCGTCTACTGCGATGATGACATAACACCTTCTCTACATTCATCGCTACTTGTGCTCCCTACGTAACCAACTTCGCTGCCTAGACCCTATATTATTCACCTAACATTACCTAGTACTATTTAGGACTTACGACTAACCTTAGCCCTTTAGCCTCATAAGCCTAACGCACCCCCGATTCCTTAAGTTTCCGAAAATCCTAACAAAATGTAATTTTACGTACCTAGTTTATTAAGACTATTATTAACGCGTGAATTTAATCTAGTAAACCTGTAATTTAACCTAATAAACCTGTAATTTAACCTAGTAAAACCTGTAATGCATCAATTCAATCCATCCACAACTGATCTCTTGAACCCCTCATTTGTTTACACGGAAACATATTGTGGACCGAAGTCCACTTTAAGATATACATAAATACATAATAATATACATAAATACACAATATAATATACGTTATACATAGATATATACAGATCCTGGTCACGGCACCATATTGTGACGATCCCAACCCGCCCTATAAAGCTACGCACCTCTACACACCCCAAAAAGACTCTACACGAAAAGCCTACGCAACCCGGAAGGGGTGAAAACCTACAAAAAGCTAAAAGAGACCTACCTAAATACTTACGAAAAGCACCAGCTCTGGAACCCCTACGTGAAAGCTAGATAAACCTACAAAATTATTAAGCTTAAAAGATACTCACCAAAGCTCTTACTAACTTCCTTACAATTAAAGACATGTGTACCTACTCAATTGACTTTATACTACTTTGTAAAATATTAAGCTAATTGAAATAAAGTAAATTGGAACTAATATTAAATCATAATTAAAGCAAAATTAAGGATAATAGAGTATTAAATTACTAGAAACTAATAAGGCCAAAATGTGATCGTCTAACCCTACGTTGTTATTTCCTAATGTAGTAACACACAGAATCTTCAAGGGTTCAGCGGAGATCAGGTAGATGAATATAAATTAAAGCATAACAGGTTTATAACGAAAGAAAATATTTATTGCGATAACCTAACATACAAAAACTATTAGACTTATTACTAGCACGAATAATAAAACTTACGCTTAAGTTATCTTAAATCTAAATGAGCGTACTGACAATTATTAAGAAGTTACTTAAGTTCGAAATAACGTCCCTATATAGAAGTATAAAAAGTTATTAATTAAAATGAGAATTAAATTAGATTATTTACAGATAAACGAATTTGAAATTGAAGTTAATTAGCTACCTACCTTCTGACATACTTGTTGACTATACCCAAGGCCTGAATACAATACTAAAACGCAACAATATACCTACAGAACTACCGTGACTATGAGTTAACCCTATGAAATCTTTAAATCAAAAGAACTTATACATTTTATATTGAAAATGAAAATAAATAATTAGAATCGAGAGAGGTTCTTACAACTAATATTAATACCGTAACGGAGATTTCCTGCAACAGAAAAATAGGTTAATATCGACTTCAAGATAATATTTACACAAAAGAAAGGGAACTACATAAAGAAATAGATTTACGTAGGTACTGGAAGACAATACAATTTATTGGTTTGGAACTCTGGATGGAAGTATAGAATATTACTCTGGCATCGGAATCTCTGTAAGAAACTACTGTTAGACGTGAGAACATTTCCTGTAAGAGGTTAACCTCTAAAAAAAAATGTTTTCACCCCCCTGGCTCCAACACCACGCCAAGAGGGGATAGACTCCAACCAGAATGCGAGTCTCCTCAGGAAAGGATGATGGAGAGGAATCTGATGTTAAAAGTTGCTATTTCGCAAAACTAATAATCTTTCAGTCCCTCTCATTGAATTTCTTAATATTACTAGATTCATTCTAGTGGTTTCTGGAGTGCCCAGTTACTGATAGAAGTATTTGCACATTGTGCGTACAAAGGTAGGTTCAATACCTTGTACAACTGGAAAGGTAGGTTCAATACCTTTTCATTGCAACTGGAAAGGTAGGTTCAATACCTTTCCACAACTGAAAGGGTAGGTTCAATACCCTTCCACAAAATAAAAGGTAGGTTCAATACCTTTTATATTTCCTGTAGGAATAAAATAAGAATAGAATGAATTTTAGTAACGGTAAGAATAAGACAGACCGAAGTGATTGTGCATAAATAAACCATAAGTTACATTTAATAAGCATTTGTATGCTTTCAGAAAGGAGTTGGTAGGAAGTTCAGAAAGATGGGAGAATGATTGTTAGGAGGATTATTGAAGGGAATAGATTTAACCTAAAGCCCAGCAGCTTACCAAATTATCATTACCAAAATAACCCTGGCCTAAATGAGTTTGGTGAATGAAGGTTGAATAAGCTGTGTATTACCTCGCATCCGCTATCACCGAATGTCAGTCTCAACCCATACTACGTCTGGTATTGTAACCCATTAAACTCCGCGATGCCACCATAGACCATTAATACCAGGGGTCGTGAGTCCCCAGTATAGTTGGTCTAATAAGGCTCATATTGGCACTTTTCTCACTGCTGTGTGTGTATCCCTATCGGTGTATAGTGTAGGGAAAATTTGCGAGCTGCGTGTAGAGTATAGAGATAGTCCCAGAATACCGCATTCCCTAGACTATCTCCTGTTCACATTATTAGCATCGGTTAGCAACGATACCATGGAGTTACAAACGGGCAGGCTGTGGACCTGCTGGTTAAATAACTCTATGTCCAAACTAACTTCCACCGATAATGCTTCGAAAGCGTGTATGAGATGGAGCGCCAATATGTAGATAACTACTTATTTACTTAGGTATTTTTACAACACCAACTGTATAGATTTTAACCAACACCGACAACAACTTTCACTTAGAGGAATATTTAACGTTAAAAAGAAACAGATAATTACTGATATTAAAAATAATGAAACAATGTAATAGACGACTCGAAAACCAAAGCTATTTGTTGACTTAGATTTTTATAGCAGGTCATCATCATCATCATCAGCCCGTATCAGTCCACTGCTGGACGTAGGCCTCTCCCAAAGCGCGCCAATCAACCCTACTCTCGGCCCTCTGCATCCAGTCCCTGACAGCCATTTTGCGAAGGTCATCCCTCCATCTGGTCGGGGGGCGTCCCACACTACGTTTACCCGTTCGTGGCCTCCATTCGAGAACTCGTCTACCCCATCGGTTATTGCTTAATTATTAACAACGCAAATATTAAATGAAACAAAATAACACACAATTAAAATTGATGACCAAATGCTGAAAGAAATTTAGATTAACTTAAGATCTAGAATGAACACTGACTTTTCAACACCAACATCATCCAACCCAATTTGCTAAATGGCAACAAAATAGGTATATCTGCTTGAGACCCATAATCTAGGTTCTAGACCTTACTTACTTACTCACAGACATCTAGACTTTACTTACTTACTTACTCACATCTAGACTATACATACTTATTTCACTTACTAGCTCAAATCTAAACTTTACTTATTCAACAATTTATATAAATATCAGAGTTCGAATCTGACCTGAATAGTTGAACCTTTGTTTACCTAAACGCTAACTGGATAGGGTCGATATTAAGACTTCATTGCTAATTTCGTTAACTATTTCCCTAATGTAGATGAATACTTACATACATAAACCAACAATAAAACAAAGTCTAAACCTATCGGTTTTATAGCCTTGTTGCTTAGCAAAGACAAGCCAACCCACATCATAATTTAGTATAGACAAAGACGGTAGTGGCAATACGCCCAACCTCAGATCCGCTTCAGTAGTTTAGAGATAAAGAAAATACTATAAAGTCAATAATTAAACACTAACTATATGGGCTCGGATCAATAGCTACGAATCTAAATTACACTTACGCATACATACATAATCTCATAGTAATGCCACACCCCTAACATGTCACTAGACCTTACCTACTGTGTGAGCGTCTATACTAGGCGAGCGCACATGTGCGCATACGCATCCGTACTTCCTAATTTTGCAAATAACCGGGTGTTCATAATGATTATCATTGCAATAATGAGATAAGCTATTGACAAGTACTTAATATACAAACCTAAGTACGAATCTCAATTACCCACACAACAGTGATAAAAATAACGAAACATTAAAATGTACACACAGAGCTAGACAATAGTAGCACTTACCCAACACGGAGAATAGCTGTAATAAAATATGATTAGTAACAAAATATTTAAACCTTACTCACGTCCGCTCAGCCGTAGGGGAATATATGAATGAATAATAAAGAATAAATAATATAATAAATAAGTATACATACAGTAAATACCTTTCTTCACTTGAAATCGCTGGGATTCCAAGCAGTTGGAACATGGGAATGTATAGGAATTAGGTTTACCCGACACTCTCACTCAGACTCAAGCAAGATTGTTATAATACTAACACAGGATAAAGGTGTCTTGTCCTGTATCGGGCTGGTTGGTTTAGGAGGAATTGTGGTCAGGAAAAAGGGTATAAGGTAGTGGAAATAGGAAGAGTTTGACCTAAGGGGCCCTACGGGGGAATATAATAAATAAATAAAATACACAAATTAAACTTCAATAGAAAGAAGTTTAAAATTAAGAGAGACTACTACTGCACAACAAATTGCGCGCCAAACTAAGCTAAGATCGCACGTACGTCCGGCAGCGGTTCCGCGATCCAAAGAAGAAGCCCCTGCCACGCTCGGTCATGTCTATTTAAGCAGGCGCTGCTTCCCCTCCTCTCTTCACCTCTCGTCCCCTCCTTTTCGGCGTCGGTCTGTCGCACCAGCCACCTGTGCGAAGTGGCGTGACTTTCTGAAATACTTCCTAATTAGACGTAACTAACATTAAATGCTACGCTACTGTAGGCCTTGGGTATAGTAAATCAAAGTCCATAAAAATCCTATGAAAATTGAATGAAAATCATACGATCGACCACTGGCGCCTGCCTGTCGCATGAACACCTGTGTCGTCGTGGCGTGATCTCTCTGCAAAAACCGCTCCTAATTAGGCTTAATTAACTTATCGGCAACTAGGCTTTATTCCTACTACACTAAAGTCGAATCTCGTTGTATTGACTTCCTATTGAAATTACATGTGGTAGGCTTTATACTACAGGGTGATTTATTCCCTAATAAAATCTCAGAATTAAATAAATAACATTTAAATAACTCCTACCTAATAATCTAAAATAATAAATTTTACCTATATGGAACATTCCATTATAAAAACTGAACGGCGGGAAATCCTACCTAGGTACATGTAAGAATGCAAAACCGAAGAAAATTCAGTAGCTTTTCAGTAGACAAGGTGGAAATATGAAAGCTTTAATGTTGTGAAAGAAAAAGAAAATTAAATGAAGCATTTTCCATTGTAATTCCGGTATGACCGGTACACGGTTCATGGCCTCAGCTCCCTCGATCTAAGGGAAGGTCTGTGCCCGAGCAGTGGGGACATATAGATAGACTGATGATGATAGTTTTAATTCTAATACTGTTATAATGTGCATGTCAGGGAGCTGAACACGGACGCGTCGCTCAACCTGCAGCTGGACGAGTCCACCGTGCGCTCGGAGCGCATGACGCCGTTCAAATACTCCACCGCGCACATCAAGGTACGCAGATGATCCACGTAAACAATGGGATTCAATGCAGAATGCCGTCAATACTGTTGGCCCTTTTCCCCTTGAGCGTATCTCTGCATGTGCGAGCGGGGCGATTATACATTGGCGGGCCGTTTTATGTGTTATTGATCTCCTATAAACAACTAGATACACAGAGGTCTTACTAAAACAATTTAAAAAACGTCCAAATAAGGGTTCATTGTTAACGTCCAAATAATGTCCCATAAAGCAAAGTAGGGTCCATTCATCCATTTGGACTTTGCGCTCGGTCATTTTTAGAAGGCAGACTGTGTATCTAGTTGTTTATTCAATTCAATTCAAATGATTTATTGCAGTCACAAAGACCATATAAGTGTCCCATCTTCCAGGGACTGTTAATAAGGTCGGCTATGCGGCAGAATCTGCTGAAAACCTCAAACGGCGCAAATACGCAGGCCTCGGCGATTATTACGTATTTGAGCCGTTTGGGGTTGAGACGCTGGGACCATGGGGGCCGGGAGCACACCGCCTAATGAGACAGATATCACGGCGCCTGGTCGAGGCCACGCGTGACCAAAGGGCTGGCGGCTACTTTGCCCAACGGGTCAGCCTCGCTATACAGCGGGGCAACGCCGCCAGCCTTTTGGGCACATTGCCAATTGTGGGGGACTTGGCGCAGGTTTTTTATATATAATTTTGTTTAAATAGGTTAGTTTTAATTTTTTTATTACCTTTCCATGTATTTTAAGCTTTATTAATAAACTCTTCTACATATTAGACTGTTAGTAAGTACTTAAAACTATGTTAGTGTTTACATGAGGTGTATTTCGCGCCATACATGCGACTTAGGTCCGACTCCGAGACCCCGGGACATGTAAGTGTTTATAGGAGATCAATGGTTTTGGGTGAATGTTTTTTAATGCATCAATCAACTATTCAACTCATGTAGACATTTTGAAGAGATGCCTGAAATCGGTTTTTCGAAGATATTAAGCAGGTTAAGTCGATTGGTTGGGGGCGCCATCTTTGGCGTCTTTTGAACAAACCGGTCTTTAGTACGTAGTTTGTACGGCGCTACTTTGTGACGTCACGGCCACAGTACATCGTGTACTATTTCTGTCTCTTTCTAACCAAACTTGAAGAACAATGAACTGTTTCACGCCCCACGACACATTCTATCGCCTCGTGTACTACAGGACAGCTCGATGTTTGTCTACTGATGGTCTAGCTCTCACACATTATTATTAGACGGACGGTTCATTTAATTATGTTTTGTAAATGACAATGCCAGATTCTGCCCCACCATCAACCGTATGATGAACAAGATAACGAATAAATGTAAAAATATCTCAGTTTTTTTATTAAAGTTATTGGTTTAAAATAAACATCAAACGAGTCGTGTGAAATCGAAGCGAATTATTCATTATTTTTGTTATCATTTTCTACTACTCTCGCAACTCCTACTGATTGTGATTATGCAATATAAAACCTGTAATAAGTCCACAAAATGATAGGTACAGCTTCAATGGTCTCGTAGTTATGTAGGTGGGGCAAAGCAATTGAAATGTGGCAATGTCATTTGTGTAATGGTATTTTGAGAGTTAAATGAATTGTTTGTTTTTGTTTGTTTGTTTTAACACTTTATTGCACAACACAGACAAATACATAAATAACATCCAGAAGAAACAAATTGGTACAAAGGGCGAGCTTATCTCAAAAGAGATTTCTACCAGCAAACTATTAAATATATAAACAAACCTATAATACGAGGACACAACAACACCTATAATTATAATAAACTTACACAAAATACATATAATAAACTACAAATAAATAAATAATACTAATGGATGAAATACTGAATAATTAAGGGTTAGAAAAGTAGTGTTCTTTGACGAGTTTTTTAAACAGAGAAATGGTTTGACAATCACGAATGCTGGGAGGGAGCGAATTCCACAATCTGACTGCATGAACAGAAAAAGAATATTGACACAATTGAGTCCTGTGAAGGGTAGAAGGAAGACCAAGGAGGGTGGTATTATGAGATCTTGCCGGACGGTCAGAAGAACGAAGTAGGAGAAGAGGACATTTTAATAATTGAATAATGAAAAACATTTAATTTTGGATAGTATTGTGAAGTAGCCTGTCCTGTGTGTTGTAGGGCAGCGTGTGCCCGCGCGACGTGGTGGTGTTGCGCCCGTCGTACCCGGTGGACGGGCGGCCCGCCACCGTGCACGTGCTCGCGCTCGCCGCCGCGCTCGCGCACGACCCGCAGGTGCAGGAGCTCAACGCATACCCGGGGCCGCTGGTTAAAGGTAAACACTGCTTAACCTCAAATCAGTAATAATAAGAGAGATATGACAGGGGTCGTGGGCGGGTCGCCGCGGTATAATTAAACGAGTCGATCACCCAATTTCGCCATCAGTTGCCGAGTGAGCTGTCGGATGAGGTGAAAGCTTTTCGCGGAGACGCCTGGGAGAGAGTCATCGACCAGGCGAGCGAAAATGAAACAACACTTCATCATCTCAACCGACAGCTCACATCCACGCCGGCGCCCGTCTGCCCGCTCCTGGACAGTTCGGGGCGAAGGTGCTACGCGGCGGCCGACCGCGCTGAAATTCTTGCCCAGCACCTGGAAACCCAGTTCACCCCGAACCCTGTAGCACCTGAGGCCCCCTTTATCGAGCACCATCTCGCCGTCGAGACCCGTGTGCGCGAGTTCTTGTCTTCCTCGCCGCCACCACTTGGAGGAGATGCATTCATCTCACCGGCCGAAGTCGCCAGAGTAGTTTCCCGTCTAAATAGAAGGAAGGCGCCTGGTCCGGAGGGTATCTCCAATGCCGCTATCCAGCAGCTTCCGAGGAGGGGCCTGGTCGCTTTGACCAGACTTTTCAACGGGATCTTGCGTACGGGTCATTTTCCATCAATATGGAAAACGGGTAAGGTGATCGTACTCCCCAAACCTGGGAAAGACCGGAGGCTTCCTTCCAGTTATAGGCCAATCACCCTTCTTCCAAATTTAGCTAAACTCTTTGAGAGACTGCTCCTGCGGCGACTGAGCCCGCACTTGCCTACGCGCGAGGAACAGTTCGGTTTCCGTAGTGAGCATTCTACCACTTTACAATTAGTCCGGGTGCTCCACCTTCTTGCGGTCGAGCGGAACTTCGAGCGGCGCACGGTGGCGGTATTTCTCGATGTCGAGAAAGCCTTCGACCGTGTGTGGCACGAGGGGCTCCTGTTCAAGTTGTTGGAGACCCCCACCCCTCCGGCTATTATTAAAATCATCGCATCTTTCCTCCAAGACCGCGGCTTTTTCGTTTCCGTTGAAGACAAGATCTCGGACCCCCGCCCTATTCGCGCGGGAGTACCTCAGGGCAGCTGCCTCTCTCCCTGCCTGTATGCGGCATATACAGACGACATTCCCACCCTGAAGGGTCACCTGGAAGAGTGGGAACAGGACGTCGAGCTGGCCTTATTTGCGGACGATAGCGCATACTTCGCTTCGTCGCGGCGGGCCGATATCGCTGCTCGTAAGATGCAGCGACTACTCGACCTGTTGCCTGGATGGCTCGATAAATGGAAAGTGGCCGTCAACGTGGGGAAGACGGCCGCACTGCTTACCGGACGCCAGCGCAAACTCCCTCCCCAACTCAAATTGCGAGGGCAGGATATACATTGGGAATCGTCGGTGAAGTACCTGGGATGCCACATAGACCGGTCGCTTAGCATGGTACCGATGGTCGAAGGCCTGGTAAAACAGGCCAAGACCGCCCGTGCCATGTTGCGACCGGTGCTATGCTCACGGCTACCATTACGTGCTAAACTGAGGATTTATAAGATGTATATCCGCTCTCGCCTTACTTATGCTGCACCAGCTTGGTACTCGCTTTGCTCCACGAGGCAGAGGGCCAAGCTGCAGGCGCAGCAAAATATTGCCCTTCGTATCTGTACCGGAGCGGGTCGGTACGTTCGTAACGACGTCATTGCTCGCGACGTGCGGGTTGAGCCGATCGAAGCGTTCGTGCTGAGGTTGACGCGATCACTATTTGACCGCGCCGACAACAGCAGGCACGCTCATCTCCGCAACCTCGCACCCCTGCACGCGCGCCCTCCGGAAGGCCACCGCCTCCAGAGGGAGTTGCTGCGCTCCCCGTCGCCTTAAGCGGCGGGTTTGAGCTGTGCACCAAACGGCCGTACCGACCCGCCCAACTCCCATATCCCGCATACCAAGCGGGACCAATCTCACCGTCGGATCATTATCCGGCGAGCTCATGCTCGGGTAGAGAGGGTATACCTCAAGGCCCGCACTTCTCCCCCGAAGTTAGGGGTGAAAAGACCCGGTCGTCGTCGCCGAGTGACTGTCCGTCGTATCATTACTCTCGATATTCAACAAAATACCGAGTTGTTCTGTGGCTATTTGTAAACTTACAAATAATGTCAAAAACTATGAGTAAATAATTGAAGGCATCACGTACCATATATTTATGTAGGAAGGGCTTAATGGAGACAAGCGGTTCCCATACAAAATTATGATTCGGCCCCATCTCTCTTATTTACTGTGCGAGATCGTTTATTTCATTCTAACAGGAGATACTGTATCAAAATACAATAGTAACAATAAGCAAATAGCAGTTTTTTTCCCTACAGATGAAGATACAAATATATAAAAATTGACTTCATAGTCTTGATAATAATAATAATAGTCTACTAATAATACTTGATATTAATAGTCTTTGTAATGTTAAATACGTAAGGTTATGCTAAGTATACACATTGTATAACTGTTTGTTTTCCAAAATAAAATAAAATAGATATTAGTTTTTGCTCAGTATTGGTGTAACATGTGGTTAACGGTGCTCGGAGCACAATAAAGTTATATTTAGAATTTACTTAGAATTAAAGGCCGCGCCACGACCCATGGGTCCAAACCAATTCACAAATACCCTAAACTAATTGAGTCGGTGGGCGCTCACCGATTATTGTTCTACGAGACAGTTTAATTGACGACGGGCGTTGACACTGCTCAATGCGCTCCTAACAACAGCACCTGAGTGCGATGTGTTTGCGAGTCGATGGGCGGATGTGTGTTGTGAGTGCCTGAGATATTGTGAGGTGACGGTTGATAGGGTGTCCAGTGTTGTTATTATATAGTAAACCTATGTGTCTATGTTTACGGTGCATTGGCATGTCTGTAAGGCCGTAAATATAATTGTAAATAAATAAATATAGGCACACCAACCTCGATCTTGAGCGAGTGTTGGAACCCTCCCGTGGCACAGTGATATCAGTCATTATCCGAGTGTTGTTCCAGGCGTGACTCACAAGAAGAGCGTGATCGACTACTGCCTGTCGCGCGTGCGAGCGGCCTCGCGCGCGCCCGCCCGCGACCACACGGGCTACGTGCTGCTGTGGGAGCTGCTCGCGCTGCTGCTCAGGCAGAACGGGGTAACACAACATATACACCAACACCTATTGTACAGTCGAAGACAGAGATATTTCATATTCATTTATTGTAGTACTAGATATACATCGTCAAATAGAAAATTACATTGTACAATATTATAATTAATGTCACAACAACTCATTTGTCAATTAAATTAAAAATATATAAATCCGTAATATACCTATGGTATCGTCACAATAATTATAAATAAATAAATTTAGTAGATAAGTATACAGGGGGCCTCAATAAGGTTGAGATTTTCTCAAAAACTAGTGGACCGAATTTAATAATTATTTTACAGTTACATAGGTTTAACTTTTATCTATCAAACAGTGACATAATTTTTGCAATAGGTCAATTAGTTTTTGAGAAAATCTCAACCTTAAAAACTCTCCTGTACACCTTTCTCTGTGTTCCACCGTACCTCATAAGGCAATGAATAAATGAATTATTATTATGAACACCATACACTATTATGTTCCCACTTCACTTGACTATTCGTATTCGCTGTTGGATGTTTGTCGTATTTGTCAAATATATTGACAATACATTTTAATTGTTTTAAGTACGTTTTGACATTCACTTACTAATTTATTTTGACATTTGTGAATCTAATAGGACATTATTTTATAATCAAAACAATTGGGATTTGATTCCATATACTCTTTGACATTTTCTATTATTTGTAATGGTAAATTTTAATTTAATTTATTATTGATGACATTGAATCTCAATGTATTATTATTATATTTAGTTAATATTACATTATGTACATCGTCTACTAGTATAGTAGTGTAACTGTGAAATATACTATTATTGTTATTAAAAAATTATGACGATCATCTTTACAAATAGGACTGCATTATATGTATTATATACTATTGTAAGAAAATTATGTAAAGGTGAAATAAATGAAATCTAATCTAAATCTATGATATGTTTAGGTGCTCCCACACAGCAGCTATATAACGTTACAGACTGTTGCTTAACATTTGTTGTCTAAATTTTTACTTGTAAGCTACACGCTGTTATAAAATGTTATCGTGTTACACAATGTTTTATATAACGTTATATAGCTGCTGTGTGGGAGCACCTTTTGTCAACATATTGTGTGAATAGGCAAATAAGACGAATATTTTGTCACACATGACAAGTATAACAAACCAAGTGAAGTGAGAGCATTGTGGTGGCACTTCACTTGGCTATTCGTATTTGCGTATTTGTCAAAATTGGCATGTGTGGTTGTATGTGTGACAAAATATTCGTCTTATTTGTATGTACGGACAACAGCAAAACAATGGTAACACTTGCAGTACGATTTTAAATCTTACGCAGATCATAAGAACGGTCCAAACTGTTACATTTGATCTGCTGTTAGCTGTACGTCAAGTATTTGACAAATACGACAAACATCCAATAGCGAATACGAATAGCCAAGTGTCAATACGGATGTTGTGTACCGCGGGCGTCTGCCAACATAATAACACCGAATCGATTGATATTTGTTATAACTGTTGGTGTCCTTGTCATTCATTGTGCGATCGTGCAGGTGGTGGTGGGCGCCGACATCGCCGAGCTGCTGATGAAGAACAAGCGCGAGTACGAACTCAGGACACCGTCCGTGAAGAACAACACGCTCAATGGTACGAATGGCAGATTAAAGATATGAGACATTTTATTTATTTTATTAATGGACTCGACTGTTCGTCATTTGCCAATGTCATGTTACAGAAAATTCAATGTATTCAATAGTCTTCTATCTTCCTCCAGGGGAGTCGCAGTAGCGTCTTCACCCTGGATAGCCGCGTCTTCATGTCTTCATCCAGAGGAGACGCCGTAGCGTCATCACTCTGGACGAAGCAGCTCGACAGTCACGCTCACTCCCGAGCTTGTAGCGGGAACTCTTGATAAAAGCTTGAAACCCCAGATCTTGCTCAAATTATCCAACAAATTCACCATACTGTCACTCGCGAACATGTTCTGATTAATTTAACGTGATATTAATCTCAAAATAACCACTGTAGACAATAAAACAAAAATTATCAAATAATTTTGCAACCGTCGTTTCCCGCCATTTTCAAGAGAACCCATATGAGACATAATTTATTCAAAAAGATAAAACCTTATTCTAAGTTTCAGTTACTCCACATCTCTAGTATACAGGGTTGCCTTGAATTCATTCGACAATATTACCTAGATGGTTAGGTTAGGCAGCCATGTATAATACCAATGAGTCATCCTCGGTTTTTCGACGGAAAATCTTACGTACATTTACCGATTTCTCTCAAAATGGTGAAGGAAAACACCGTAGAAGAAGAACGCTGTAGTTTAGGTGCAGTTGAATTGTATCATGTATGATTGGTTTGCAGACAGCCGGCGCGGGTCGTCGCTGTCGTGCCGCGAGGACGAGCCGCGCGACCTCTCGCCGGAGCAGCCCTCCGCGTCCACGTCAGACCTCACGCGTAAGTATATTATTATTTATTTTATTAATGGACTCGACAGTTCGTCATTTGCCAATGTCATGTTACAGAAAATTCAATGTATAATAGTGTTCTATCTTCCTCCAGGGGAGTCGCCGTAGCGTCATCACCCTGGGTAGCCGCGTCTTCATGTCTTCATCCACAGGAGACGCCGTAGCGTCAATCACTGTGGACGAAGCAGCTCGACGGTCACGTTCACTCCCGAGCTCGTAGTGGGAATCTTGACCATGGCGCCAAACTTCAGATCCTGCTTGAATTCTCCAATAACTTCACCATACTGTCATTCGCGAACATTTTCTGATTAATTTAACGTGATATTAAACACAAAACACTCACTGTAGACATTAAACTGAAAATTATTAAATAATTTCGCAACCGTCGTTTCCCGCCATTTTCAAAAAGCCCGCGTAAGTATATACAAACAATATATATATTCTTACCTTCGTTAGGCAGTTGTCCCACCGCCGGCGAGTAAGCGAGTAAATCCTGGCTATTTTTTCACGAAAGAAACGTACAACAGATAGCACATTCCGTGTAAACAAAAGAGACGCAGAGACAACATTTGCGCATAACGTAGATAAGTTCAGGCTGCACTGTAGCCAACTTGCTTTGGGAAATACCAAGAACTGGATCGTGAATATTTAGTGCAATATAACAATGTCGCGATGCTGCAGCGCGTCAGGGATGTTTGCGGCAGCCGACGTGGACGGGTTCCAGGCCATCATACGCAAGGGTCGCGGCCCTGATGCGCCGGGTTCGCGGCCCTAACAGCATCCTGAAAGGCATTGCGGATACCATGGACAGGCCGATTCTGAGCCATTGGGTACACTGACATGTCCCGGGGTCTCGGAGTCAGACCTAAGTCGCATGTCATAGCGCGTAATACACCTCCTATAAACACTAACATAGTCTTAAGTACTTTCTTTTGCATTCTTAATGCGCAAAGTTGAATCTCCCAACTGCGAAGATTATTTATTTTTATTTGATAGGAAAACTTACAGCTTTTATGTGTGTAATATGGGTTATAAACTTAAGTTAAAAACTAAGCCATTTACAAGTTTTCGCCAATAATTTAAATATGTGGGTTAGTTTTAGTAAATTATTAATGAATTAGAGTGTTTACAACTATAGATACCCTTATGCTTAAACATAATTATGGGACCAAAGAAGACTTGCAACATATTTTGATGGAATGTTCCGGTACGCGTCTAAACGAGAGCATGTTATTAATAGTTTAGGTTTATGCAAATTAGATGTAGGTATATTCCATGGCATTTTAGCTGAGCCAACTTCAGGCCCAGCTAAAATGCTGTTCTCGATCTTTTATAATATTTAAGTAGATAGGTTAAATTAGAATAGGTACGATGGGATTGGCATCGTCACTTTATGTGTACAAATATCCCTAAACAATTATAGAAAATAAAAGTACTTACTAACACTTATATGGTCTTTGTGACTGCCTGTGATTCTTTCCTGAAATTATCAAGTCTCCAATCCAATCCTAAAATGTCATTGATTGTAATGTAGTCATCGTATATTCCAGCGCAAGACGAGCTGAGTTCCGCCAGCGCGACGCCGTGGGCAGGCGGGGGCGGGGGCGGGGGCGCGGAGGAGCGCGCCGCACTCGACAAGCTGCGCGAGTACCTCACGTATGGGAACAGGCAGGACGCGCTGGGTGAGTGAGATGGCTTTTACCTCTGTAGGAGTCTACTCCTACAGGCTCCTGGAGGCTCTAGCCTTCATGGTGCTGATGAAAAAGAAAACCATTTTTGAAAAGTTTCAGATTCTATTGTCTAATGTCAGAGGGAGTAAAAATGAGTTGCCAGTAAATGTTTGTGTGAAATATCTTTGAAAATAATTATTGATTTTAAAACGGGTCTGACGCAGAATGTGCACTTCGCAAAATGTACACTCGACAAAAAATGCGCATTTCGCATTTGGTGCACTTCTCAAAATGAGCACTTCGCAAAATGTGCATTTCGCAAAATGAGCACTTCGCAGAATGAGCACTTTTTGTGGAAGTTGTTAATTAATAAAAATGATATGGGTACTGGGTATTTAAAATAAAATAGACACTTTTACAAAGTAATAATTTATTTAAAAAGTAATCCACTAAGTTTAGACTGTCAATTAAATATTTCTATGTATATTCTATGTAAGGAAATATTTAATTGACAGTCAAAACCAAATGTCCAGTACCCATATCTTTTTTTATTAATTAACAACTTCCACAAAAAGTGCTCATTCTGCGAAGTGCTCAATCTGCGAAGTGCTCATTTTGCGAAATGCACATTTTGCGAAGTGCTCATTTTGAGAAGTGCACCAAATGCGAAATGCGCATTTTTTGTCGAGTGTACATTTTGCGAAGTGCACATTCTGCGTCAGACCCTTTAACCTTTGACTGGTGACATGGTTTTTGTGTAACATAACTGGTGACGAGCGGCCTGAGAGGCCGCTGCCGTATCTGGTCTATAGCATAGAAATTAAGTATAGTAGCTTACAGCAGTGTTTAATAATAGTTTAATAACATATTAAAGGATAAAATAAAACAAACCAGTATACGCTAAATATAATTTCTAATTAGGAACTTGCCATCACAAGTCATGTATCATCTACAATCAAAAAAAAACTAGAGGAGAGATCAACAATTCCAAAAAAAATTTAAATCAACATATTATAACAAAAATCATTTTTTTTCATAAAGTTAAGATACAATTCGATACTAATTTTTTTTGTTTTTATTCACAAGTGTCTTTTCACAAAACTGACAATGGTCAAACTTTGGTATTTTTATTGACAGTCAGGACTTAATTGTTTGGCACACTGCAACTCGTGGCTTGGTTTATTTCTGGTTCTTATTCTTCAGAGACACTTTCTTCAGTTCCCGGATCATGATCATTTCGCTCCAGGATAAAATTTTCGGTAACATCTTCGGCTTCCGATTCACTTGGGTCTCCCTGTGCCAGCTATTGTTCAATTTGACGTTCGAAGTTAGTATTTGCGAATGAAACCTGTTTACTGGTCTTTGGCACTACATTCCTGACTCCCGACTCACTACGCTTCTTTTTTAGAGGTCCGGAATTATTAATTGCCGGTATTAGATGTAAAATAACAAAAAAACCATACAACAAAATCACGCAAAAAAATTACGTAAGTGGTGACATAAGGTCTGAGAGGCCGCTGCCGAACTTAATGACGATGTAATTTACCGATTTAGGCCTGTACAACGTAGTTATCCTATTCTACGACGTGAACGCAACTAAAATCGAAGGTACTTAGGTGCTCAAACACAGGAAGCGCGGGCAATGGGGTGAAATGATGTTTCACTGACACGTCGCGGCCTGTGAGACCGCTTGTCACCAGTTAAAGGTTAAAACAACAGTGAACACGTTTAATTTCTATTTCTTTTAGGTTTCAACGCCTAAACCTCTTACACTGTAACTCATATGCTGGTATTCATAAACCTAGTTAAACCTTACAACACAAAATAACCACTTTAGATCAGACAAATTGATCAAAATTATTTTGCAACTGTCGTTTCCCGCATTCCAAAATGATCTTTATTTATTTATGTTATTAAAATACTCGATAGTTCGTCATTTGCCAATGTCATGTTACAGAATATTCAAAATATCATATTCTTCTCTATCTCCTCTGGGGAGTCGCAGCAGCGTCTTCACCCTGGGTAGCCGCGACTTCATGTCTTCATCCAGAGGAGTCGCCGTAGCCACGTAGCTCGACAGTCACGTTCACTCCCGAGCTCGTACTCTAGATATAGCACGAAACTATATGTCGCGTGAGCGAGTGAAAAGTGGTATTGTTCTTGTTAATGGTTTTAGAGTAACTGTCCAATTTGTTTTTGAATGTCTTTCCAAAACTATAAGAGAAACACATTTCTCTGGCGTGTGAGTGACAATTTTATTAAACTAAATGATATGTTAGATCTTGACGTGTTCAATACCGGTGTTGGGACAGCGAGGCGTCTGTTGAGAGGAATGTTCTTTGATGACTGATATGTGCTGGTAGCCGGAGACGTAGCTCAGAGGTCACCCTACGGTGGACGCCGCGGCCCCTTGCTAACTTAAATTGTTGCCACCACACTGTCTTAGCAATGAAGTGTGGAAGCATCACAAGGTCTGAGTGGGAGTGAATGCTGAGCTGTGTTTGTGGCTAGTAGTAGTGAGTAATTGTTACAAATAGTCATACATAGTGCGAATCAAATGTTCAAGTGTTCATCTTAAGTATATTAGATTGTTTATTAGTGAAGACCATTAATTGGCTGTCCGATGTATATTGTACTTTGCTATCAATGTTTAATGTGACGTTGGTTTTCCATTTTAAGTAAAATAAATAAAATATTATCTCATCATCCTAAGCGGTATGTGTTGTGTGTTCAGAGTGCGCGATGTCTCACAACCTGTGGGGCCACGCGCTGGCGCTGTCCGCGTACTGCGAGCGTCGCGCGCGCGGCGCGGTGGCGGCGCGCTTCCTGGCCGCGTTGCCGCGCGCAGACCCGCTGCACACGCTGTACGCGCACCTGCAGGCCAAGCAGCCGCCCGCGGCCACGGTACGCACACCGGGGACTAGCACAGCCAGCGGGGATTCCTTTTTAAGCGCGCGAAACGCCATTAGCTACGTTTTTGTTTAATTAAATAGTTTCCGTGGTATTTAGTGATTAATGATCGCGTTAAGGTAATCAGGAAATGTCCGAGAACGTTTCTATTAGTTGGAGTGCTCGAAAGAAGTCGTGTTTGTGAAGTTTTGTGCTCTTAGCAAGGTTTCCTTTGCATATCTTGATGGTTGCGCGGATCATTGAGTTATTTCGTTTAGGGGTTTGGGAGGGTTGTGCGTAGGTTTAGGTTAGGTTATCTTCGTATATATGTATGTATTTATAAGAATTCAGACATTCTACTAACATCAGACCAGGCTGTATGCCCTAGTTGGCTTTGCCTTTCCCATTGGGAAGAATCTTACAAAAAAAACAGGCAGCGGCGGCAAACGCAGGCTTGCCAGATTGGACTTTTCTAATTCCTCCAGATTCATAATTTGTTTCCCCAATATGATACGTTTTACAAAAATATCCCCCTAAAATTAATTAACATTTTTCAAGTTTTTTTTTTAAAACGACGATAGACAAGACTACTTGTCTAGAAGACATGTGATTACATTTAACGTTTTTGGAGTTGTATTCTAGCAGGCATAAACTTTGAGCATATACCACCCTAATTATGTGGTCACTTGAAAACTTTTCTTACTTTTATTCGACGATTTAAAGTCAAATTTCTTTATTGTATGTAATCATGTTCTGTACATTTTTGCACGTCAACATATGTTTAGAATATACATTTACACCACTTTGCAAGGAAAAGGTGCCAACGCTGAGAAGAAAATTGCAAAGACTATAAATGACATTGCCAGATTTCAATGGAGTTTTGCCCCACCTATAAAACTACGTGTACATTGAAGCTATCATTTTGTTTGTTGGGGAGTGATTACAGATTTCATATTGCATAATCATAAACAGTAGGAGTTGCGAGAGTAGTAGAAAATTATAACAAAAACAACGAATAATTTGCCTCGATTTTAACGCTCAGCACTATCTGTTACATTGTCTGATGGTGGGCCCACAATACAAAAAAATCTGTCACGTTACAATGAATGATTAGCGGAAAACCTACAAAAACTTTTAAAATTGATTTTTCAGCTTGTACAAAATTTTATTTTAAACCAATAATTTTGATGAAAAAACTGAGATATTTTTACATTTATTCGTTATCTTGTTCATCGTACTTTGATAGTGGGGCAGAATCTGGCATTGTCATTTCAATTCGGGGTAGATAGTATGAAATATCTTAGGATGCGTCGCGCCGCGCAGGTCCCCCGCTATTATGTAAGCGTATGTTTCATCAAGTTGTTGTCCCGCCAGTGCGCGGCCGACGAGCGCTGGTGCGACTGGCGGCCGCACGCAGCCATCATGCTGGCCAACAACTCGGCGCGGCCGGACCAGGACATGAGGACACTCACGCAACTAGGTGAGATACACGTAATCGTATGATGCACTTGGGTGAGAGAGTTTTTATACCCTCTGGTGGCATTATGTGTGCATACAGGGTATGTGTTCTACACATACCATTTTATTTATTTATTTTACAAGTTTGGATTACCAACAGCTGTGCAGCGTGGTCAAAAGTTGTTACAGAACATATTTTCTACGCAGCCAATAATAGGTAATCGCAAATAAATACATGACATGAAAACTTATCAACTAGAGAATACAAACAATGTGAGGAATAATTGAGGATTATTGTCCGGTATCGGAAGTTGTCGGTATTGTAAGCTGTTGTTGTGTTGTTGCCATATGTCAATGTTATTTGGTTATTTTTCCTTGGGATTTTATGCTGTTTTACCCTCGATGTACATACCTAAACTGAAGCCTAAATCAAGTGTCTTATTTTGTAAACAGAAACTACCCTACCCTACTAACATTTTAAGCTGTTCTGTGACAATTGCATAGTTATTTTCACAATAATGAACAGGTTCAAATTTCAATCAATCAGTTCCTTCAGTGTTACTTCACAACAGGTAATTAGACGATCAACTTTGTTTACAAAATAAGACACTTGATTTGGGCTGCGGTATATATCTTTTGGGGTCCTTAAATATCCCAAACTGTAGCTCTTTGTATAACCATTGTCATTGCATAGAATGAAAATTGTCTGTTTCCAAACTTACATACGAATGTAAACTATTGACTAGTTGGACTTGGCGTATAGTGATACAGCTTTTTTGTGTTCCTCTACCGTTTAACGAATAAAAGATTTATCTATCTATCAGACCAATATTTTCTGAAATAAGTACCTATTTGTTTATTGCAGGCGACAGTCTCTCCTCCCGCGGCCTCCTATACTCCGCCCAGTTCTGTTACCTCTCCGCGGGCGTGCCCCTCACCGCGCACCCCCTGGCCCCCCTCCAGCCCCCCAACCCCACCGCCCCCACCCCCGCCCCGTGCCCCCGCCTCGCCCTGCTGCTGGCGGACCCGCGCGCCGCCACGCTGCCGCAGCTCGCCACCAACCAGGCTATATTCGCCACGGAGATATACGAGTACGCGCTGTCACTCAATCAGGATTACGTCATCAAGGAGCTGCAGGTGCGCTTTTATATTTATTTGCTTATTTTCAAAGGAAAGGATCCATGGTTTGATGATGACAGAAAGATCTTACGTATTCGTGTCGTTTTTTTTAACAGGCTGCGGAAGATGTTTTTCGAGATTCGAGTGTATGTATGTCTAATTCTTCGGCACGCCCTAAAGCCTAACAGCCTTACTTATAAAACACACTAATCAACCACTGAGCAACATATTAAACAATCATTATTTAAACTCTTAATAAGAGATTAACCTTTTTTTTGTACTTATAAACGTTATTTAAGCTAATCGTAATTTTAAACACCAAAAAATATTTAGGTACGGTAACACTGCTGAATGAATTCAAAAAAGAACGAAAATTTGGCATAAATCGGGGTAATGACTCCAAAGTCCTTAAAAAAGTAATCAGCAGTATCAAATGGAATCGGCTGTTCCGAATTCGGTCCGCACAACCCTACCACGTTGTTTAAACTGACAGCTACTTATTCGGTTTTCAGGAGTTGATTAACTTTAAATAGTGTTTATAAGTAAACATTTTTTAAACAATTGTTAAACAAGGTATTAATTTTAATCATCAATTATAAGTAAGGCTGTTAATGTCGTGATGGATTTTAATATATGAGGTGTCGTTAGATTCATCTTGATTGTAGGAGTGACATAGGCTATTAAAATAAATTCAAAATAATGATACAGTCGTTTTTCTTTTTGGTTTTATATATATATTTTTTAATGATTAGTATGTTATTCCGTCCTGTGCTAGGTGTACAAGCTGTTGCTGTCGTGCCGGCTGTGCGACGCGGGCGCGTACGAGCGCGCGCTCGCGTACGCCGAGCAGGCCGCGCGCGCCGTCACGCGCGCGCCCGCGCACTACGCGCCCGCGTTCATTGCGCAGCTGGCCATACTGGCGGACAGGTACGCACTATAGCTGGTGGAATAGTAGTTTTGATATATAATACTTGATCAATATTGACAGTAACCGAAATAAATTGAATTATTTTGTTAAAAGAAACGTGCTACGAAAATAATCATGACGTCACTATCTTCGTAATCGCGCTTCCTTCTTTTGACGGCCATCTTGATTATTTTGTGAAGTTGACGTCACAAGCTGTAAGAAACGGTTTAATTTCTCTCTCTTGTGTGGTTTAGTAACCATTTATTCACCAAGTGATTCAGGCCTCCCGTAGGCCTCTCAACTAACTAACGAGTGCTGCCGAGCGACAGCAACCGGGACCGACTGCTTAACGTGCTCGTGTTAACTGTTTAATATAAACCCGATTTTTAAAGTTTTAGCTGATTATTATATATAAACGGATATCACTCACATATATTGTTGTAGTCGGCAATTAGACCGACAGTTTCGACCGATTTCGACGGTCTTTTTCAAGGTGAGCGCGCCACGCCCGCGTCGCCGGTGACGTTTCTTCGCGCACGTTTGAGTGCGCGAAGAAACGTCAACGGCGACGAAATGATATTTAATTTGTAAATTGTATCGTGTTTGCAGACTGAAGTACCACGAGCCGTCTCTGAGCGCGGACTCGCCCGTGCCCGCGCCCGTGCTGGGCGAGGCCGGGGGCGCGGGCGCGGGCGGTGCGGGGGCGGGCAGCGGGGACAGCGCCGAGGGCTCGCCGCGACACCAGCAGTGGCTGCACGACGTGCACGCGCTCGCTAACACACTGGCGGTGAGGGACGACACTTATGGTGACACTTCACTTGTATATTCGTATACACGTATTTGTCATAATTGCCATGTGTGGTTGGTATGTGTCACAAAATATTCGTCTTATTTGTACGTCAAGTATTTGACAAATACGACAAACATTCAATAGCGAATACGAATACCCAAGTGAAGTGGGAACATCAAATTGCCTCGATATTGGCGTGAAAACGTTTGTTTTTGCTGATAATTCTGAACGCACCCTTCGGATATAGTTTGTTATTGACAAGGCCTCTTTACAGCCGCTACTTAATTTATTGCGATTGTTACTATTTTTAATTAATTATTAATGAATGTAAGTAGTTTAATTACTTTTAGTGACCACTGACACAATACAGTGGGTCTGCTTTTGCCCTTCTGCCTCTTTGTATATAGAGCCATGTAATATACAGTATTAAACATGTATGATCACAATATTATACAATGTATGACGTAACCAAGTGTTCCCTGTGGACCTAAGGTTAAAATAAATGAGTATGAGTAAAGTCACAAGAAAACAATTGTCCTGTGTTGCGCAGACGCAGGCGAGCGCGGGTCCGGGCACGCCCCAGCTCGTTACGGGCGCGGCTACGGGCGCGGCTACGGGCGCGGGCGCGGGCGTGAGTTCGGGCGCGCCCGCGGTGGAGCCGCAGTTCTACGCGCCGCCCGCGCAGCCGCAGTACGAGTGGGCGGAACAGGTATTATTATTTGAGATCTGGTTGTTGGTTCAAGTCCAAGGGTCATGACCTCAAAGGTCTCATCATCAATCATCATCCATCAGTCTATTTATATTGCCCCACTGCTCGGGCACAGACCTTCCTTTACATCGAGGTAGCTCGGGCCATGATACACCACGCGGGCCCAGTGCGGGTTGGCGGATTTCACAGCTTTAGAATTTTTTCTGGCAAAAATTTGAACCTTAAATAAATTATAATGTATATCAGAGATTTTGCTTTAGATCAAATTCACTTCATTAAGGACTCTATTACTTGGTGGTATCATGATATAAAAATAATTCCCATGGCACCACCGGTTGAAAAATACCCTTGACAGTAGTGTCAAGGCAGCACCCAATGTCACCACCGGTAGCGGTGGTGTCATTGGGTGCTGTCAAGCCCGCCACGGATATTACAATATATGACGTACCAAAGGGTTCCCTGTGTAAGGTTAAAATAAATGAGTATCCCTTGCAATCTCCAGCCGCAGCAGTACCATCCTCCTCCGCCGCCCGAGCCCGAGGAGCCCGTGGACTACTCGCAGTACTACCCGCAGCAGCCCGAGCCGCAGCCGCAGCCCGAGCAGTACGCGTACGGCGAGGAGTGGCGCGCGGAGGACGCGGGCGCCGCGCAGGCGTACGCAGACCAGTACTGGAGGAGCGAACTGGCGCAACCGGAATATGCTGAGGTAAGGGAGTAAAAAAGGGTCTCAATAAAGTTGAGATTTTCTCAAAAACTACTGGACCGATTTTAATAATTCTTTCACAGTTACATAGTTTAAACTTTTATCTATCAAATAGTGAAAGAATTTTTGCAATAGGTCAAGTAGTTTTTGAGAAAATGTCTACCTTAAAAACTCTCCTGTACAATTTTCTTTGTTTGTGTACGAGGGATGATGTAGGCTGGATATGGATCTTGGAGCATTTAGATGGAAAACGCATTGATAGAACATGTAGAACTTCATCATCATCATCATCATCAGCCCGTATCAGTCCACTGCTGGACGTAGGCCTCTCCCAAAGCGCGCCAATCAACTTATTTTTAAATTACTTATTACTTATTTACTTATTTTTATGTAGAACTTATTTTTAAATAAATCCGACTAAATATATACAGGGTGTCCCAGAAATCGACGTCAAGCCGGAAACGCGTGCTAGGCCAAGTGATAACAGTTATCAGAAAAATATTAAAAAATCCAAGTCATGTATTTTGATAATTATTGGCATTTAAAAAATTTCGAGAAAAACGACATCTTTTGATGGTTTTTTAAGTACAATTATTACAAATCTTAACGTTTTTTCTTTTTCTTTGATGTAACCCTTAATAATGCTTCTCTAAATTCTAGTCTAAAACGGAAAGCCAACTGCCCCAGTTCAGAAGAAAATGATCACTTTTTGACCTATCAAGTTTTGAAATTTTTTACTATGCCCAACTTTAATCAACTATCCTGAAAAAAATGTACTACGCCTTTCTGGCCAGTGATCTCAAAAGTTGGCGCAATCCATGACGATTCCAAAATGGTATGACACTTACCAAAATATTGCTTTAACAAGGCCATTTTGATTTGTTTTTGTAAACTATCCCCAAAACTAGGCATGTCGTTTTTCTCGAATTTTTATAAATGCCAATAATTATCAAAATACATGACTTGGAATTTTTTTTATATTTTTCTGATAACTGTTGGTTATCACGCGTTTCCGGCTTGACGTCGATTGACGTCGGTTGACGTCGTCTGGGACATCCTGTATATGTGTTCGTGTTCATTCTGAATGCTCTAAGAACTCTAAGATACCAATCCATATAGCTCGTGTACAAACAAGTAGGCTTATGTTATGATATCCGTTTCTGTCTCGCTAGAGGTGGCTGGGAAACCATGTTATGTAACATATGTATAGTTTAACATACATGAAGTGTGGTCGTTTTACAATATCATACAATAGTGATTGTGTTCCCTTGTCATGATTTGACTAATGTTGCATTGAATTCTTTAAATATTATCCTAATTAATCGTAGTAAAATTTTATCCTCAGCTTTTGACTAAAACTAATATCTGTACTTTTAATTGAAGTTTCAACGGATTAAAGAAATATAAGCGTTGCAAACTCATTTTACAAACGTATCGCGCGCGCCAGCGGACTGACTCCATTCGTAGCGATGCTGTATAATGGTTGTATCGGTGTCACACTCGCAAAGCGGTGCGCTCTGCGGCGGGCTGATGTCACACGGTGTATTTCAAGCGTAGTGGATAATTTTATGCACTCTGCCAGTGAAGCTGGGGGCTGACACCTAGGGCAGAGTGAGAGCGCAATCGGGAAATTGAGTAGTGTCTGTATCGTTGGAGTCCGTTCGCTGGTCCTTCCTCATACTAACGCGTGTCGTGTGTCCCCCCCCCCCCGTCCCCGCCCCCGTGCCCCGCAGCCTGTCCCCCCGGCCCCCGCCCCCGCGCGCCGCCCCGCCCCGCCCACCGCGCGCGTCTCCCCGCGCACCGCCCGCGCCGCGCCGCACACCCTGCACCTGCCGCCGCTCCTGGAGGCCACGCCCCTCGGCGCGCCGCCCGCCCCCGCCCCCGCGCACGGCCTGCGCCGACGCGTACACCCCAAACCGGCGCCGGTCAACATAGGCTTCGTGGATGAAATGAGACGGACAGCTCCCGCCCCCGCGCCGGCCCCGGCCACCCCGCCGCCCGCCAAGCGGAGCGTATCGCGCGGCAGCAGCGTGGACTCGGACAGATCGCGCAAATCACCGAAAAAGCTCTCCGATCTGGATATCCACATCGCGCACAGCCCGCAGCGAGCCGCGCCCTGCGCCCCCGCCCCGCCCGCGGCGCCCCGCCCGCGCGCGCCGTACTCTGAGCGCGGCGCGCGCTACGGCACCGTCATAGCGAACACCGTGGACACGTGGGCGCGGCAGAGCGGCCGCGACGGCGGCGGCGGCGGCTCATACAAGCCGCTCGTGTTCGGCGGCACGTACCCCATCGAGGTGCCCGCGTCGCCGCCCGACGAGGTGCCCGTGGCGGCCGTGCGCGCCCTCACCGGGCCCCCGGGGACGGACCGGCTCGCGCTGCGGCAGACCATCGAGCGCAGCCTGGGCCGCTTCGAGGCGATCCTGGCGCGGCGCGGGGCGGCCGCGGAGGACAGGCGCAAGGCGTTCTCCAAGCGAGTGGTGAACACGTTCGACATCGACGAGCCCGTGCGCGCGGACGCGGCGCCGCAGGACGCGCCCGCCGGGACAGACGCGCGCTACTACGTGGCCGGACCCAAGACGTACAATATTGACGAGCCCGTGGCGTTCATCTAACTGCGTCATTGCGACAAACTTGGAGAGAATGCTAAGGTCGTCCCTGTCATGCGCCAGTACGAACAATACATGCATTTCATTTTATAAGAAATTATATACAATCAATCAAATTGTATTTATGTGTTGCTTTCTGTGATAATTTAGTGATCTTATTTTGGAAATTATTGATCTGATCAAGCTTTACTATTTTTAGCGAAACCATGACATGTAATCAAAACAACGCAAAATTATACAAAATTCTAAAATGTAGTTACGCTTTAATAAAATTAACTTAAATTAGTGATTATATTCTTCACCATTGTATGTAGATAATTTATACTCATCTATCGCGTCCATTTGTGGTGTAAATGTTTATCGGGAATTAAATGTTTAATCCAAAACAAGCAGTTTTTCTTAACCGAATATTCCTAGAGAATTATTAAAAAGTTCGCCAAACTCTGTTACTCCCTAATCATGATCCACGCACGTAAAGAATGGGATTCAACGAAGATGGCGTCAATATTGTTGTCCCTTTCCCCCTTGACCGTATCTCTGCATGTGCGAGCGGGCGCGTATCATTGTCGGTCCCATGTGCGGGCGTCGGCCGGGCCCCTACATCCCTCCCGCTTTTTAAGTGTATTTTATGTTTTCCCTACTAATGCTGTTAGCCATATACACATAGTTTAACCTCGCTTATTAAACCGTGTTTTGTCACTTTCACACTTTATTGAAAAAGGTAAATTAGAAAGAGACAGAAGGCTTTAAACCCAGGTACCTATTAACTTTAAATCACGTGTATGGCTAACAGCGTTGTTTGACTTGTGTGTTTGTATGACGATCATTTAAGGACCATTTATTTTGACTGTTTTGTATTATTTATTATAATGTTGAATTGACATTCGTTTTCACATTCCATACAAAGTAAAGCATGATTGTATCGATGTAAAATGAATGATGTTATGCGTAATTTTGAACAGGAATAATTGGCAAAATATAGACACAATTTTCAGAAATCATCACAGTATTATATTTTATTCCTCTTCAAGATTACTTATTTTTTTGTATGTACCTATCTTTCTTTGCAATGTCATCAAAGCTAAGATTAAACATTATGTAATGGAGAGTATTATAAATATAGTTACATATTGAATGATAAACAATGAAAATATTTATTATATGAAATGAAATATAAAAATGTTTATCTAAAATTGCCGCAAATAAAGGCTATTCTATATTGTTTATATATTATAATTAGCGAATTGGAGAATATACCAATTTTGTTGCGTGTTATCAATTTAAAGCTCTTTCAAAAGCTTTACAATGTAATATACAAATCTGTTGCTAGACGCCGGAAAGGCGATTGCCAAATACCTAGGACAAAATACCCATTCTCCATTCCATACAAAGATATCTTAGCTTGGGTGAGAGAAACGCAACGCCCGTTGGTCTTCTACACAGACGTACGCGAATTCTATTCACATAACGCCCCGTTTTCATATAGATTAGTGAAAGTGCGAGTGAGTAGTGCAGCTTAACAGTGCAAGTGTCAAACGTCTAGTGAAATATAGTTAAAGAGAAGCGTGCCCGTTTCTCAGTGGGGAAGATACTTGCAACACTTGCAGTGCGATTTTAAATCTTCCGACGCAGATAATAAGAACGGTCCGAAGTATTACACTTGATCTGCTGTTAGCTGTACGATCTAACACAGAGAAATGAGTATTAGAGAGTTTTTAATGTTGAGATTTTCTTAAAAATTACTTGACTGGTTTTTAAAAATTCATTACAATTACATAGTATATTCTCTATCTACTACTCTAGTAAAAGACTTCTACTACTAGTAAAATAATTTTTCAGTCGCCCATCTCTCCCCCCTTGCATCTCACTCGCACTTGCCCTAATCAAAGTTAAAACGAGGCTTAGCAAGTTGAAGTCCGCGCCGTACAACCCCACCACTCTACCCCACCACTCCGCACTGCTTACCCGCGACCGTAAGTGTCTGTTTGATTCGCGGAGTGCCGAGTTCGATTCCGAAGTGGTATAGCCGCGCGGTTAAATAGTCGAAATAAAGTTCAATATTCACTCTATAAATATTGTCTATAGTGTTAACGATTCAGAGTTTTGAGCGCGATTATAGTGAGCTCGCTCTGACAACTGTCAAACGTCTACGGAATTTGATATTTGTAAAAGCGAGTGATAACCATGCGCTAAAACTGTATATAGTCGATATTCATAGACTTTTGAGAGCAAGCTGAATTTGAATTCGATCTTACAAATTATTATATATAAACGGATATCACTCACTTATGTCGTCAATTATGACTGTCGGTCTAATTGCCGACTTCAACAATATAAGTGAGTGATATCCGTTTATATATAATAATCGATCTTACAACTTTCAAATGTCATATTTTTTGACAGTTGTAATACCGTGCTCACTTTAAGCTCGCATTTAAAACTGTCTACGAATATCGGCATAAGAATCTCGGCCTAAGCTCACGTTCAAAATTATCTCTGATTCAGTCTTTATAGGTTTGCTTTTTTATTTTTTTAGAGATTTTTGTTTTGGCTGTAACCGATGTATGTAGTCGTCGCCATTTGTAGTCCCATTCTTTAACTGCGCGGGGTACATATGTAGTTAAACTAAAGCCGAGCCGCTCTGTCGCGTTCGTTTTAATTCAAAACGAATAGAAAGTTGAAAGTGACCACTTTCAAATACACGAATGGAAATAAACTTGTTCGAAAAGAATAAAAAAAGGTTTTTATATAAATACAATCCTTGTCTCATATGGTTGGAAATCTGTATTTACTTGATTGGAGTATGATATTGTTGGTTTAGTAGTTTTCTCTTTTGTTTTCAAAAATTACGATTTCTAAAACTAATGAATTTTTTTCAAATAAACGATGGTAGCGATTCTGTCGTATTTTTAAGTTTTTAAACTAATTTTGACATGTAAAAGTAGTGCCGTGCCGTCCTTTTCATAACTTTATGTAGGAAAGGAAGACGGCATTTGAAAACTGTCAGATTTAGTTTAGTTTTAAAAAACGCATGCCAGAATTATTACCATTGTTTGTTTAAGAATTTACTTTTGTGTTAAAAAATCACGATTGACAAATTATAAAATCAAACAATATTACTAAATATTAAAATGGAGAAAAAATTTCGTTATGACTAGGATTTTTTTCTCTCCATTTTAATACTTATTTAGATTTTCGTTTCGCATATACAAGAATAATTCAAAGAACAATATTACTCACAAACAATCCATGTTTCCTATATAAAGACAACTTGTATTGATGTAAATAATAACTTTGATTTCATGCTTTTACAAAGAACTGTCAAATTAAATAAGCTATGCCGCTTCGGATCGAACAACTGATACGAGGGCCCAGACAACGGTAGATTAATGGTAACACTTGCAGTACGATTTCAACTCTTATGACGCTGATAATAAGAACGGTCCAAAGAGTACATAATTGTACGTATCGTGCGTACGTGGTGCGGGTATGCGGTGGCGTAGTGCGTTGCGGTGGGGGTGTGCGGGTTGCGTTGCGTATCGGCGGTGTGTGCGGCAGGCGGTAGCGGGCGCGGGTGCGGTAGCGGGCGTGGGTGCGGTAGCGGGCGCGGAGGAGCCCCCGCGGCCGATGATCACGATGCCCGGCGCCAGCTCCAAGCAGCTGTACAACGACTACGACGACGACAGACCGCCGAGCGCTGATGTGAGTACAATATGAGATTGATTGAAGTTGTGCACACTAATATTGCACTTTGTTGAAATATTTCGTATATTATATATTTTGTGCTAGTTTAAGCTTACTTTCCTTAAAAAATGTGTTTGTCCCTTTCCCATTTAGTTAAAAAAATAAGATAGAAGTCTTAAATCGTGGACCAACTTTAAATCACGTTTATGTTTTTCTCCATTTATCATTTAGATTTTCGTTTCGCATATGCAAGAACATATCAAAAATATATGAAAAAGGAACGCGTCCTCAATTAAAAACATGACTTCTAACTACAATGTTAGATATGAATTTTAGTAATTGCACAATTACTGGATAGATGTCGCTACCGTCCCTAAGACGAACATGGAGACAGATTCACGACCTGACTACGATATCACGGTGGCTCTGTTGGAAAAGAGCGTGCCACGGAATGGCGTGGTAGAATCCCGATCGTGATGATTTTTTTTCCATTTGTGGGGTGCTACTGTTTTCCCGTGGATTCGAGGTTGGTGTGGATGGGTGGACCAATAAAAATAGTATTAATTTCCAGCATTTATTACTGCACTACAAATACCAAAGTGTCCGACCGACTGCACGGTACGACCAAAAGGGTGGCTTGGCTTGACTGGGAACGACTGGCGGCTCACTAGATATTCAGCGCATACGCGCGACCAGTCCAAATTATCTTGAGCTCCGTGCCGCCGCTCGCTACACCATTTATCATTTAATTTAACATATGTATTACAACTTATAAAAGACATTGCCACATTTCAATGGAGCTTTGCCCCACCTACAAAACTACGTGACCATTTAAGCATATTGCATAATCATAATCAGTATCATTTTCTACTAATCTCGCAACTCCTATAGAAGAATAACAAAAACAATGAATAAATCGCTTCGATTTCTTACTATTTTCTGATTTCATAATTAAGCTGTTTTTTTCGAATCGCAACTTGTACAAATCTTTACTTTAAACCAATAATTTTAATAGGAAACGGAGATATTTTTACATTTATTCGTTATCTTGTACAACTTGCGGTTGATGGTGGGGCAGAATCTGGCATTGTCATTTTATGCAATAAAAATAGTAATTTTGTATATTTTTACAACAATTCATTTCAATATGTAGCAAACTGACCGCGAGACCGACACGCCCAAGTCCGGCAAGAAGCCCGAGAAGCCGCGCGACGAGGGCAAGGTCCGCGCGGGGGCCGGCGGCGGCGGCGGCTGGCTCGGCGGCATCCTGACCAAGCTGTCGCTGCGCCCGCCCAACCAGATGATCCTGCCGGACGACAAGAACCCAACAGTGAGTCACAATCGATATGGAGCGGTAGACATGCCCACATTGATATAAACCAGAGGTTCTCTTGTTTCGTCTACCGCTCACTTTGAAAGTCAATTATTTTTCAGCGACCCCATTTTTTTTTTACTTTACCAAAACCTTGTTAAATCTTGATCTACGAAAGCTAAGTTAAATATTTTAACTTTTTATTTTAAACAATTAAAACAGGGCAGAAATGTAAGCTAACTAAATAAAATAAATGATGTTGTTTAGTAGGTAGGTTTTGTTTCAGAGAATTTTAAAATATTAAGGGCCTTCACAGAGCCAACTAGCGCCGCCAATCTTAAAAAAATAATATCTTCGAATATAATCAATTTTATTAAAAAGCTATTTACAAAATGTTTATTACGATAAATACTATTTTTCAATATCCAATACATGGCATAATTGCGACAAGCTAAGTTGTAGTTCACAAATGTGCCAAAAACGGCAGTTTTTCGCAATTATGCGAACTACAACTTACCGACATTGAATCACGTTATAAAAAAGCAAATTAAAAAAAATAGTATTTATCGTAATAAACATTTCGTAAATAGCTTTTTTAATAAAAAAAGATTATATTGGAAGATATTATTTTTTTAAGATTGGCGGCGCTAGTTGGCTCTATGAAAGCCCATAAGTAGATGAAATTACAAATCAGCCATCGCCCCCTAACTCAACGATTTTCAATATATTTAATTATTTAGGAATGCTTTAATTGCGGTATTCTTATTGCCTTTGCGTTGTTCCCCACAGTTTATTTGTCATGTTATCAAATATTTTATGTACAACATTGTATAAGATCCCATAACGTTTTTTCTGTCACACTTATTATAATTATTCAATGCCTATTGTAGTGCCTTATGTATGGAAACTCTTGTAATGTGTGTTTCTTCCTATTTATTTTGTATATGATATTATTGTATTTCGTTATACAACTTATTTATATTATGTATTTATATGTAATATTCCTACTTATTATATAGTTCAATAAATATTAGTGGTTTTCTTTGTGTGTTATTATGTTTTATTTATATCTGTTTGTTAGTTATACATTCAACACCAAATAAGGTCTTGCACTATAAGACAACCAGTGTTAGCGACAAAACTCGTGAAAACGACATATCTAATAAAATTAAAACCCCGGATTAAGGGCTAGCCCTTGGTGCAAGCTACCCTAATACCCTTACCCCCACTTGCGATATAAGATAACTCTAGAGTTACCGACTTAACCCGACCAAAATGTATGGAGTTTTCTTGCGTTAAGGGGAGCTGTCAAACTCGAGCGCGAGACAGAAGATGTCCCGCAGCGGCGGAGTGAAGAGCACGGCACAGTGACTCCATATTAGTATTTTTATTAATTTTGGATGAATTTTGGCAGGGAAATAAAAATACGCCAATAAAAGTCAGATTTTTTTAAACAAGCTCTCGTATTTATAATGCCCTACATTTTGATATATATTTTGTATGAATAACTATTTCGGTTTAGACTTAGTTTTCATATTAAAAAACATAGATGGGGAATGTTTGCGATTTCTTTTCTATCGAGCGTAGTTTGTCCAATCGTGTATCGGTATTCATCAGTCCCTAAATAGACACCCCAAGATTGCTATTTTTTTTTCAGACGTTTAATATTAGTATTTAGTGCTTTATAGAAATACTGTAAATCCGCGCATACGAAGCCTTAAATACTTAACCCAGGGTTATCTCAATATTGCAAGAGACCCTTACAGTATCATTATTTCTAGAGACAATGCAATCTTTTTTTTACTAAATACACCTTTCACTTATAACAAGTTAAGACCTCCTCAATCTGTTCCAATAGGTTGATGACGTTATATTCAAGTGACGCTAAAAACACGAGATATCTAAGTTGAGGATAAATTATATTCCTACTGGAAATAAGTTCCAGTTGAACTAATTTAACTTTGAAATATTGGGACAATATCTTCCTAACTGTTTTAACTGATTGAACAAAACTTTTGAACATACGAGTATTGTAACACACCGATTCACTCAGTGAGAGATTTAGTTATTTGAGCCAAACATTTAAATTACTTTTTTTTTTAGACAGACAACAAAATTTATTTTTATTAGTAATATGAAATACAGCTTAAAATTACTACAAATATATAAAATGATTAAAAACTAACATTAAATAACTAAAACTACCTATAAATAAAATATGTCCTCTAGGAGGGCATCGGGAGTCACGGTGCCCAGAAGGCTGGCAGCATTTCCTCTCTGTATTGCCAACGCAATACGTTACCAGAGGTAGCTGCCAGCCCTCTGGTCACCGGACTCCTCGACCAGCCGCTTGGACAGCTCTTTGACGAGCTGTCGAGCGTCCGGCACCCACGAAAATTTAAAATTACTTGAGTGAGTCTGTTCACGGGGACCTCATTAGGGTTGGGGGTTACTCAATATGATGGGATCAATTTTTATAAATTATTGTACAAGCAAGTCTAATCTGTTTACTAGTGAAAGAATTTGTATAATCGGTCGCATAGTTTTTGATAAAATCTTAACCGTAATAAGGCCTCTTACATACCCACTTTCCTATTTATTTAAGACCATGTCCTTAGTAGTATATGTGGTGTGCAGATCGTGTGGGACGCGGAGCACAAGCGGTGGCGCAACCTGGACGGCGACTCGGACGGGCCGCTCGCCGCGCCGCCGCCGCCGCCGCGGGACGCGCACGCGACAATGCAGGCGCACGCGCACGCGAACGCGCAGTAAGTCGAACTAGGTTTGCCAACTGCTAGGCAAACTCTCTCTCTTGTGTTTAAATATACTTCTTTCTTATAAAAACCATATGTTTCAGAACTTATTTCTAATTTTATGTATTGTTAGTGGGTGGGATTATATTTTGTATTGATTAAAATAAGTGGTGGCCCCCCGACCAGATGGAGGGATGACCTTCGCAAGATGGCTGGCAGGGACTGGATGCAGAGGGCCGAGAGTAGGGTTGAGTGGCGTGCTTTGGGAGAGACCATGTCCAGCAGTGGACTGATACGGGCTGATGATGATGAAAATAAGTTAGTGTCCGAAACACAACCCTGCGATCGATTACTGTCGTAGCAGACGTGGCCCGCAAAGTGAAACTGTCACAGAATGGGTGCCATCGGACGGTCGCCGGCGTCGGGCAGACCTCGGCGTAGGGGAAGAGACGAGGTCGTTAGATTCAGGGATGGGTGGCTGGAAGAGGCTCGGGACAGGGATGGATGGAAGAGGAGGGGGAGACCTTTTCCCAGCAGTGGGACGATTTATAGGTTAACAAAAAAATATACTTTAGGTTTTGTCGTGGATATGATAACATTGTTCTTCCTCTACGGAGTAAGTTAGGCTGATAGTCATATACAGTTTTGTGCACGAATTCAGCGTGAGCTCACACTTACGACTGTCAAAATTGTATGATAACTGACAGTTGTAAGACCGAACTCACACTCGACTCTACTCAAAACTGTCTTGTAACTATCGGACTTTTAATTCATCATCATCAGTCTATTTATATTGCCCCACTGCTCGGGCACAGACCTTCCCTTACATCGAGGGAGCTCGGGCCACGATCCGCCACGCGGGCCCAGTGCGGGTTGGCGGATTTCACATGCCTTAGAATTTTTTTTTCTTCTACGACATGCAGGTTTCATCACGATGTTTTCCTTCACCGAACTTTTAATTGAAGTCAGCGATTTTCATAAAATAGACGGGAGTTACAAACCGGAGTATAACGAGTGCCTGAACACATTAAAGAATTTTGAAGTCGTGATTACAAAGTAGTAAGTAGTTATGTATGAATTCCAGAAGCGCCCCTGTGGCTAACGCGGGCGCGGCCGCGGGCGTGGGCGCTCCGCCCGCCGCGCCCGTCTCCAACATATTCAAGATGCAGAAGGGCAGACGTGAGTATAGATGCGAAGTCGGGGAGTTTCGGTTTTAACCGCGCGGTTACTAACGGGTTTTTTCGGTAGAAATGATTTCTACCCGGGTCGAAACGGGACTTTTCACCGCCTGGTGGTTAGGTTAGTTAGAGACAAATTCATGATCAACGGTGATGATCATGATTGATGGAAAAATAAAAATTATTTATGGGTATTGGTCATTTTTTAAATAATGTGCGCTATTTCGATACATTAATTTATTTATTAATAATATCATCATAAGTTTAAAAAATGTATAAATAAGACACAAAACTTCTTAAAATAAATGCTTGTAACCTAAAAAATACTAATTGCGTGGATCGTTGAGTTATTTCGTTTAGGGGGTTGGGAGGGTAGTGCGTAGGTTTAGGTTAGGTTATCTTCGTTTATATGTATGTATTTATAAGAATTCAGACATTCTATTAACATCAGACCGGGATGCTATGCCCTAGTTGGCGTTACCTTTCCCTCTGGAAAGAATTTTACAAAAAAATGTGTATTAAAAATACAATACAAAAAATACAAAATCATTTATTTAAACCAACAGAGTTGTATAGATACAAAAATATACACATTTATATAGACATAAATATTCCAGATTATTACTTATATAATTTTTTATGTTTATGATTGCCTAGTCTGTCTGTACCTATTCCACATTGACTATCTCCTGGCACCCGCACTGGCCATACAGCCGTCACGCAGCGTACCAGTTAATGAGCATCTAGCTTACTTGAATATAGCCACAGTTTCGACCATTAGATCAATTAAAGGTTGTGTTATGTTGTCCCAGACATAAAGAAGTCCTACGTGGACGTGTTCAACCCGTCCGGCGCGCCGACGCGTCCGCTGCCGCCGCCCGCGGAGGTGCTCGGCCCGTCGCTGCCGCCCGCCGCCGCCGCGCCCGCGTACTTCGTGCCGGCCGCGCACGCACAGGTCAGACAACATGCTTTATTTATTTATTTTATTAATGGACTCGACTGTTCGTCATTTGCCAATGTCATGTTACAGAAAATTCAATATATCTATCTTCCTCCAGGGGAGTCGCTGTAGCGTCTTCACCCTGGACGAAGCAGCTCGACAGTCACGTTCACTCCCGAGCTTGTAGCGGGAACTCTTGATAAAAGCTTGAAACCCCAGATCTTGCTAAAATTATCCAACAAATTCACCATACTGTCACTCGCGAACATTTTCTGATTAATTTACCGTGATATTAATCTCAAAATAACCACTGTAGACAATAAAACAAAAATTATCAAATAATTTTGCAACCGTCGTTTCCCGCCATTTTCAAGAGAACCGTCCTGTTGTTTAGTCACTGTCATTGTCCGTCAGTCGTTAGTCGATGGTCTTCGTCAGCCAGTCTTTGATGTCAAAAGAGTATTGACGCCCCAACACCTACTATGTTATTTTGTAGGTTTCTCTTGAAAATGGCGGGAAACGACGGTTGCAAAATTATTTGATAATTTTCCTTTTAATGTCTACAGGGACTATTTTGTGTTTAATATCACGTTAAATTAATCAGAAAATGTTCGCGAATGACAGTACGGTGCAGTTATTGGATTATTTGTGCAAGATCTGAGGTTTCAAGCTTTTATCAAGAGTTCCCGCTACAAGCTCGGGAGTGAACGTGACTGTCGAGCTGCTTCGACCAGAGTGATGACGCTACGGCGTCTCCTCTGGATGAAGACATGAAGACGCGGCTACCCAGGGTGAAGACGCTACTGCGACTCCCCTGGAGGAAGATAGAAGACTAGACTATTGAATATATTGAATTTCCTGTAACATGACATTGGCAAATGACGAACTGTCGAGTCCATTAATAAAATAAATAAAAATAAAAAGTTATTTTGTACCTCTGTGTAATGTTCCCATTGAATGTCCCCTCGCCGCCGCCCGCAGGAGCCGGACAAAATCGTGAATGGCCACTGACAGGTAACAACAATAACATTTACTTAGCGGATAGTAATCTTTGCCGGCGCCGGGGCAGACCGCGGCGTAGGTGGAGAGACGATATCGTTAGATACAGGGATGGGGGGCTGGAAGAGGCTCAGGATAGGGATGGATGGAAGAGGAGGGGGGAGACCTTTGCCCAGCAGTGGGACAATTTATAGGTTTACAAAAAAAAATTGTGTAAAAAAAGGGGGGGGGGGGGATCTCAATCTGGGGAAAATTGAAAAATCTAATCTGGCAACTCTGTATCTAAAGCTGCAATAAAGGGTAATAATTAAACAAGGGTAAATACTAAGTATGGTATGAAATAGATACACAAATATACAATACAACATAACAATGAGTACAGTAGCTTATTGGGTTTGGGCCTTTAGGCAGTTGCCCCACCGCCGGCGAGTAACTCTCAGCTATTTTCTCGCCCAAGAAACGTACAAAAGATAGTACAGTCGACAGCAGATCAATGGTAACACTTTTGACTTTTGTCAGTTCTTATCATTTGCGTCGTAAGACTTGAAATCGTACTGCGAGTGTTACCATTGATCTGCCAAAGTCAAAGATATTTTTTGCATGGCCACAGGTAATAATAATAGTTCTTAAGGTAATAACTAAGTCCGCCGTAGCCTACCAATATGGTGTACAATATTATGCCTATTATTTTATATACTATCAATATTAATAGCTGCTCAATCAATATCAAATGCTGTCGACTGTACATTCCGTGTAAACAAAAGAGACGCATATATTAATAGTTCATCGCCGACTGTTCACACCGCGGGCGAGTACTCGCTCGGCTAGTTTGTCGCCGAGCGATGGGATGTACTCGACTCGCTCGGCTACACTCGCCCGGCGATGAACTATAAATATTATGTCGCCGAGCGAGTATCGCTGCGTCTCTTTTGTTTACACGGAACGTACAGTCGAAGACAGAGATAAGTATACAGGGGGCCTCAATAAGGTTGAGATTTTCTCAAAAACTAGTGGACCGAATTTAATCATTCTTTTACAGTTACATAGTTTTAACTTTTATCTATCGAACAATGAAAGAATTTTTTGCAATAAGTCAAGTAGTTTTTGAGAAAATCTCAACCTTAAAAACTCTACTGTACACCTTTCTCTGCGTTCCACCGTACTATCTATTGTACACATGTATCTAGTGTAAAAATAGCCCATGGTTAGTCGCGGCCAAGCTAGATAAATATACTCGCCATTCGCTGCTCGTCCACTCGTTTTATAGTTGATAGCTCTACTCGCTACTCTACTACTGGGAGAATGCCTTATGCAGTAAATCGTTGTCGTTACTAATATTGATCGTATTTGCAGAGTGGCGTGTACAGTACGCAGCAGTCGCCGGGCGAATACCACGCCGGCATATAGCAGCGGCACACAGCCCGCCACCTCACTCGCTCACAGGATCACGCAATGGTCAGGGTCTTTGCAAACCATACCTACACCCTAAGATAATGTAAGGCCGCATTTCCACCTGCAAGACAACTTCTAAGAGTACTGTCCGATAGTAGCTTGCAAGTGTAAACTGCGTAGCAAGTGCGGTTGACACGGGCAAGCTCCAGTCGGACATTACTCGCAGTTTTCTTGCAGGTGGAAATGCGGCTAAATACTACGTCTAGCTATAGTGTGTCCCAATCCAATTTTCATCAACATACCGTTTTAAAGTTCACCAAAAACAATATTAGACTAACTCTGAACAATTTTATTAAAAAAGCTATTTACAAAATGTTTATTAGGATGAATTTAATTCTCTATAATATAGAATAGAATAGCATACTAATATAAAAACTTAAAATAATACAAATAATAAAAGTAATATGAAAATAACATAATAAGCATATCGCCTACGTCGCCCCCATGCGGCAGGGTTCCCAGGATGCTGGCGGCATTACCTCGCTGAACGGCTACACTCAGCCGTTGAGCGAAGTAAGCGCCAGCCCTGAGATCCCCTGTAGCGAGGACCAGTCTTTTGGACATACTCTTTGCAAACATTTTTGTATCCGACGACCACGGGCCCAGTGTTTCCACAGCCAGCGCGACATTCGTAGTGCGCGCTGAGCTGGGAACTGAACTGACTCATTTGAGTCCTACTGGCCAGCTTTGAGATCATTATTAACTAAGTGCGGTAGTGGTTTGATAACCTTCACTGAACAATTGGATTGGGACACCATAGACGTATGTATACGACTACAGCTCACCACTCTTAGAGATATACAGGTGGCCTTGAATTCAATAGATGGTTAGGCTTGTGACATACATTAATTCTGCACAGCGTTAAAGTAAATTAAACAATTTGGTGTTTTTGGTGAAAATCTCAACCTTAACGACTCTCCTGTCCACTTTTCTCTGTGTTACGCCTTATGTAACAAGTAGTTTGGCAAGTGAGGGTCCATTGACCTAGAAACGACTGCGGTTCGGTCAACATGGCTGCTATGCATCTCAACTCGTAAGCTGAATTCAGAACACCGCGCGATATATCGTCGTAATTGGTCGTCGTGAAAATTGCTACGGTAAAAACGCATCATTCGGTGCTATTGCGGTTCTCAAAACGATGACGTCATGGCGTGCGTGACAGGGACAGTGCTATTGCGCTGGTATAGCGGCATCACATGATCTTCATCGTTTTGAAAACCGTAATTGCTATTGACAACAAAATCATAGCTGGTAAAAGTTTTAGAATTAAAACTATAGTGAGCCATTACTACAAATTATTATATATAAACGGATATCACTCACTTATATTGTTGAAGTCGGCAATTAAACCGACAGTTTCGACCGATTTCGACGGTCTTTTTCAAGGTGAGCGCGCCACGCCCGCGTCGCCGGTGATTTCGAAATCGGTCGAAACTGTCGGTCTAATTGCCGACTTCAACAATATAAGTGAGTGACATCCGTTTATATATTAGCTGGTAAAAGTTATAACAAAAACGACGTTTGCAGAAGTCGAGCGTTATAGCTAGACTGCTAGACCTTAAAATCGACAACTATATATGTAGGGATTTGGATGTATGAACATATAACACACCCTTATACCCGTTCTTATTCATGCTATTATTCCCTTACCTCTCTTTCTTTCTCTCATATGTCTCCTCTCGAACAAGTTGGCCGGACTGTGGGAAACTCCCCTAAAAAAGAGTTTCTCGTATAACATTATTATTTAAGACGTTATCATCATGTATTCCATAATCATTATCATTACCACAATCATGGAATTGCACACATGATGACATGTAGGCAAATTAATTCTATTTTCAATTTTATTATGTAATCTGCGGCTCGGCCGTTATAACGGCCGCCGTTGCAATGGCCGCGGTTATAACGGCCGCCGTTGCAATGGCCGCCGTTATAACGGCCGAGCTCGAATTTTCCGTACGTTGTGCTGTGGGTTTATTTTATTAGATTTGAAAAGAATTTGGTATTATTTTTTCTATAATTATTATAATAATCTTATATTTCAATATTGTATAATCGTAGCTGAAAATTAGTATTTATTTCAAGTTGTATTTTAAAGGGGGCGTTTGTGGACATGTTAGAAAATCTATTAATATATCACCGGGAAAGTTATTGTGAATCAATTGGCGGTGCGGAGCGCGCCCCTGGAGTCGGGTTGTTTTTACGTTCGCTTGCAACGGTGCAATAGTCTTGTTGTATCGCTATTGCTATAGACAATAAACTAGTAGATCTATTGTTATTAAACATTTTCCATTATACCCTAGCCCACAGGAAATGTCTTGTTTCGTAAACAAAAATGACTTTCATTTGCTGTGTGATTATCGCATAATTATTTTCATATTATATAATCGGATCACTTTATTATGACAATGATGAATATAATCATTCAATTCCTTCAATGTTACACCACAAATCCTCTCTAGCCAAGATGTTATTGACTTTCCTTAATGCTAGTAGAGTAAAAAGAAATATGTATGGGATTGACATTTGCTTTTTCGTTAGCTATTGTCAATCCCTATAACAAACAATTACTATACTAGCGTTAAAGAATGTCAATGCTTGGCTAGGAGTACCTGTGGAGTGATCACGGCTTCCATCGTTATCGTAATCGCGTTCAATTTGACACATGGACGTTATACATTGCTGCTATGTTTTTGCCAGTTTTAACAAACGACAACGAAATGCAGCATTGTATATCGTTCAAGTGTCAAAACGATTGAAGTCGCGGTCACCTCCCTGGTAATTAAGACAATCATATTTGTTTACAAATTCAGACACTTTCTGTCGGCTTAGATATAGCTAATTATAGTCATTATTTCCTGACTGTTCCACTACTCGTATGTAAAATAATCAAGATGTAAAATGTTTTGTAAAGCTAGTTAGATTGGAAGGGCCGGTTGTATAAAATGTTAAATGCCTTAGTAACAGTTAATCTGTGGGTTAAATAGTTAACACCGTAGACGTTATATTGTATAAAAGCATAAACTCGTGTCTGTATATTTGGTTGGGACAGTGCGCCGGCGGTCCGCGGGCGGCCGGCGCCAATATAGCAATGTATTATAATGATTCGATACTATGGAAAATATTTAAATAAAATGTTTATGTTAATGCTTATATTGGAGTTTTATTGTACTATCAGACTTTACATGTTGGATCTACAGAATCCGTATAATTCAATAGTCAGTGTTAACTTGTAACCCCAATTTTGACGATCACCCAGCCTATTCGCTACCTGCCTCTCCGTGAAAGTTGCGGATTTGATTCTTAAGTGAACTATATCGCAGTATTACATAAGGAGCGCCCTACGTGTACCTGAGCTGATGACATAAGGAGTGTCCACAAAACTGCGAATTCGCAACGCAGAAAACTGCGATGTCGTGCGGCAAGACGGTTCCTTCGGGTTTCGACGTCCATCAACCGTACTGAAGTAGAGTGCAAGCTGAGCCTTACTACTGTCCGATTTTATACAATTTTGTTTGTCGTAAGAGCGATCTCTCACCAATAGCTCACTTCAGCTCAAGCCTGTCCGGCCTGAGACCCTAAACGCCTATCGTGCCGTTGCCTGCGAGTTCGTCATAGTCCAGCGTGGTGCCGTTGTCGCGCGCGGCGGCCACGAACTGCAGCGTGGCGACCGCGAGCGCGCCCGCCACGAACGCGGCCATCAACACAGACAGCGCGCACACGGCCTTGTTCATCACCGCCGAGGATATAGACACCTGGGACTATGCTGCTTTCAGTCACGTTATTAGAACGGTTACAGCATCATATTTGATTTAACGGCTTCTCTTGTGCTTGTAGTGCCAAGTTAGCGGTCGGTACCCTTGTGGTCAAACCCCGCAGGATACAGACAGTACTTTGCCTCTTCGAATCGCGTCACGCTAATGCACCGAAGCAGCTAATTTTATTTATTAGATTCTCTTATTAAAGAGGTAATCTCGTCAATTTAAATTAAAACAGAAAATAAACATCCAAATGCATCCAAGTTACTTATGTCATAATATGTCACTGGTTTTTTTAATACTTTTTCTCCAAGACCATAGAAGATTGTAAAAAAACTGACAACCATTGATAGTGCAGAGACAACGGTCCGTAGAGAGAGATAGTCTAGTTCTGTGTGGTTTAACCGTGGTTTAACTCGCCCTTTGTCACTATCACATTTATAAAACTACTTATACTTCTTAATTATTATACTTGTATTATTGAATATTTATTTGTATTATTGACCTTGATGATGAATTTAAAAAAACGTCCAAGTTAGAAAGGGACCGTAGAGAGATACTTAGTCTACGAAAGGGACCGATGGCTTAAATCGCGGAATAAATAACGTTAATGGCTAACAATGTATATCTCTGGCAATCTTTAAGCTGGCAGCACAAGCGACATAAAATAATTTTTGAAACTGTTAAACTACTCTTTATTTATCTTCTCTCAAGTTTACTTAGGCATGTCACTTCACTGGTTCCAGTATGACGACAGTCTCCCTTAACTTGTCAGAAAACCTATCCAGTCTCGATCAATGAGCGTATCCATTTGAGTGCGCCCGCGACGCTCACGTACACTGCTGGCTCGCACGAGAGCGCGCAGTGCGGGTTGCGCGCCATCACGCCCGCGAGGAGGCGGGTGCGCGCGCGCAGCAGGGGCGTGCCCGCGCACCAGTGGCACGCGGCGCCGCGCGCGTACAGTGCGCCTGCGCATAGCGCCCCGCCAGCCGGCCGCGCACCCCGCGAACTCGTGTCGTTGCCCGCGCACAGTCGCCACGGTAAACTGTATACAGTCACTTCGCGCAGCCGACGTCCGGACTCGCCCTTCAGTATTGTTCTGAAATGATTGACAATATTACAGCCCAATAGCCAAACCAAGATCGGAACAGAAACTTTAAGAAGAATTAAGATAATTGCAAAAGTCGTAAAAGAGAAAACACTTTCAAAAACACTTTCGGTGGGCGTAGCTTGGCCTGTGGTGGCTCAGTTGGTAAGCGTGTCACGGAATGACAAGGACACAGGTTCAAGTCCTGCCCACGGCAAGAATTTTTTCATCGTGTTCTAACTTTCAAAAAAAAATACCCCGAGATTTGTGCGCAAGCTTAGCGTGAGATAGCCCTACTAAACGTCAAATTCCATAGACAATAGAACGTAAGAGCGAGCTCATGCTAGCTCGTGCTCAAAACTCCTTAGTGCTATATATTTCTGATAGTTAGTTGATGCAGATTCGTTAGTTAAAGTCTCGAAGATGTACTTCGGTCGGTACTTAGAAGTAACTGATAACATACCTTAACCCCCCAAAGCCGAGCAGAGTAAACTGCTCCCCAATCGTGATCAGAAAGTTGTCCACCACACTGGGCAGCTGCACTGCTCCCCGCAGCCTATCCTGACTCCTCAGTGCGGCTAAATCATGGCGCCTGTCTTCGTCATACTGCGGGTGTATCTGAACATCCGTCACAGCATGAGTCCTGCCATGACTCAATCCGTAACCTTCCACCATCATATACAAGTCCAGCTCATTGATGTCTTCTATGCAACTCGCAGCAGTCAATGCCCATCGCTCACTGATAGCCGTGAGGATACAGCCGAAGCTTGAAGGTGTCAATCTCACTAAGGCCAGCACCATATCACCATAAATATCCTCTGCGTCTTCCCCATCAGACTCATCTTCAAACGCTAACTGATCGATGTCGGTCGCTAGTGGGAACCGGTCAGATATTTTAGCTTCCATCTGTTGCTTCTGTTTACGTGATGGATTAGTTTCATAGTAATGTGTTGACGCTGGAGTCTTTATCGAAGGCACCCATGTGCATTCCGCCACAGTTGTGTTAATCGGAGGTTCTAAAGAGCTGGTAGTTGATTTTGGTTCTGGAATAGGTCTCGTTGAGGGCACTGATGTTGTCGTAGTTGACGGTATCGTAGTTGACTCAATTGATATCGAATTGTAGCACACAATAAGGTGCAATATCAAAAATATTAAAAACGCAATACATATGACAAGGAGTATAGCTTCCACAATGACCAACCAAGCCTCAGTCCTAGTGAAGGACTTGCACCACGCTCTGAACTCTCGGCAGCACTCATTGCACATTATTTTAGGCCCTTCATTACTATATTGTGACAGAGCATGGCCAATGTGATTCTTTTATTTTATTTGAAGAAAGTCACTCGAGTTGCAGTTTTATTAGCTTCTTTTACAGTATCTTTTCGTCTTTGAACCTTAAATAAAGATATTATAATTAAATTATTATACATCTGCTAGTTCGTCATGCATGACATGTAGAAGTAGATATAGGTAATGAGAAACAACAGTCCTAATGTACGGCTATAACATGGTGCTATTGTCTGCAGTGATGAGGTATACACATACTCGGGGTCCACTATGAGACAAACAAGCTACCATAGGAGACGGACGTGAGTTTATGTATGTCAGCCCAAATAAAGTGTCTTATTTTGTAAACAATATATATATGTATATGATCGTGACCTGTTTTGATATAATACTGAAAGAACTGATTGATCGAAACTGTTCATCATTGTGAAAATAAAGTAATCTGATCTAATAATGTGAAAATAGCTGTGCAATAATCACAGAAAAGCTTAAAATGTTAGTAGTAGTTTTTGATTACAAAATGACACATGGGCTTCGGTTTACGTAGTAATGTAATATTCAGATAGTGGATCTGGATACCACAGATTCAGTAGTGGGGGGCCTTGGTGACGCCTTTGCACATAACAGACACTTTGAAAGGATAAGAACATATCTCATAATTTGAATTACGCATTATCCATGCTCGGTGAATAAATTAGAACATGATGAAAAAATTCTTCCTCGAAAATTCTTCCTGCCCACGGCAAGAATTTTTTCATCATGTTCTAACATATCTCACGTCGCTTCACATTACACCTTCAGTATCTAGTGTCACTTGCTTACCTCTCCCCCGCGCCGCGGTGCTGCTGTATAATGTATGGTCTCTTGAACGGTCGCTCGCTGCACCCGAAGCGCAGCTGCCCCGACTCCTTCCTCCCGCCGAAGCCCCCGCCGAGCCTGCGCGGCCGCCAGCCCGCCAGCCGGCGCTCCGCCTCGCGCTCCACCGTCACCATGGAGCCGTCCACCTCCTTGTGCATATCCCGCAGCGCCCGCTCCGCGCCGCTCGGGCCCTCGTACTCAACGAAGGCGTACTGCTTGGATTTGCCCGTCACGATGTCTCGCACTAAGCGACAGTGCAGTATTTTGCCGAATTTTGAGAATTCAGACTTTATTGTGTCCTGGAATAATGGTAACATACTTTGGGAGATGCCCATGTCCAGCAGTGGACTGATACAGACTGATGATGGTGATGCTATGGTCGATCACTCAGCGCAGTGGCTTAAATATCAAACAACTTGTACGGTTGAATTAGGCTGCACTCTAATGCTGTTATTCATAAACCTAGACACCTCACAAAACCTCACTTCCCTTAAATCATGTTGCTATCCCTTTCACGCTTCGTTAAAAAAGGTTAAGATAGAAAGGGACAGAGGGCCTAAACGGTGGCGTAACTTTAAATCACGTTTATGAATAACAGCCTAACTAAGCTATTTCATAGTGAAATAATTTTCATAATTTCAACAAGTCAAGATGTTCTCGAGATTTCAACTTTAATGAGCCCCCTGTATATTATTATTATAGCCTTTTATTCCTTAATATATTTCATTTGTACATTTCATTTATAAAATAACTTAGTCAAATATTAATTATGTCATGTGTTTATATTTATTTAATTATTTGCATTTATATTATCTAATATTAAGGACCTCTCAACGAGTAAAGGCCTCCTCCATTTTACTCCAATTTTCCCTGTCATTGGCCTTCTCTACCCAATTTATACCAGCAGTTTTATTTATCTCGTCCAGCCATCTTTCCTTTGGTCTTCCTCTGTCTCTTTTTCCGGGTGGTCCTGTCCATGTTGTTATTATTTTAGTCCATTTCTCCCCCCTTGAGCCCCCTGTATATACTATACTATAAAATTAGTACTTCTTTCTTTTCAGTATGGCTCAATAATGGCAAAAGTGTGTCTAGCAGGTCTACACCATTAGCTATAATCATGATTTAAAAGTTACTCCACGGTCTTCGACCCCTTTCCATCTTACGGTTTTTTAACAAGGTGTGAAAGTGACAAAACACGGTAATGAAGTGAGACCTACCTCTGTGGTTCTTGGGTTGAGCCGGCACACGAATATTGTGTGCGCCGGGTCGCCGCGCACCTGTTTGCTGGGCTCGTAGTGCGTGGCCTGCGCGCGGGCCAGGGCGCGGTCGTGCGGGCAGGTGTCCGTGCCTGATGATGTGATTAATATAATAATAATGTAGTTTAAAACATAGCCTTTTTACTCTCGAAATACAAGCTTTTAAAAAAATTATGACATTGGCGTCGGATTGTCAGGCTGTCCTTCGATATAGGCCTCCTCCATCTTCTTCCAGACTTCTCTACTACAAGCCACCTTAGGCAGGAAATTATTATGTAGTTACCTATTTATTTAAAATTGAAATTGTACATCCAGACATATGTAAGGAGGAAGGGCATGAAAAATCAGTCCTAAAATTTCGCTGTAACATGGTTCATGTAATGATGAGGTATTAGTATTACCGATACTTGTGGGACCTACTATGAGACCGAGTAAATATAAATGCGACGTCATTAGGCTCCTCAAATAGTATCACGCTGCGCTAATAGAGTGGGAGAAATGCCCGAAACTATCACCTTAAATGATGTAGACGTGCATTAAATTATGGCTCCCCCAGAGCATTGGGATTATTGATTTATTCGAATCGCAACGCTGCTGAAAACATCTTAGTTTGTCTGTGTCGTCCGGGCTGAAGGGCGCAAAGAAACTAAGGGAACTCCGACCGACCTCAGACACTTTATAGGTTATGATGTAACACAACATTTTTACTTACCATCAATCGAGCCGACTTTAATAGGGTCGTATTCCGTTGCAAACTTCTTAAAGTGAGTTTCTTCGTTCGACATATTATTCTAATATAGTCCAAGATATACAAAACACAAAACAATACAATCAGCTGATTTTTGTGGACATTTGTGTTTTTTAATGCTAATAAAGGCAAAGGCGGCCAATCGTTCTGCCAAGTGTGATTGAGCGGAACGCGGAATATTATTGCCCCCGTCTCCGAACAAAGACTTCGCGCACGCTTAATTTAAGTACATTATAAACTAATAATACACATTCTAAAATCGTTTATAAATCATCATCTTCTAACTTCATACAACGCTGGCAAAAATCTCAACTTGTACTGTGACAAACATGCGGAGACACTGGTAAGGCAGTTGTCCCACCGCCCGGCGAGTAACTCTCGGCTATTTTTCGCCCAAGAAACGTACAAAAGTGCATACATTCCGTGTAAACAAGAAACGCATATATTGTTAGTTCATCGCCGACTGTTTACATGTGGTTTACACTGCCCGCGCCCGGTGAATACTCCCTCATCGACACTCGCTCAGCGATGAACTATAAATATTATGTCGCCGAGTATCGCTGCGTCTCTTTTGTTTAAGTACACGGAAAGTACTATGTATTGTACGTTTCTTGGGCGAAAATATAGCCCGTGGTTACTCGCCGGCGACCTATAGCCGAGCTACAAAACTATACTCTGCACTCGTTGTTGATAGCTCTACTCGCTCATCGCCGCTGGCGCTACAGTATGATTATTCTTTTCATGATACTACTAAATTATTAATATTAGTATGGTGGCTTCACAAGGCCAAAGTGAACTATGACACTGACTATGACCACATTCTCTGATAACTTGTCAAAAATAATAGGGAGATGGACTGTATGAATGATCAAAGAGTAAACAGTATAAGTAAACATAAATAATCCACCTTCCAGTCTGGCTTTGATGCAGTACTACTCTCCACTCCATCACAAACGAATTATATTTGTATAGTCAGATAATCAATAAAATAATTCATTTTTGCAGTCGAGTCCGAATAATGCACTGAATTTATTTTAGATCATGAATGACAAGGTGCATACATTTATTATAAACCACTCAAAGGTTGGCTGGAAGAAATCCCCAGAGCGGGATAAGTCCGCCTTTGTATTTTAGTTACTCTGTATGTGTTGAGTGCTACTTATGTCTAGCAATGGACAATGGATATATAAAATAAAACCAGCAAATTGTAATTAAAAAAGCATGTTACACTATTTTATGACTAACTGAAAATATCTTTCAATATACTCTTCATTGCGCCACTCATGTGCACAGCTATTTTACATGTACGTCTGTCCGTCCGCATAGAACACTCGACAGCTCATCAACTGTAACACTGGACTTTGTAGTCATCGTGATAAGAGTTGAAATCGTCCTGCAAGTGCCACCATTGATATACAGTCTAACGTGATCTGTGGTACGCACGCGCGCATATCAAAGATGTATTTCGAATGAATGTAAGTACATAAATACATATAGAATGAAAATAAAGACATTACCGTTCAAAGGTAAGTTTGTCAAGTGGTTGACGGTTTCAAAGTATTATTTTACAATTTTGCCCTTAATTAAATATGCAGTTAGCCATAAACATGATTTAAAGTCGGTCCACAGTTTAAGCAATCCATCCCTTTTTACCTTGAAGGTTTTTTACCGAAGCGTAAAAAACAAAGTAAAATAGGTTTATGGCTAACAGTATTAGTTGTAAAACCCACAATGACATATCCCAGCCCAGCTTATTAAACCCCGCTGATACAATGATTTTATAAACGTTCTATACATAAAACTGATGTCTACACACTGGACAGATTTTGATAGGGTTTCCACTGGCACGTAGGAGTCTCGATGGTGGGCGAAGCCTACATACAAGTAACGCCGCGAGGCTAAGCTAGCTCCTCTAAATTACTATTCCTATGTGAAGTACAGTCGACTCACCATTACAATGAAGGTACTCACAGGCCGACGGTAGTACTTACTAAAACTAGAAGCTCTTTTTTCAGATTTTGCTAGCGAACTACAGGTGATAATTCAATATTTATAATCAAAGAACATGGTTTCATTACATGCCAACAAGTTAATATTAAAACGATCGTAAACCTCGTGAGTTATGCACAAATGGATAGACATCATTATTTGATAAGTTACAAGTCGACTGTACAACACCGTCATTATGGATTCTACAACACAGAATTTTAACATATCTTTATCCTAATCATAATCACTAAAATATTTACAAATAGTTAATTTAAAGTGAACCATAACATTTTAGAAAATCCTTTTCACACCAATTTACTCATGTCATACATTAAATTAGTATTTTACACAATTATATGTTGGAAATTAAGAACATAGATGGCGTTACTAGCGCGGAGTTTTGGCATCTCTCCCTACAACGAGGTAATTAGAACATGACCTAGCGCAAATGCCGTCACGCCGCTCTCGTTACGCAAATAGAAGTTAGGCGTCTTCGGCTTCAGTGGTACGGCACAGCTGTCATGCCGCTGGAATGCAAAACAACTGTCCAAAAATGTTAGGATTCATTGAACTCCTTTGTTATGAAGATAAATAGGATTTAGAAGATGATTTGCAAAACAAATTAAAATCATTTTATTAAATCAGTGATATTTTACCAGTCACTAGATGACCAGCAACCGCTGTACTGTAGCTTATAGCTTAGTTTAACAGATCACTCCTGGATAAGTTTTAATTAAACTATTTCACAACTTGATTTCATTAAATTGTAATAAAACCCAGGGGGGCATGCCCACATCTATGGAAAATAGCTGCTCAAACCAGTGCGAGTGCGAGAATCGTCCCGCGGAGCCTCGGCACCTTCGATCCAATACAATTTTATACATAAGTTAATACATAAAATAATGGAATTTTCATCGACATTTCACAGTCAGTCAGTGGTCCCGGTCACAGTGGTCGCTAGTTGAGCGAGGGCGAGTGTCCATCGTCCCACAGCACGTCGATGCTGGGCCACTTGGTCTGCAGGCACGTGAGCATGGCGTCCGCGCTGGCGGCGCGCAGCGGGCACTCGAGCAGCGCGGCGCGGCCGGCGCGGTACGCCACGCGCGCGCCGGGCTGCCCGCGCGCCAGGCCGTTGTAGTGGTGCAGCGTGAACGTGTCGGGCGCGCCGCGCTCGCCGCCCGGGAAGAACTCGTCCATGAACGCGCTCAGCAGGATGATGCCGAGGTTCTCCGCGTCGAGCTTGCGCCGCATCAGCTCCACGTACTCGGGCTCGCTCACCAGCTCGGCGGCGCACAGCACGTCCTGCAACGCGGCCGATGGGATGAAGTTGTTGCCCTCGGGGTCGAACGAGCGGAAGATGCGCTCGGCCGACTCGCCCGCCGTCTCGGGCGCCGCCAGCCGCCGCTCGAGCGAGAACAGCACCGTGAGGTGCGTCTCCGATGCGAGCACCCACACCGGGTGCTTGGGGTTCTTGTAGAACGAGCCCACCGTGCAGTACTGCATGTGCTCCATGATGGTGAGGAAACCGATGTCGTTCTGGCTCTCGATGCCGCGCAGGCGCAGCCCGCCGACCACCTGCTCGTGGTCCCACACGTGCGCCACAGCACGCCCCGTCAGCATCAAGTTGATAAGGCCCTGTGACCCGTAGCCATATGTCGAGTGGATCAGTGGATCGGAGAGCTCCGCCAGCTCGGCCTCCACCGTGCTCACGCCCTTGCTCAGAATCACACTATACAACAGCAGGAGAACACCATACTTGTCTTTCAAAACACGAATATTTCTAGTATAGAACGCTTCCACTTCGGATAACGTCTGAAACGAGTGAACATCGATCCGCCGATGGAATTGGTCGATGGAGTCACCCGTCTGAGGGTCCATACTGAGGCTGTTGCCGGTACTGGTGTCAGCTTCTAAGTCGCTCTTGTACACGGCTACGTCGTACTTGGGCGCCAGGCACTGGCCCAGTATCGTGCACACGGCGCGTACGAGCAGGGAGTTACACTTCTCAGCGGTGAGGTCGCGGAAGTTATGTCCCGGCGTCTCGGCCAGTAGGATCTTGAGCAGGAACGCCTGCACCGGTGCGATGGCGGCGCACGGGCCTCCCTCCAACTGCGTGAGCGCGCTGGGCTCGTCCACGCTGAAGGAGAATCCTTGCGCCCACCGCCGGAACACGTCCTCTTTCACGTGCTCGCCCCACAGCAGGCGCCGCGTGTGCGCCAGCTCGCGCGCCGCCGTGCCCGCCTCCGCACCGCCGCCGCCCGCCGCGCAGCCGCCGCCGCTCATCGTCTCCGCGCTTTCGGATGCTCTTACGGAACTACTGGTCTCGTTTTCGTCGGATCCGTTCAACATTCGCGAGAAGTCTCACGCGTCCGCCACCTAAAACCGATTGACCGTACAAAAATGGTGATATTTACCAGGGTGAAAAACCAGTCACCCGCGTTACAGACAAAAATAAATTCAGAGATCCACGGCCACCGAAAGCGTTAACCACGTAGTACTCACCGCGGATATGAGGCTCGTACCGATTAGCGACATTTGATAACTATTTAGCCCTTTCGTAAAATCGACAGACCTTGCGAATCGCATCAGTTAGCATTATAAATCTTCCATGAATCGGTAATAAACACTTTTCGTTTACAAAAGAAAAGCTTACGACATACAGGCTGCCATTTTTTATGAAAAACAGCAACATTTTTGCATTTCGTACCACACATATTTTTGAGAAATATTCATTATTATTAATTACATTATAATGTTAGCATATAGACTAATAAAACCGCAAATTTATTTACAAATGAAATGAATGTGAAATAAAAATTTAGTACAATAAACTGAACTAGATATTAAAAAAAATGTATCGATACAAACAATTTCACCGGTTTTCACCTGCGTATAAAGGATTTCGTTCCAGTGTTTCCAGACGTTTTCCAGGTAAAAACAAAATGGCTGTTTAAAGACGCGTTCACAATTAGAGTTCGACCAATTTGTTCCTTGGCCAAGCCGTAAAAAAAATATTAAAAAAAGAAATGTCACTCGTCAGGTGTTACCAGATATACGGCTTTTCTGCTTTCCCCTCCGCGTTCTTGCCAACGATCCGCAAAAACTTGTTTTTTAATTATTCGCACCACAGATTCACTCATAGATTTTAGTGGTAATATGGGAGAGTGAGACTCATTGGTAAATAAATACTTATCTGTAGCTCAGTACAGTACTCATCATTTCTATTACCTCTATAAACAAACAATACATGTGAGATGATTGATGGACCCCACCCATCTACGCATAGCCATTTGCCTTCGTCTCGGAGCAAGGGTGTGCGAGCCTTATCGCTGTATTTGTGGACGAGATGTGGACGAACTGGGACGCCATGGGCTTTCATGTACGAGGAGCGCCGGCCGACTGTACCGCCACGGTGCCATCAACGACCTCATCCGTCGTGCTCTCGTTACCGCGGCCGTGCCGGCCACACTGGAGCCACGCGGTCTGCTGAGAGACGACGGAAAGAGGCCTGATGGCGCAACATTGATACCATGGCGCCTGGGAAGGACCCTGGTATGGGACGCGACTTGTGTAGATACTCTCGCCCCGTCTCATATCCAGGGTACTTCTCATAAGGCCGGTGCTGCTGCGGAACAGGCGCAAATACTCAAGCGCCGCAAATACTCACGACTGACTCCACATCATGAGTTTGCGGCGCTTGCTGTAGAAACAATGGGCCCATGGTCGACAGACTCAAAAGATATCATCCACGAGCTGTCTACCCGGTTGGTCCACATCTCGGGTGATCCCAGAGCTGGCAGCTACCTCGCTCAGCGTTTAAGTATTGCCATACAGCGAGGAAATGCTGTCAGCGTCCTGGGCACCATGCCACAGAACGGGGACCTCGACGACGTGTTCGTTCTTTAGTTTATAGTTTTATTTCATAGGTATTTTTTTTTTTTAGATATTAAGTTAGTTTTATTTTGTAATAGTTAGTTTTTTTGCAATAAATTTATCGGCACATTGGTGTGAGATGAAAAGAAAATTCCCATATTCGGTTGAAAATGTGCGTTCATATAATAATAAAAACTTCCGGATTTTTATTTAGCCATCTGACAACACTGCGCGTCACGTCAAAAAACGTCAGTCAATCATGAGCGTTCGGTGGTGATGTTTGTCGTTTGATTTTTTTCGTATAATTTTTTACATGTTTTTTTATATGATTTGGTTTAATTTAATTAACAATATTGTCATAAAGTAACCATCACAAAGTGCAAAATGTGTTAACGAAATAAGTGTATTGATTTGGTGTTTAGTTTTTGTGTGTTTTGTTGATTATTTCGACATAATGAAGGCTGTAGCCGTTTGGAGGCGTCGCGCTGCGCTGCAGGTCGCAGGTTGGTGCATACTCGTTTGCCCTAAGTACATACATACGTATCGGTTCCTTTGTTATCCAAATTCAGTAGAAAATGCCATTAGCGAACGAAAGTGTGAAGAAACTACAAACCGAGGCTGGTGAAAGGTCTAGCAAGCGAATGTAGTATTTATTTATATGTATACCTTTCAGGCTCAGGTACTAGCGAAGCGTACAGGTAGAGCTAAAAAAAAAAATACCAGACCAAACAGGCCGTCTGCAACATATTGATTGTTGGGCTGGGACCTACCCACCCAGAAAATTTACCTGCTGCCAACATTTGCACCTAATACTCAATTAACAATGGTGCTCTTTATTGAGATGTTCTTTTAGAATTTTCAATCTGAAATTAAATAGTCGTTCAACAAGACTGTAAAGTGTAAATGTTTCCTTCTTAAACAGCAGGTCTTGTATTTAATTAGTCCTGGAATAAGTAGTATGCTTGTAATATAAAATATTATGAAATACAGCAACTATTTGTTGTCACATAGAAAATACCAGGTGGATATTCACATGGGAACCTACACTCTTTGAATACCAGAGTCCAGTAGACAGAGAAGATAATAAATTCTATACAAAATTTAAAAATATCATGGCTGGGTATGATTTATATACCTAGGGATCAAGAATTGTTGCTGGATCCCAGTTACTAGTCCATAATTTACACCCTGCGGGTGGCATATTTAATATAAATATTTATAATAAAAACAACAAATATTGCTAGATTCAGAATGCACAATTTCAAGCCAGCCAATCAGTGGACGGTATTGCTACGATTTCACAGCAATGTAGTGGCAATTTCAGCGACATTTAACATTCTGAATACACCCTATTAGTGACTTTAACTGACACAGCACAGGGTTACTGATACTCACTGTAGAAGCTGTTTCGGACAATGTCTGTTGTCTCCTTATTTGTTGTCATGGTAATTGATGGGGTCAACAAACCTTGATAATTATTATCACCTGTAGGGGTTTCGACAACCCTTATAACCAACCTTATAGGTGAATGTTTTATAATATTACATAGAATGTTATGATTTGATTATAATAATAATTTATTCCAGGTAGTCGAAGACAGAGATAAGTATACAGGGGCCCAATATGGTTGATATATTCTCAAGAACTACTTGACCGATTTTAACAATTATTTATAGTTACATAGTTTTCACTTTTATCTATCTAACAGTGAAATAACTTTTACAATCGGTCAAGTAGTTTTTAAGAAATTCTCAACATTAAAAACTCTACTGTACACCTTTCTTTGTCTTCGACCGTACTAGGTCTAATATAAAATAGGTTATTAAATTACATAAATGTTGTTAAATTATATTTGTTGGTTTTTATAATTCAAATGATATTAGAAAGGAACATGTTTAGGAGACTATCATTATGTTACAAGTCATACCTACATACAGTACATTTTTTGAATCCTCATTGGTATATGGCTGCCCTGACTGGGAATCGAACCTGGGACCTCCGTATCGCAAGTCCATTGACCCGACCATTGAGTCACCGAGCTCTGTTACCCCACATCTACATAGACAATTCTAAATGTGTAGTGAGATGAGAACTAGGAAAAGAAAGTGCCCAATATGAAGTGAGACCAAAACGCACGCTTTCCACTGACGGCCTTTTAGCTGCGGGCATGACGTGTGCGGTGTGACAGACAAACACACGCATGAATATGCAGTGCACAATGTGGCGCTGCATAGGGAAATGTATTCAGGGAACCTCACATTAAGGTTGACATTTTCTCAAAAACTATGCGACCTGTTGTGCACATTCTTTCGCTTGCTAGTTTAGAATGCATACTAATGTAATAGTGGTAACAAAAAACCCAACTGCATCATTACTTTGATTAAATTTTTAATATTCTATGTCACTTCTAGAATCAAGACGAATCTAACGACACCTCATATGTTACAATCCATCAAGGCGCGTATTCATAAACGTATTTAAAGTTACGCCACCGTTTAGGCCCCCCGTCCCTTTCCATCTTAACCTTTTTTAACGAAGTGTGAAAGGGATAGCAACACGATTTAAGGGAAGTGAGGTTTCACTAGGTTTATGAATAACAGCATAAGCCGTTTAGGCTGCAGGGCGTGCCAAAGAATTTGACGTACACACTCGAAAAACATAACCCTCTTTCTTGCGCAGTCGGGTAAAAGGGGGATTTTGGCGCTCTCATATGATACATCGCCTCGCTTAGCGCCGATTAATTTTGTGTGCCAGACTCTGTAATCGCCAAAATTGAAAGTCTATGGTCTTTGGCTCTAGCTGTGCAGCCCCAAAGCGGGCGTGCCTGCTCGCGGCCGCGCCAGGTGGCAGAGACGCCTGGCGTCCTTCACGAGGGCTATTATTTTATTTCTAGAAGCGGTAAACTAGAGACAGGTGTCGCAGATGCATTTTTATACAAATATGTGCGATGTTTTCATTTTCACATAACTAATATCTTTATTTAGCGCACATAAGATCCCAAGGGATCGAAGTGCCGCTGCCGACCCTATTGCTGTTATTCATAAACCCAGTTAAACCTCATTTCCCTCAAATCGTGTTGCTATCCCTTTCACACTTCGTTAAAAAAGGTTAAGATAGAAAGGGACAGGCTGGCTAAACGTAACTTTAAATCACGTTAATGAATAACTATGAGGATAAGCATAATGCAGTTATTGAAACTACCGGAATAAAAGAGAACACGAGAGTTAACGTCATCATCAGCAGCCCGTATTAGTCCACTGCTGGGCTACCTCTCACAAGACGCGCAACTCAATACGACTCAGCTTTTTGCATGAGCTCCTGCCAGCCATCTTGCGCAGTTATCTCTTCGTTAACCCGTTCGTTGTCTCTATTCGAGAACCCGCCTCCCCCATCGGTTCTACGACAGATGTGCTCAGCCCACTGCCACTTCAGCTTGCTGATGCTATGAGATATGTCAATTATAGCACTCATAGTTTGCTATGCATGATGTCCCGTGTGGCTGCGACTGCAGGCTGCGCGCGCGCAATGAAAGTACTCCATTTGAGTCTCGCTCAAGCCTAGAACAATAGCACTATGGGTTGTGCAATTATTTCTCGCCGGCTCGCCGTCTACGGTCAGCCCCCTTACCATGAAGTCTCATAGCAGTATAGGTACTATTAAGGACGTCATGTTACGAAATAACAAAGTAATATTGTAGTAATCCTGCTATAAGAGTTCCTGGTGGCTGTTCAGTTTGCTCTGAAGGATTTTAAGGCCCGTATTAATAAATCACTCTCAGCTCAAAAGTCAATCTTGAGAACGACCTCAAGTCGGGAGTTGTGTCGGGTTTTCTTTCCAAATTAATAGATCACACCACTTTATTTTTACAATGATGAGCGTACATATTTACTCATTCAGTATTACATCACAATGGTACATTAGTTAAACCGAAGCCCAAATCAAGTTAAAACAAGTTATAATCTTTGTGTTATACCAGCCCAAACAATCTCTGCATGCCCTAAGGTAAACTGGAAGAAAATGCCGCAAGGCATTAGGTTCGCCCGATACATAAGATGTAACAAAGATTAAATAAATAAAAAATAAATAATCGGATATCACTCACTTATATTGTTGAAGTCTGCAATTAGACCGACAGTCTACCATACTAACATTTTTAGCTATTCTGTGATTATTGCATAGTTATTTTTCACATTACTTATTAGATCTTATTACTTTATTTTCACAACGATGAACAGGTTCGATCAATCAGTTCCTTCAGTGTTACACCACAACAGGTAATAAGACGATCTTATTCATTTATTAGTAATAATCATACATTGTCAAGTTCATACATTTCATAAAATAATTCTGTAAATAATTATAATAACAATAAATTATACACGTGTATAGAATAAAATTAACGCTATAACATAGATTAGTTAATAATAAATTAATTAGTCAGATGATAATACATGATAGTATGTCAATTTAAGATCATATTTGTTGAATTTGGACTGCGGTATAGATGATCATATTAGTTGGGTCAGGTATAGGTAACTCGTTAATACTCTTTATCGCACATTATACCAACTAACTACGCATACAGTGTGCTTTTTCCAACTACCTAACTGTTGTTGGTCAATAAACTCGAATACCTACATGATAATTAAAACACCGTAAGCTATGACTCGGCGCCGGCAGACATTAGGTCTCCCTCCAGTGCCATGACTGTATCCACTAAACATAAATGAACTGACTGCATCGCTAGTCTACCGATTACAAGTAGAGATGCCACGAATATTCGGCTACTATTCGGCATTCGGCCTATTCGGCCACTTTTTTTGGTATTCAGTATTCATTACCGAATTACAATACTTTAGTAAGTAAAATTGATCAGTGTAAGTTGTGATAGATAAAAACGGGCTAGTCTCAGTAGTCTGATGATTTAGTCCGGTGATCGGACTGATGAGACTTTTTAGTCTCAGTAGTCCGATGATTAAGATTAATTCAGATCATCGGACTACTGAGCCTTTTAGTCCGATACTTAGCTAAAGAGCTAAGTTCAGTGCAATGGTTGACAAAGGTCAGCGCAGACGGGGCACCATTGACTCTGTTTCCGGCAGCTACTCGTTTTTCTGCATCCATCCATCTCGTGTGAACAAACTAACGCTTTTCAGCATTTGTCGGTAGCAAACGATTACGCTTTACGTCGTAAATGATGCCAGCGTCAGAAAATAACCTCTCACTATACACGAGGAGACGAAAGATAAACTTTAGCAAATTTCGAGAGGTTTGGGTATTGTTTCTTGTTTGCTAACCACCACTTGTTTACACGCTCGACAAGCCGATTTTATGCCAAATTTTATTTTATTTTGTGCCGAATATTCGGCGCTTCGGCCGTCAGCGTTGTTGAATATTCGGTATTCGGCCAAATCACTATTCGTGGCAACTCTAATTACAAGTCTCTACTCTAATGTGGGGAGATAATATTCATTGATCGGATCGGATAGGTCGGTTGTCACAGAGCGTGTCACGGAATGCTAAGCTCCGTATTCGAACACTGATCGTGAGGATCTACGAGTATGGTCGGAGCACAACATCGATTATGCCCAAACTAGTATTCCTTACTAGCTATGCTATGGATGGGTTAGAGACCTTAACAGAGACAATCACATTATATATATAGGAAAATGTTGTTTAATAGGCTGTTAGATGTTTTACAGTAATGTATATTACTTTAGTTACAAATGTCGACATTGCTAGACAAAGGCGACGACGCAATTAGAGTGCTACGGCAGTCATTGTCTACAGAATTACCAGCTGATTACGTCGACTCTATGTCCGGTCCGGTATTGACATTTGCCTATTTGCACTTTACGTGCATTCGGTTTGGCCAATATGAACTAATCACATCTGCCGTGGAGTCGACAACCAATTCTAGAGGAACGCCCCCGACTCTACTCGAGATTGGCGGATGATTTGTTTAAAGTCACTGGCAGTCGCAACTGCTGGCCTCTTTTTGGAGGTCTATGGATGTATGTATGCAGTCAGCGAACACGAAAGAGGGTAGATCGTTTTGTGTCACCCTTCTGACGTTCAATACTCACCGACTTCAGTCTACTCGTGACCATGATGGCTGCTGCTGGAGAAATATCGAGACATCAATAATAAATGTTGAACACCGTAATTCCCGATTTATCAAATTAATATGTATACAAACCGTGATGGATGTAATTTCAATACTTCATTTATTCAGGAGCTCTAGGGAACACTTGGTTTATCATCATCAGCCTTATCACTCCACTGCTGGACGTAGGCCCAAAGCATGCCACTCAATCCGACATAACACTTGGTTATGTCATACAAATGCGCCGAAGATCGTATTGAATGACGCGCCGCGCCGTGGGAGAGCCCTTTTACCCAGCTTGGTTCAACAGTGAACAGATATGGGTGGTTGACGAAATGTTAATTCGATATAAACCAGGGACATACTTTTACCGTAACTTACCCACATGCACTTACTGTACAATGTTGCGTGTTGAGGTCGGGTCGACGCGGCGTATAGTTTCAAAACACGGTCAGCGGGATTTGATAGCTTGTTTATTATTTTGCGTAATGCAATGCTGTTATACTCGTATGGGACATTGATATAGTCGTGACCACGATCTCTGTCACGCGACTGTAAGAAACATTAGCATGGCATTGGCTAGACACAGCGGCGGCGACATAACGTGATATACAATACGGTAACGAGTGTAGATGATTCGTAGAAAGTCTGGATCCGTGTTTGATGCCTTAGCTAATGAAGGGAGATGTTAGATCAAGAACCACGACTTTTTGTGACGCGATATTTTGGTCGGTAATAAATGTATGGATTGGATGTCTCGTATGAGCGTTCGCGCACTGTCTGGTCTCTCTAGTCTATCTATCATACGTTGCATTTCTGCAAAAGAAATAAGGTGGATTCAGAAGTAGAACATGATGAAAAAATTCTTGCCGTAGGCAGGACTTGAACCTGCGACCTTGTCATTCCGTGACACGACAACTGAGCCACCACAGGCCATGCCACGACCACCGAAAATCTTCATCTTCATAGTATATATAGTATAGTATATCGTATTTTTCATCATGTTCTAATTTGTTCACCGAGCATGGGTAATGCGTAATTCAAATTCTGGATTCAGAATCTCCAAAAACGCTGATTGCCCTAATAGCAATGTCGTTCGCTGTTTATGTCTGTAATGAAACTGTACCGGGAAAACGCGAGTTTGGGCTGAGATTCTGAATCTAGCTTTATCGCGCGACAAAAAATCATCTATCAGTCCAAATCCCCAATTTGAGTCTGGTACAGACGCTGAGATAATTATTCGCCATTTTCATTAGCAGATGTAGGGACGGGGATTTATTTTGTACAAGTTAAAGTCGATTTTTGACAAAACTAGTGCACCACTCGGAACTTTCAACGTAATTACTAAACAAAGTGAAGCACGCTTTTATTATCTCACATTCTCCACTTTAAAACGTTTTTTGTTGACAAATGTGAATTTTTTTCACGAAACTCGCCGCGCCCGTCGCAGCGCTTAAGAGGCGTTTAGGGAACTTCAAAAAAGCTAATGTGCAAGTGTTGTTCTCGGAAAGCGACTCTCGTAACGGCATCTCCGTAATGTCGAGTAGTTTCACGTGGCGATGGCGATAGCGTTACGATGTGTGCCACTCGGAATAGCCGTGGGACCGCGCTTTGGGTAAATGGAAAAGTTTCGAAGTTAAATGTAGCCCTCAGACGATCACGACCTTTGCTAGCTTACTGAAAACAAATACAGTATTTTATCTGGCTTACTGCAAACAAATACAGTATTTTATATGACGACTATGTTCTGAGATTTTACATTATGGCATAGGTACTGTGCATCATTGACGACACGTAATATAGTAAGCCGTTTGGTTGCAATGAATGCGGCCGATGGTATTCCGTCGTCTCTGCCTTACTATGGGAGGCTGACGTGAGTTTATGTATGTGTGACATAAAGATGACGAAATGAGCATTCGTAAAGGGTTAAAAAAGAAATTTAGAATACAAATCCATTGGGCTGGTCGGACTTTTAAACTTCTGGCAGATCTTATAATTTCACAATCACATCACATGTAATTTTGTAAAAACGTAGTAATTAATTAATATTATAGGTAACATACATAGGTTGTTAGCATGTAAGTGGCAGCAAGACTCTCTGGTGGAGCCTGAAAAACAGCACCCGTGCTGAGGCCTCGACACATTCACCTATTATATCTATTTTTAGTATTACGATATATTTTTGTATAATTATGTTTAATGGTGAATAAAGTTCTTTTTATTTATTTTATTTATTTAACGTCCTTCACGGCTTTACCTCGGTTTGAGGACGACTGCCGCCGTTCGATCCTTCCAAATTACGGTCTGTGTGTGTCGAAGTGGCTCAGCAACCCAATCCTCGACCCTGTGACGCGCCCCCACACGCCGCACGTTGTCCCCTCGGGCAATCTATCCGAGAAGATGCCACCCTTTCATATACGCCAAAGTTATAAAGAGAATGACACTACTTTAGAACTCTCAAAGCTTCAAATTAGAAAACACACCAACCTATATCATAGAATCGCTGCCATTGATAGAGTAGAGATACTGAACAAAAGCAAAGAAGCTAGAAGGCAACCTGATGGTAGTCGACTAGACTGTTCGGCGTTTCGGGGTCAATTTTCACAGTGTGTACTACCACGACTGATTGGATAATAAAACATTGACAAGCTGTACTAATAATTGGTTTTATAGTAAGTAGCTTACTACTGCCAGCTGTTAGGCGTATTAGCTTGTGCTAATATTATTGATTTGCCTTTACGCCACATTGTTTGTTTGTCTGTCTGCCTGGTGGCGGCTCTACGTCACCGCTCATTGACGAATGTCGCGCTTGTTTGAATAATTAGTAGAGTGGAAAGCGTGTCGTTTTCGCGGTCAGCCGAACATTTAGTTTTCTATAGTATTAGACTAGTATCGAAAAGTAAATATTATTCATTTCATTAATTAAGGGACTACCATTTGTCAAACTCAAGCTCGAGACAGAAGATGTCCCGCAGTGAAGAGTGAAGAGCACGGCACAGTGACTCCGTATTTGTATTTTTATTAATTTTGGATGAAATTAGGCAGGGAAATAAAAATACGTCAACGATGATATATATATTTTGTATGAATAACTATTTCGGTTTAATCATAATTTTCATTTTAAAAGACATGGAAAGGGAATGTTTCCGATTTTTTTTCTATCGAGCGAAGTTTGTCCAATCGTGTATCGGTATTCATCAGTCCAAGATTGCTATATATTTTTTTCAGACGTTTAATTTTAGTAGTTAGTGCCGTAGCCTTCATAGAAAAACTGAAAATACGCATACCCAGCCTTAATGTCCGGGTGTTTGAAAGTTACAATACCACTCTTTTCATCATCAGTCTATTTATATTGCCCCACTGCTCGGGCACAGACCTTCCCTTACATCGAGGGAGCTCGGGCCATAATCCACCACGCGGGCCTACTGCGGGTTGGCGGATTTCACATGCCTTAGAATTTTCTTCTTCTTCTACGACATGCAGGTTTCATCACGATGTTTTCCTTCACCGTTTTGAGAGCACTCGGTAAATGTAGGTAAGTTTTTCCGTCGAAAAACCATTGGTACATGGCTGCCCTAACTGGGAATCGAACCTGGGACCTCCATATTCCAAGTCCATTGACCCAACCACTGAGCCACCGAGCTCTCTTAATACCACTCTTTAAGTGAGTTAAATTATAAAGGAATTAAACTGCAGGTTGAAGTAACACAAATGCAATTTACCAGTACAGTTTAGTGGGGAGTGCCACAAATCGATTAGAGCGCGGTTTTTCTCACAATTCGTGAGCTCCCTGCGGTCAGTTCGTGACTGATTGCGAAATAAAACTAATAATAAAAAGCACCAATCATTGCTTACGCCTGCTCATATTTTTTTGTAAAATACGCAACTTAGTTTTGGACATAACTGCAACTTCGGCATATTATTGTGTAGAAAAAAGTGTTCCCTGCGTCACTACACGCCGTTTCTTTGCAAAGTAGTTGTTGACCGGCAAAAATATACAGAATGTACCTATATTTATTTACTTGCAATAAACTGATATGTGTAAATCCACTAATCAAAACTGGACCCGCGTGGTGGATCAAGGTTCGAACTCTCTCAACGTAAAGCTAAATTCACAATCACAGCTAAAAACCGAGTTTTTACGGCGGCCTCTCCGCGGCCATTGGCACGTTTCCAGCCAATATTGTCGCGTTTTTTTTGATATTGTGAATCAATTGACCTTAAGGCATATTACTACATGACACCCACTGCTGCTGCCGTTCTGCTGTCATTGCCTTGCCGCTGCTTCATTACATCAATGTAACGTAACGGATTACTGAGTTGTTTACGCGATGTTTTCATCTCGTGCGCGTCATTGCACCGATTGTTTCACGCCCCGAGCATAATGAAAGCGAATATGAGTGATGTATTCGATACAGGTTTCTCTCGGCGTCATGTCAACGACCCTCGGCGGCTCCTAGTCGCGCTACTAACATCACACCTCACACCACAGACCACTTACCCAATAGACATGAAATCGGTACAAAGCAAGCGAAAATTTCTGTCACCTTTTTTTTTCCTTTTTTCTCTCGTGTGGTTTAGTGACCAAACTTATTTGTCAAAGTTATTCAGGCCGCCCGTAGGCCTCTGACGTGCCCTAATCGTGTTCAAGTTACAACAACCGGGACCAACTCCTTAACGTGCGCCCCGAGGCACGAAGGGGCTTAGATGAAAATGTCACTAGCGGTCACCCATCCAGGTCCTGACCTCGCCCAACGTTGCTTAACTTGTACGATCGTTTTCAACGTGTACTCGCAACTGGACTATGAGCCCCTCTGTCACTGATGAGCACATACATAGAGACGAAGCTGGGGCCAGGTGTGCCGTATTAAAGATATGCGTCCATGTGGATAATATCTCTAGGTGCCACGTGTCGCTAGGCAATGTTGCGCTCATGTGCGGGCAGACACGGGCGCACTCCTGGTAAAGGGATAGGGGGGAAGTGGGCTGTGCCATAGCAATGAATCATAGGCGGTAACATAGCAATGATAGCACGTGCCATCATCATCATCAGCCTATTTGGCCACTGTTGGGACACAGGCCTTGTTTCATAGAGGAGCTCGCGCCTTGATCAACCACCCGGGCACAGTACTGATTGATTGGTGGATTATGACCGAGAGGTTTTGATTATGAATATAGTTTGTGTTCGATTTTACCACTGTCAGTTTTCATACAATTTTGACAGTCCCAAGTGCAAGTTCACACGGAGTTCGTGCTCAAAACTGTAAGTATATTACTATCGGCCTCTTCTTAACCCATGTTTTCTTCAGTTTCACTCTTCCTTAAAAAACGTGAAAAACCTTATTCCCCGTTTATGACTATTAGACTATTACATACGCATCTTAAAGCGACTTGACGTGCAAAAATGTACAATAGCTACGTACAGCTGACATCACATTAAGTGTAACACTTTGGACAGTTCTTATTGTCTGCGTCGTAAGAGTTGAAATCTTACTGCAAGTGTTACCATTGATCTGCAGTTTTGCGTACCTACCTACTTACTTATACTACATAATAAAGAGTAGATTTAGATTAAAGGTGCTCCCTCACCGGGAGCATTCGCGTGTAATGTAACGTTACAGATTCGAGCATTACATCAGTGAGGGAGAAACACAGCGTCAGTCAGGGAGGTAGTATTGTAATGTAATGCTCAAAGTCGAATCTGCAACGTTACATTACACGCGAATGCTCCCGGTGAGGGAGCACCTTTAGATTTCATTTATTTCACCTTTACATAATTTTCTTGCAATAGTGTATAATACATATAATGCAGTCCTATTTGTAAAGATGATCGTCATAATTTTTTAATAACAGTAATAGTATAATTTCACAGTTACACTACTATACTAGTAGACGATGTACATAATGTAATATTAACTAATATAATAATACATTGAGATTCAATGTCATCAATAATAAATGATTTGAAAGTATGATTTTGATCAGCATACATTGGCCTGTTTGTTGTCCTGCTTTCCTATAAAACACCAAATCCTGTGTCCCAGTTATGAATGATACGTCTTCTATTGTGCCCGCGCCGGCCATCTCGAATGTCGCGGCCGCTGAGCACGGCATTGTAGCGAGGTAGCGGCACTCGCTACCGTTATATGTAGGGTTGCCAACTTTTTTTAGAAGAAATAGAGTATATCTGATTTCAAAGGAGGTAAATAAAGAGTATGGACTTAAAAAAAAGAGTATCATTTATTTTTAAAAAGGTACCTATTTTTTTGTACTTTTTGCAGCACATAACAATTTTTCATTGTTTTTAAAAGAATTGTATGCGTCCAAACATTCTAACTCTAAATTTATACAGATCAAGAGCTCATTTTTAATCAATTTCAATGAAGCTCTGTTTCTCTCTTCTCGCCACTTCACATTCATGACCGAAAAGACTCTTTCAGTAAATGCTGAAGTGGCGGGAACAGAGAGTATATAGTATTTTGGTTTTGATTATGGGTTTTTGCATAATATTATATGACTAGTAAAAATGTGTAGAAAAAGAGTATTTTAGCGTACTTTATTAGTGTTATAGATTAAAGAGTACGCTTACATGATATAGAGTACAATACTCTATTTTAGAGTACGGTTGGCAACCCTAGTTATAAGTGATGTGATACCGTCTCGGGCCCACCGGCGGCACCGGCGCAATGACAATCGGCAAAGAAACGGCGGAATAATAAGAAAATTACAGAAATAAACCCGGTATTACAGTACTTGTATTGTATAGGACATTGCACTCTTGTGTTTCTTAATCATCCTCTGATTTATTTTAGCAAAATAAACGATGCGAATCTGCATCTAATTCCTAGATTCAATGTTTTTACCAGACCACAATATACATGTATAACCGAAACCCAAATCAAGTGTCTTATTTTGTAAACAAAACTACCCTCCCCTACTAACATTTTAAGCTCTTCTGTGATTATTGCATACTTATTTTCACATTATTAGATCGGATCACTTTATTTTATTATCACAATGATGAACAGGTTCTATCAATCAGTTCCTTCAATGTTGCATGATAACAGTTAATTAGACGACCATATTTGTTTACAAAATAAGACACTTGATTTGGGCTGCGGTATAGATAAGTAATTGTCGTTATTTAAAGCAGACATTTAAACAGAATCGAAATTAGGTGAAATATGAGTTTCGCAGGGGATTTGGAAATACATACCTACCTAGCTGATGATTTTATTTTATTTATTTATATAGGAAGCCAAGAAGGAACCGTAATTAACAAAGTTTAAATTCTTATTTCACTAAAATGCATATACAAAGCCTTATGATTAAAGAAAGAATAGATGTCTATAGGTGACAATATGACGTCAATTGTTAATGTTTTGCTAATAATAATAATGTTTACCCAGTTATGCATTTACCCACCATCGGACTTTATCCACCTCTCTCTGTTGTTAGCGCGAGCAATATGAATATAGTCTGCTGTAATAGAATATATACGACCGTATTGTCAAAACGGCATATTGTGCAGCTTATAATAATCTCCCCAAAAAGAAGTTAATTCTGGGAAAAGTCAATGAAAGTTGTGAACCTTTGTGTCTATAGGTGAGTCATTTCTTAGCGGGTTTCCTTCGCCAGTTCCGGGCGCAGAAGAACGTGTGACTCAGTGCGCTTACCTGCGCTCGCGCAGTGACGTCACCGAGCCGCTATGCGCACGCGCAACGAGGCGTGTTCTGAATGTATTATCGATACCTCATCCATCACATCATAGATGTATTGTTTGGTTTTCAACTACTGTATATGGATACTTGTCACTTGTCACATTCAATATTTCCAAGAATTTACCTCCTAGTGTAGTCAGTAGTGTGCCTTTTTTTTTAACCCAGGTAACCCGGGCGTGGTGACACATGATTTGCATGTAGGAGGGTAGGTGGCGCAGCCATCCAGAGTAGCGGTGTTCTATGTTTATCGAATTTATAAAATAGTTAAACAGTGTTTAAAACCATAAAAAGACAATAAATACGTTAATTGTGTTATAAATATTGACAATAATTGTTATCTCAATGAAATCTTATAAAACCGAAAAGATATAAGTGTTCAAGTTTAGTGCAATAAAAAATAAGATTACCTACTCCCAATTACTAATAAACAATCTACAATAGTGGTCTTATATTTTACAAAACATAACTAGTGAATGGATTAAATGTTAAAATAAACAATTTATTTCATCTCGATGCTAGAGATTTTTGTGATTACATAAAGAAGTGAAGTTACCTACATTATAAGTGCACGCAATAAAATCAGCGCTACTTGCCACATATCGAGACGGATTGAATGAAACAGCTGATCATGCCCCGAAGTCGAGAACAAAATTCGCTATGAGAGCACCGTCCCGTTTGGGACCCTACTTGTACACTATAGCTGATAAACTCTTGTCCATTATGATGTGCTCAAGGTACACCTGTAAAAAGAAAATGGATGAATGGCTACTACCCTTAAACTACCACGACACTGAACAAATCTTACAGATACCGAAATAATATACATACATAATTTATATAATATATAATAAAAATACTCACGCTAATACAGGAAACACACTACTCTCACACAGAACTCAGTAGATACATATACCGCACACCACATAAACCACACACACACACACACACACACACACTCACGCACACCTACACACCCTCTTACACCATCGCACACACACGGCACACACAAGTAAGCGCGCGCGCGGGCGCGGGCGCATCCTACACTCACATTACTTCTTTCCACTATATCTTTCATACTTAACTATAACATTTTCTATTATTTATTTATTTGATTAAGACATAATATGTAAACAGTAATTATTTATCCCTTCCAATTTCATATATTTACCTATTATATAAGCACCTGTTGGGAAGACGCTAGTCCCCACGACACAGGGAATCCTAGTGTGGGGACTAGTAGTATGAGAGCCCACGACCAAAATTTTTGTCTCATAGCAATACAGCCAAAACCGCATCAAATCGATAGATACGATTATCCTGAACTCGAAAATACCAATTTCAGACATTTTCCGCGTAGCGTTTGATCTGACCGAATTTTAAAAATTGTCAAAGAATTTTACCGAACTGCATCATAGCAATATGTCTGATTTGCAGACTGTAGTTGAATGATAGTTCTGAGATACCGGAAACATATTTTTCAGACGTTAGTGGTGTAGCTCAAACCCGTAAAATCACTTAAAAAAATTAAAAATGAGACAAAAAAAATGTCTCATAGCAATACGTCTGAAAATCTTTTTTATTAGTAAATTTTGGTTATTTGATGCGAACAAAACAATTTTCAGACGGAAATGTGAACGCATTAAATTTTGAGACCGTTTTGAAAATGTTAACAAATTTTACCGATCGGTATCATAGCAATATGTCTGAAAATTGTTGAACATGATAAAGTAAGTTGTCCACATGTGCGAAAAATTTATATCAGACAAATTAAGTGTAGCACCTTCTCTATCAGACAACTTTTCGATACTCAGATATCATTTAAAAATCGTATTGAGGCATCTTGAATTCTCTGTTACAAACCAATGAATACGTTGCGACCCTGAATTTATTAGATGATAATTAACAAAGAATTTACCCGAAACCGTAACATTGAAGTTGAAGGACTGAAATAAATCGCACAAAAGGAAACTGGGATGAAGTTGAAAAAAAAAACGGTTTATTCAAAGTTACAAAATATTCTCGTATTCAATCGCTGTCGGATTCGGAATCGTCGTCTTCGAAATCACTCTCGACGTCGCTCGGGAGATCTTCAACGTCCTCTTCTGTAAAATAAACATCGTTAGTAAAAATCACGAAATTATTTATGAAATTAACAGCAAAAGCCATGTAAACTGTACCTGTTGTGGATGATGATTTGTCGTCCAAAATAACGTTGCTCAACTCAGGTAGTTGGTTGCCAGAGAACCACGAAAACTGAAATCGTCCCTCGTCTTCATACCATCCGCAATCTGCAGGGTTCAGTTCGGTTGGCGTTTTGGTATGAGCGTTGCTCCAGACTTGTGCAATATATTTTGTTCGTAATAAATGTTTCTCCAATTCCGTTTTGCATGGTGGCAGATTGCAGGCGTCGTAATTGGATAACTAGAGATTCAGAGTTGTCGAAGCCTCGTCGTTTTTAATTTTATATGTCTTCGAAAAAATGTTGAGTCGAGCTAAATCGACGTTATTAATTATACCTTGTCATTATCAGAAGTATAGCTGCCCAAATCACCGAAAGCTTCTTGATAGCGTTTCGAATTTTGCAGCATCGTCAATGGTCTTTTTTTACCTTTGCGATATAACGCGGGATTATAATCGCAGCCGGTCATTGCATGGAAAGCAGGTAAAGATTTTGCCAGAGTGGATCCCAATGTCTCGTATAAACGTGAAACATCAATGTAAAACATTTAACAGAGGCGTCGGCCAGGCGACTCCGAAACGTTATTTTCGTTTTTGGGAGTATATGCTACACTTAAAGTGTCTGAAAACAGGTTTTTGGTAATCATGGCAGCAATACGAAAAGTTAAAAAAAAAAATTATCCGTATTGCTATGATACAGGTCGGCTAAATTTGTTGACATTTTCAAAAATGCGCTCAGGCTATGTGCTACGCGCAAAATGTCTGAAAACAAACTTTTTCGTAATACAATTATAAAATCTATGTACATTTTCACTATCAGACGTATTGCTATAATACCGACTGCCTTTTTTTTTTGACACAGCAGAAATGGCCTCCCACGCAGTTGCTACACTTTCGACCGTTACTACACACCTAGTCGGGTTCAGAATCATACAATCTAACGATTTTATAGGGTTTTTGCCGTATTGCTATGAGACATGGTTTTGGTCGTGGGCTCTCGTACTATAGAGTGTTAGCTACACTCCTTAAAATATAAGTGATCATTAATTGTATCTAGATTTAAGTAAAACTGTACAAATTTCTGGTTCCAAATAAAAAAATTATTATTATTATTATTATTATTCACCACTATTACAAATACCGGAATAAGGTCGCTAAATTCACCCCGCCGATGCATGGATGCTTTGGCCCAGCGGATAAGCAGTTAGCTTATATGCTGAGATTGGTTGCACTGACCTGAGTTCAATTCTCGGCTACGGATTTTTTTTTTTTTTACATTTAGAATTTGTTATATTCTTCTTTTATTAATAAAAAACTAAAATGGATAATTATATTACAACAAGGAAACCTTTTTCAAAATCATTTGATGACATCTCCGAAATTATAAGTGACGATGAAGACTCACAAACAAAGAGCACTACTCTCAATAAAACGACTTTAAGTCTTCCCGATACAACCCTGGAATGTGCACAGGTAACAATGCTAAAGTTGAAATTAGAGCAATTACAAATGGAACTGGATGGAGCTCATATGGAAATAGAGAACTATGGTATGGAAAATCATAAACTAAAGAAAGAGTTACAGCGTTGCCAAGAAATAATACAAAATTACAAGACAGTTGGTTTTTCACGAATTTCCACACCTAAGAGTACCTGTTCTAATAAAAAGGCTAAAGAGAGAAAACTGGGAAAAATTCCATGCAATTTAAACGTAGATTCACCGGTGCGTAACAGCTCTATTTATCTGAGTAATGAGACCGAGGTTGAGGTTGAAGACTTATTACAGAAAACAAATAATATAAACGACGACAGAGGAGAAGAATCTCAGAGAAATAGCACCCTGACACACAATAGGCCTGATGATACATATGAGAATATAGCTGACAATATATTAGAAATAGAATATAGTAACGCCAAAGGTGGAAAGGAACCTGGCGATAACATTCAAAAAGAGAAAGAACCACATACAAAGAGGACCACAAAATCACAAGCGACGATTCAGTTGAACGACTCTCCACGGAAAGGCGGTAAAAGGCCATCAACCACTTCAAAACCACGCATTTGCATACTTGGCGACGAACAAGGCCGAGGTGTACGACAGTTACTTCAGAAGGAGATTGGTGAAAAATACGATGTAATCGGCCTACTCAAACCTGGTGCGACGACGGACAAAGTACTAGAATCTATTCATACTTTTTGTCTGGACTTTGATAAATCAGATTACATAGTGATATTATCCGGACAGAATGACGTGAATCCTACAAAGCTTAGTTCATTTTTGTACTACCATCTTTGCCAGCTGGAAAATACTAACGTAATATTATGTGAATTGTTTAACAATAGGCATCTAAATGTTGAGCAGATTAATTCATTTTTCAGGTTGTTTAGCTCGCAGTTATTGCATGTGGAATTTGTTGATTTAAATTATTCATTGGGTCCACCGGACAATATTGTAAAACACATATGCCAGAATGTTCACCAGGACATTCTTAGATTTGAATTCACGCGTAGATTATCTGGTAGACATGATAATTTACCTAGTGCCATTGACTCTCCTAATACAGCGATCGAACGCTTTAGTCTTGGTGGACATATAAAGGCAACGATAAATAAACAAATAAGTCAACGAAATTACGAGAGACTGTATATTGTAAACCGTAAAAAAGTTCAACAAAACCACTTCTCTAAATTGCATGTTGCATTAAACACTCGAAGTCATAATAACGTAAATAATAAGAGTTGCATTAATATAGACGAAAATCACTACGACGAGGAGGCTGACAATGGGCACAAGAATAGCAGCAGCACTAGGAACGATCACAAAAACGAACAAGGTATAGGGAACTCAACTGCCGTTCAAAGTGATACAAGGTCGGAGACAAGCTTTTTTCGTGACTAACAAATTTTGTGTCTTCCATCAAAATATTAGAGGCATATCAAATAAAATTGAACAACTAACTATTGCTATTAACGAACTACAAGAAGAACAAAGTTTATCCCCAGATGCCATTTGTCTTACGGAACATTTCGTGCAGGATGGTGAGCAAAATAAGCTTCAAGTCAATGGTTACACATTAGCCAATTCATTTTTAAGAAAGAAGACAAACTCAAGCGGTGACAAGAAAAATCGGAATTTTAACAGAGGAGGAAGCTGTATATTGCTCAGAAAAGATGTAGAATATAAAAAACTAATAGAAATAGAAAAGATTGGCGTGGAAATGGTGTTTGAGTGCTGTGGTGTTTTAATACCAAAGGAAAACATAGTGCTAATTAGCATTTATAGAGTTCCGGATAGAAATAATATTAACTTATTTTTTGACCATCTAGAGGAGCTACTAACTAAACTTCATAATAAGAATAAAAGAAAAGTTATTATCTGCGGCGACTTTAACATTGATCTTTTAGCAAAAAACAAAAACAACCATGTCAAAAATGAATTTATACAGACATTAGAAACCTTTAACTTTTATCCCCAAATTTATGAGCCTACTAGAGTGACAGAGAATTCCCAAACATGTATTGATAACATCATTTGCAATTTTAAAAATGGAATAACCAAAGTACATGACCTGTTATTATCAGATCACACAGGACAAACTATAACATTAAAGACCAAAAAGAGATTCTTGACGAAGTTCTGGTATATATCTAAGAGAGATTATTGTCAGGAAAACATGAACAAATTCAGTAGCTGCATAAGTAGTTTGTCATTCTCTGAAGTATTTTTGGAAAATGACACAAACAGAGCTTTCGAATACTTTCATGACACGTATAAGCTATTTTATGATTTATGTTTCCCTAAGATTAAAGTAAAGATTAAAAATGAGAGCAAAAATAAATGGATAACAAAAGGAATTAAAATAGCAAGTAAAGTTAAAAGATCCTTGTATAATGAGCTTAAATTTGGAAGAAACCAGGAAAAAAGAAATAATTATAATCGCTACTCAAATCTGCTAAAAAGATGCATTAGGACCTCATTAAAAAAAGCAAACCATAGAATAGTGGAAAACTCAAAAAATAAATGTCAAGCGACCTGGAAAATTATAGAAAATTATACTGGCAGAAATAGCATGCCACATATGATTGACTCAATCAATGTTGATGGAAGGGTCCTCAAAACACCAGATACGATGGCTACGCTTTTCAATGACTTCTTCATTGACTCAATCCCGGTGGCACAAAAATCAGAGGGTATAAACATATATGAAAAGATACGTTCCAACCCGCTAACTATGTATCTTAACCCTGTAACACCACAAGAAATGGTGAAAGAAATAAAAGCGCTGAAGAACACACAAGCAGTAGGCTACGACGATATAAGTACCATGGTCCTAAAAGAAACAGCTGCACAAATAGCAATTCCCCTTACACATGTTTTCAATGTGACGCTGGAAAATGGCGAATTTCCAATGGGCCTGAAATGTTCCATTGTCAAACCCATATACAAAAAGGGACAACAAGATGAATTGAATAATTACAGGCCTGTGACTCTTATACCCGTAATATCTAAAATTTTCGAAAAATTGTTTTACAAAAGATTAGATAATTTTGCTGAAAAATGCGGCTTGCTAGTAAACGAACAAAATGGATTCCGTAAAAATAGATCCACAGATCTAGCTATTTACCAACTGATGCAGACAGTGTACCAATGTGTGGACAAAAGGGTTCCAGTTGCAGCTATATTCACGGATATGTCAAAAGCTTTTGATTCTGTAAACCACGGTATACTACTGAACAAACTTGAACGTTATGGTATCCGAGGGAAGGCGCTGGAATGGATAAAATCTTACCTTAATAATAGACAGCAATGCACGGAACTTCAGAATCTTTGTCAAAAGACTAAAACTGTAGAAAGCGTAAGATCCAACTATAGAGAGAATAAAAGGGGCGTCCCGCAAGGAAGTATCCTAGGCCCTCTTTTATTCCTCTTCTATATAAATGATTTACCAAACCAAACAGAAAATCAAATGGTACTGTTTGCTGACGATAGTACAGCGATTATTAAAGGTTTAGAGGATAAAAACTATGAGCAAATGATTAATACAACATTAAGAGACATTATAGAATGGATGAACAATAACGAACTGAATATCAATCTGACAAAAACTAATATTATGCAATTTCACAATGTAAGGAAGATAATGCCAGTTTTAAATATAGAATATAAATCCGAAAATTTACAAGAGGTGAAAAAGACGAAGTTCCTTGGTGTAATTATCGATAGTCACTGCAACTGGAAAGAACAGATAGAAGACGTTTGCAATAAGCTAAGGAAATTTGTATATCCTCTAAGAAGGATAATTAGCAATTCTTCAGAGAAAGCTGGACTGTTGGCATACTTTGGTTATGTGCAAGCGACCCTCAGCTATGGTCTAATATTCTGGGGAAATTCCGTAGACTCCATAAAGGCTTTTAGATTGCAGAAACGGTGTGTAAGAGCTCTCTGTGGTGCATCTCAGAGAGACTCGTGTAAGCCGATTTTTGCCAAATATGAAATATTGCCAATGCCCTGCCTCTATATCAAACAAGTTGCTATGTTTGTTAGAAAACATATGACACTATTCGACAAATTAAACAAATGTGGCAAAAATTTTAGAAGGAATGACAAATTAATGCCGACGCATGCTCATCGTACTAAGCACTTTCAAGATAGTGTATATTATTTGACGGTAAATATCTATAATAACATCCCAGACGAATTTAAAGAATTAGACGATATTAAATTTAAAAAAACTCTACATAAGTGGTTGTTGGGCAAACTTTTTTACAGTTTAAAAGAATTCTTTGACAGAAAATTGTATGAATGACATTTGTATTTAATTTAATTTTGACATTTGATTAATTCATTATTATGTATTATTGAATTATTATTATTATTATAATTAGCTATTAATATTGATAGTATATAAAATAATAGGCATAATATTGTACACCATATTGGTAGGCTACAGCGGACTTAGTTATTACCTTAAGAACTATTATTATTACCTGTGGTCATGCAATAAATATCTTTGACTTTGACTTTGACTTTGGTTATGTCGGGCTCACCGCCCTGAAGGGGCAGCATACCGACTAAACGTCCTGGGGTGTTCCACCTCGTGCCATTCTTGCCGAGCCACGGGAAACTGAGTCAGTAGTGTGCCTGCCAAGAGGTTCTGGTTTCGGGTAGGTGTTTGTAAGGACAACAGCAGATCAATGGTAACACTTGCAGTACGATTTCAACTCTTACGGCGTAGATAATAAGAACGGCCCAAAGTCCTAAGTGTTACGCTTGATCTGCTGAGATGTGTACCGTAACACAGAGAAAGATGTACAAAGAGTTTAGCACAGGGAATACTAGTTGAGTTGTTTGTGACCTCTATCTAAGATCTCTATCTTTATTAATACGGGCCCATTAATCCATTCTCTATCAGTCTGCCCCGTTGGCGGTGGCGCTCACCACTGCGCCGCTATATCGCGCACTTCACCTTATCAACACAGTGATGTGTTGGAACACCTCACTAGATCTCTTCTCGGATTCCGAGTCGAGGCTCCTGGCCTCAGCCGCTCGGTATCTTGAGTCTACCGCACCATCGAGCTCGATACAGATCTAAAGCGTTTACCGTATTATTTAGTTGGGTTGTCCAATAGGCATAGTGTAAGCATCATATATGTATGTCATTTAGTACTTACTTATAAATTGGCATGTAACGCACGTTTGGTTTAACTGTAAGTGTTGTGGTGTGTTGTTATGAAAATAAATAAATAAAATCTAATACTCGCAAGAAAATGTATTGGCTACATTTATTTCTCGAAAAAACTTTGGCGGTTTAAGAAGATATTTTGATTTGGTTTGAATTATGAAATACCTATATTTAACTAGTCGTTACGGACATCGGATGGCCGAATCGTACGCACGTGTAACGGGCCATTGTTATAACAACAATGCCGTAGCACTCGTCTGTAGGATATTTGGTAACAATAGTCAGTATCTTTGCACAGGTAACGAACATCTACTTCGCCCCCCTCGATTGTTAGATGACCGGGTCCTCGCGGGGAAGGGCCTCTCAATGCCGCGGGTCATCAAGTGTCGGTGGAACACCAGCTTCTCAGCGCCCACACGTCTGGATATCTCAGCAATGTATTGCATAGACTATGGCCTAAAAGTAAACATGATCTCAGCCACGATTGTATGTTTCGAAGGTTTTTGGTGCCCTAAGTCCTTACGTAGTTTCACTTTGGTTCTTTTTGTCACTCTTTTGCGAAGATTCCAGTAGTGCTGTGTATTGGTTTCTCTGGAAAATAGATTGGTAGATTTGGGATTCCAGATTACGCTTTTGACTTTGCACTTTTGGCATGACTTAATTAGAGGCTACAACAGGATAGGAATAGTCTTTTAACTGAACGCAAAAAAGATTATATTATACTTTTTCGCAGCAGGTGTTTCTAAACAACTTTTTCTTTGTGTCTGTTGAGGTATTTTTAGCATCGTTATTATAGCACCAAATGATACCCATAATAATGTGCCCAATATATGAAATAATATGGAGACTTAAGACATGTTGTTTTGCAAAAATACAATCTTCCAGAATCAGGATATTTCTGACTCAAAACCATGTTTATCCGAGTCTCTTTATTTTATAATTGGACTCGACAGTTCGTCATTTGCCAATGTCTTGTTACAGAACAATCAATATATCATAGTCTTCTATCTTCATCCAGAGGAGACGCCATAGCGTCGTCACTCTGGACGAAGCAGCTCGACAGTCACGTTCATTCCTGAGCTCGACTCTTGATTAAAGTTGATTCAGATCTTGCACAAATTATCAAATAAATTCACCATACTGTCAGTGATTTTAAACACAAAGTATCCACTGTAGACATTAAAAAATAAAAATTATCAAATAATTTTGCAACCGTCGTTTCCGCCATTTTCAAAAGCCCTCTGTATAATTTGTAATAATTTCTGTCTCTGGACTGGACCCATAGCAGTGTGATATCATGCCTTATGTTCATCAAAGCAAGGCAGCATTTCGCATTTTGTTTGAGGGAACCCGCTTTCGATCTGTATTATCTCGGTGCCTGGCACAAGCTCATTAGCTGTTCGATTGGCATATCGTGACGAATGGATTGCTTCGATTAAGCGTACTCTCACTCTCGCCGATGCGAGTGTAGGCACTATTCACTCCTCACGCGCCCGCTAATTGGATCAATGGTTTGTGGGGCTACATTGTAGACGTACCTATTGGTGCTATGTGTGTCACACTACCTACTCACAAAAAACTACTTGACCTATTCTTTGAATAATTTAGATAGATAGGAAAACTGTAAAGAATTATTAAAATCGGTCCAGTAGTTTTTGAGAAAATCTCAATCTTATGGAGGCCCTCTGTATCTTTGTGTGTACATACTTCATATCATACTCATGGCCCGAACAAGGTTCCCTTTGCTATGGGTCCAGCAGGAGACCATCAGATTCGGTGTTTCTACCTCAGTTGAAGCAATACATGACTGGTTTTTGAAAAATCTTTGCATTTAACCTATACCTTTATTACCTACATAGTGTGTACTCTAACTAAACCACCTACTAATAAAATGTCGGTCAAATGCTTCTTAGAAGTATTCTTAGAAGTCTAGAATATGTAGAGACAGTTTAATCGCAGACATTGCTGTTGTATGTAGGTAATGTAAAGTAAGTAGGCTAATGCCCTGTATTCATTCAATCGGAACCACCTGTCGATCGATGCGTTTGCCCGGCGCCCGACGCCGCCGCCGCCGCCGGGTCGCGCCCGCCGCCGCTGCCCCAGACAGACCGCACCCGCATTATATATGGGGGCTCTAACTATGCACTGATGTTAGAGCATCTGGGTACTTTATTTATATATTTTATTATTGGACTCAACAGTTCGTCATTGGCCAGTATAATGTACGGAATATTCAAGATATGATTGTCTTCTCTTTCTCCAGAGGAGTCGCAGTGGCGTCTTCACCCTGGGTAGCCGCGTCTTCATGTCTTCATCCAGAGGAGTCGCCGTAGCGACATCACTCAGGACGAAGCAGGCGAGCTGCTTCGTCCAGAGTGAGAGTCCAAAATAGCGTCGTCAACCTGGGTATCCGCGTCTTCCTTAACTTCAATAAAAAATATCTGTTTAATTAATCAGAAAATAATCGCGAATGACAGTATGGTGAATTTATTGGATAAATCATGCAAGATATGAAGTTTCAAGTAGGTAATTATCAAGAGTTCCACTCCGAGCTAGGGAGTGAACGAGAATCGTGACTGTCGAGCTGCCTCGTCCAGCCAGAGTGACGACACTACGGCGACTCCTCTGGAGCAAGATAAGATTACTATGATATTTTGAATATTCTGTAACATGACATTGGCAAATGACTAACTTTCGAGTCCATTAATAAAATAAATAAATAAATGTTTAAATAAAATTAACTGCTAGGAGTAACTGAGCGTTGTTCCGAAGCAATAAATATGTCTATCGCATGCCTCGCCCCCCACCCCGGCCCCCCACCCCGCAGTGACCCGGTTAAGCCTCCTCGGTGCACTTGTGTGCATTGTAGTACTTATTGTGATATTAGGCGCAAGTATTGATTGCAATGCACATTATAATACAAACGTGTTCCGGATTAGAACGCTAGTTCAGCATAATATTGTACTTATTATTTTAAGGGGCTCGTAGTCCAGTTTCGAGTACACGTTGAAAACGATCGTACAAGTTAAGCAACGTTGGGTGAGGTCAGGGCCTCGATGGGTGACCGCTACGTAACAGTTTCGTCTGAACCCCTCCGTGCCTCGGGGAGCGCAGTTGGTCCCAGTTGTTATAGCTTGACAGTAGTTGTCAGGCCACGTGAAACCTGAATAACTCTTACAAATAGGTTTGGTCACTATCCAAGCGTTTTACGTGCGAGTTGCGTCGCGCGTAAAACGCCTCATCTGGACATGGTCAAAATTCGATGGATCGACAAAAGTCACGAATATTCGAGTACTGGAGCGAATGGGCAAGTCTCGTGAATTATTGCTGGACATCAAAAAGAGCGAACGACAGATACCAACCTCTCCAATTGATTATGATGGGCAAAATAGCTGGCAGAAGGGTCCTGGACGCCGGAAAAAATCACATTTCCAGGTCGCTCAAGAAACTGAAAAGTCCGCGGAGCTTACGGCCAGTCTCCGCTAGCGAAGATGCACTTCAAGAAGAAGGACATGATCAAAGTTGAGAGTCACACATGAACGATCGGCCGCAAACGGCTACACGTGCTACAAAATATTGCGTCTGACAGCCATTTGATAGCTCGCCGGCGTTACGCCGATCGCTAATGCATGCGCGTACTATAGCCCTAACTTGTCTTTGAATAGTTCAATAATTGTAATCCTTAATTGTCCGTTGTTTCAGCCTGCCTCTCCGTGGCTGCGTGGTGCGGGTGCCCCGTGTCGGGCGCGGGCGCGGGCGCGGCGGCGGGCGTGCCGCTCGGCCCCTCGGACCGGCCCGAGGCGTACTTCAACGGCAGCTCGTACATACGCCTGGCGAGGCCCATCTCGCTCAAACAGCTGGTCGGGCTCAGCTACCGCACGTGTGTTGGTAAGGGATAGCTCTTTAATAACCTAATGGTGGCACTTCACGTCATAATTGCCATGTGTGGTTGGCATTCTTGACAAAATATTAGTCTTATTTGTATATACGGCAAGTATTTGACAAATACGACAAACATCCAATAGCGAATACGAATAGCCAAGTGAAGTGCTATATAAATAGTCCCATTTAGCGACGATTACACATCAATATTTAACCCGATCCGCAGGTTGCGTTCAGAATTATTAATAAAAATAAACGTTTTCACGCCAATATCGTGGCAATTTCAGCGTTTTTTGAGATTCTGATTCCACCATTATGGATGGCTTCACCTAAACTTGGATTCTGTATCTCAAAAAACGCTGAATTTGACACAACAATGGGCTGAAACCGCTGATTTTGGCTGTTAATCCTGTATGGACCCATCATTTTTTTTAATCTTTATTTTTTTAAAGGATTTGGTACACAAAGATGAGTGACCATGTCGTCACCATAGAGCCGTATGGACCCATCGTAAAAATGATCGTGATAAATATTGATGTGTAGACGCCGCCATTCGTAGGCGATTTTATATAGCCCGGACAAACATGGCTCAACCAGTCTCACCTCAGCTTTTGGCCCACAAGCAACGCGACAAGGCCACGTGGCCGCCCCTTTTTTTAACCCAGGTAAAACATGCAAATCATGTGGCACCACGCCCGGGGGAGCGTGTTGTTTATGTCGGGCTCACCGCCCTGAAGGGGCAGCATACCGACTAAACGTCCTGGGGTGTTCCACCTCGTGCCATTCTTGCCGAGCCACGGGAAACTGTGATACAACCGCGACCCGACTGGCGCCCGAGCAGTCCCCATTGTGGGCTGTACTAGCCCACAATGTATAATCCATTCATCCCTCACCTTCCTCCTCCCCGTCTGAGCCGCGAGCCGCTCGGGCGCCGTGCGGTTCGCGCACTGCGTCCGTGGGCCCGGGCCCTTGCTTAGGCGGCGGCACCTCGTACACTCCGGTACGCTTGGCACCGCCTCGTACCACCCCATGGCGCGGATTTCTTTCTTGCCAACCTTTCTCTCAGCCATTCATACATCTTCTGACGTGGCCGCCCCCGCACACGATAGCGAGACGAACTGGACGTTTTTAAGAGAGGGTGGTCTGAGTCTGCGCAGAATAGAGATGACTGGAAGAGTTGGGGGAGGTCTTTCTCCAGCAGTGTCAGCAGTCAACATTGAGATTTTCCCAAGACTTTTGCCTATATCCTTTGCATATGAAGTCCTCCCTTTTCCATCCGCATTCCTCATTATCATTAAATTGGTAAAATTCAGATGTGATCAAAACACGTATCCCGATTATCTACGCTTGGTTGATAAAATTGTTCTATCAAAATTAGAATTTGAAATAGAGTGTGTGGGGTATAAACTCTAAACAAAGTTTCTAATGTAATTATTTTAATAATCTATTGGTAACCCAACACGTGTTTTTAATATTTAATTATCTTGTTGTTTCTAATCAATATTCATTGCCTCGTCGTTCATTAGCAATTAGAAATTCTTAGCTCCATCATACATCTTTCATCCACATTCATGACGTATTGATAAATTGGTTATATTTGTTTTCTTTCTATCACTTTCCACCTCATTTTGGCACCATTTGGCCTAAGTCAAGACAAGAGCTCGGTGGCTCAGTGGTTGGGTCAATGGACTTGCGATACGGAGGTCCTAAGTTCGATTCCCAACCAATGAGTTATCCTTTTTCGACGGAAAATCTTACGTACTCATTTACCGAGTGCTATCAAAACGGTGAAGGAAAACATCGTGATGAAATCTGCATGCCGTAGAAGATAAAGAAAATTCATGTTGAAATCCGCATTGGGCCCGCGTGGTGGATCATTGCCCGAGCTCCCTCGATGTAAGGAAAGGTCTGTGCCCGAGCAGTGGCGCAATAAATGAAATAAATAAAAGTCTTTATTTCATCTCACATAACGAACATCGATTTCTTATGGTTAGGACATAAATTATTTAGGTGGGTAGATTACATTTTTAATGTGAGAGTCTGGTGTCTGAACTAGGCAGAATACTGTGATACAGATCTCCAGGTTCCCATCTCCTAGGTAATGGACTAAAATTATGTACAATGCTATATAAAAAATATATCTATCTATCTTAATAGTAACTCTAATTTACACTAATTTTATTGTATAATTAATTATTTTAAGAATTATTATTATATTGTATCCACTGACTCGGTGCTTTGGTGATATCTGTAAACCAGTCAGATATATATTGAATAAATAAATAAATATTCAACGGAATCAAATCATGAATTAAAGTTTATACATTATAATCAAGCAGTGAGTGAAACCGTATGTTAATAATATAAATAGATAGTAGATAAATAGACTGATGATGAAGACAAGTAAGGCTAAACTCAAACTCCACTCATACTCAAAACAGTATATGGCTTACGGCTAGTAAACGCACGAGAGACTCGCTACCATTATATGCCTTCTGCCTCAGTATTATAATTGATATATGTGAGTGAGTGAATTGTTTTGTAACCTCATTAGAGTGCTATATTCAAGATATATATGGTGGCTTGTAATTGGCTTTGTGTTAATTTTTAAGATGTTACATATTTGTAGCTGTAAGCCTCCCAAATAAAATAAAATAATAATGCTTGTGTCCATCCATCACGCGCCGGCGATTAGCGCTCATTACTGCGCCGTCGCCTCGACCGCTTTTTGCGGCCGATTGTGACGTCATTACGTGAGACCGCCTCAGCAATGTCACACTCGGCCACACTGATACTAAACACGCGGTATTCAGTACTCTATGTTACTCGCCTCATTGATCATGTAATTATACGTTTAATGCTGGTTCGAATAACTCTGTTGATGCTTCATAATAATAATAATTCATTTATTCCTTGCTTTATGTGGTAACATGGTTCTTAGATAGTACAGGAAGTGCTCACATAAACCCTGTAAGGGCACCTTCTTTTACTTCATTAGTAATACATTATTGAATACCTATCAATTTCAATTGGACTAACGACGTTAATTATAGTATGACCGTCTAAATCAGTCTCCTGCGCCGATTTGCAGACTGATTTAGACGGTCATACTATAGGTGGAGGTAGGTGAAGAATCTGAAGATTGATTTTAAGATCTTAATATAATTATCTCTGCTATTCAAAGCAAGCTATAGGCACTAACATGGTTCTAGCCACAGACCACTTCCCCCATAGCCCTGTACCAGGAGGGCGCCCGTGTCTGCCCGCACATGAGCGCAACATCGCCTAGCGACACGTGGCACCTAGAGATATTATCGACGTGGACGCATCTCTTTAATACGGCACCCCTGGCCCCCGCTTCGTCTCTATGCGCTCATCGTTGACAGAATGTTTCGCTTGCAAAAGCCAATGGGCCATTTCGTATGGAGGGTGGTGCCTTTTTTTTTCACGCGGCCAGAATAAAAAAGGGTCACTGTCCCCTGATTGCTCAATAGTTTAGGTAGTCTCATCAGGGGGAACGGACGAAGCAAGATGGGAAGGTGCAAAGAATAACATTTGAAAAGTGAGCAGGCGGAGCTGTTGCTGATGGTACAATAGCCCCCCCCCCCCCCCCTAAATTAAATTGAGATGCCTTTTCATCTTAAGAAGTCGCATCAGCCATGTACAATACAATACACTCCCCCTAGATGTTATTTTTTTCCGGTCCACCAAAGCATTTCGTGTTTATTGGGTAAGTGGTCTGTGGTTCTAGCTATACCACATTACGTCTGCTCAGTCAGAGCTGGGATCAGTGCACACGTTGATGCCGTGTGAACGTGCTGCCTCCTTGCCCCTCCCCCGCCCCTCACAGCAGAGGTGTCCGCCCACTCGACGTGTGTAGCGCTTGTGATGTGACTGTTGCGTCACGCGTGAGCGCAGGCGGCGGCCGGCGACCGGCTCGCTCGCGAAGGCTTTGCCGCGATCTATGGAGAGAGCCTGAAACACAGACCACTTACCCCATAGACCTGTAACAGGAGGGCGCCCGTTTCTGCCCGCACATGGGCGCAAAATTGCTTCGCGACACGCGTAATCTTGAGATATCGAAACAGGTTTAATATGGCGCCCCTGCCCCCCGCTTCGTCTAATAGCGCCTATCGCTTGACAGAATTTTTCGCTTGCAAGTTTGTACCGATTTCATGTCTATGGGGTAAGTGATATGTGGCCTGAAACATGTTCTGCTAAGATATTTGGATACAACAATCACTAGTAGTAGTAGCGTGGGACGCCCCCCGACCAGATGGAGGGATGACCTTCGCAAGATGGCTGGCAGAGACTGGATGCAGAGGGACGAGAATAGGGTTGAGTGGCGCGCTTTGGGAGAAGCCTGCGTCCAGCAGTGGACTGATACGGGCCGATGAGATGAGAAGTGCGGCCCTTGAAGTATCAAATCAAATCAAATCAAATCATCATTTATTTCCAATAAGTTTACATACATAATATTGTTTGTACAATGGCCCCGCACTAGGTAAAACCTGTAACGCGGGAGACCGAGTAGAACATTTTACCAGTATAGATTGCTAAACCTGGATTGAACCTGTTACCTAATGAATGGTCGTAGTTAACTGATTGGGCAGAAAAAATTGAGAAGTTGGGCTGGCGATACAAATGTGCAGTGTTCTGTGTATTAATGACATATAAATAATATGTAATATACATACTGAAAAGTAATATTAAAAAAATAATAATTAATTATCCTTTTTTATGAAGCTATAATATTCCTACTCTTTGTAAGTATGTTTTGTATTTTTGTTACAGTCATTGTCTTTTATGTACAATAAAGTGTATTTGAATTAGAATTAAGAATAATAAGTAATACTTAGACAGTAATAGCAGATGAACTAATTTGATATTAATATAGGTATTATACATAAATTAAAGTACATAAGGTGTCTGCGAATATACTTACTTACATAAATAAATATCGAAAAATATACATATGTTGTACATATACATACACATATACACACACATACACATATATAAATACATAGACCAAATTTTGTAAGTGACTTTCAAGACTGAATTCTCAGAATGGATTCCGTAGCTTCATAATCAAGTGTCAGGAGCCAACGTGTCATTTTGATCTTGGCTTCATGAACTGAAATATTCCTGAGGTCACACCTTTCATTCGCCTGTCTGTAAATATAGGGAAAAGAGAAATAGCTAAATCGATGAGCAAATACCGTTTTGGCTTTGATTGGGTCCATCTTGCAGCGACGACTGTTAATGGATGCCAAGAAATTTGGCGAATTGAGATATGCTTTGTGAAACTGAAGCGATGCACGCAATATATAAAGTTGTCGTACAGTCAAAACTTGCGCATCCGCATAAAGGGTACTGGTGGGGTATCGAAAGGGCCTTCTGAACATTACTTTTAATACCGATCTTTGTGCTCGCTCAAGTCTAATAAGGCTGGTCTTGGCAGCGCCGCCCCATGCAGTAATACAATAAAGCAGGAGAGACTGGCATAGAGCTGTGTACACCATTATAAGAATTTCTTTAGTAGCTCCATTACGAAGCAACTTCATGATATTGATTATCTTCCGTACACGACCTGACAAACAAGTGATGTGTGAGTTGAAAGTAAGTTTCTCATCTAAAACTACACCGAGATATTTAATTGATTCACTCCTGTCGATGCAGCTACATGAGCAGGACCGGCCATGCTCCGAGTCGGCTAATGTGCACGTATGGACCCTAATGCCAAGATTACCGGGAGGCTGCGAGTGTTTTGTTTTATGAAAACATAGATATTTCGTCTTATTTGTATTCAGTGATAATAGGTTACTATTAAGCCAGTTCGATACTAAAGCCATGCCCTTCTCAGCTTTATCTAAAACGCTCAACCAGTCGTTTCCGTGGAAAGTCAAGACAGTATCATCTGCATAGCAAATTACCTTAGCATCATCACGCTCTGCAAACAAGTCAGCAATATCATTTATGTAGATAATAAATAGCGTCGGTCCCAAAATGCTTCCCTGTGGGACCCCAAATGCAACGTTGGCAATGTCACTGATATGACCGTCGACAACTACACACTGTTTCCTGTTTGAGAGGTAACTGGAGAACCAGTTCAACCCAACACCCCTGACTCCGATTTGGTCGAGTTTTTTCAGTAGGATGCTGGGCGAGACAGTGTCGAATGCCTTTGCTAGATCTAGAAAGATTCCGACACAGCTACGTCCAGCATCCAGAGTGGCCGAGACATTATCTAGAAAGGTCTTCACAGCGTCCTCTGTGGATTTACCATGGCGAAAGCCGAATTGGGAATCTGATATAATCTTTTGGGTGTCTAAAAAGTGCGTGAGCCGTCTATTGACTATCTTCTCCAGGAGCTTGGAAAATACGCACAGGAGCGATATTGGTCGATAGTTAGATGGGTCTTCCTTTGATCCTCCCTTATGTATTGGGACAACTGCCGCTGTTTTCCAACACTCAGGAAACAATCCAGACGAGATGCTTGCATTAAAAATATGGGTGAGGGGCTCGACAATTACCGGACTAATTTGTTTAATTAATGAATTCTTAATTCCATCCAGGCCAGGAGCGCTGTCAGTCTTAAGTTGACCTATCAAAGATAAAACCTCACAGGGATCAGTCGGAGACATAAAAAAGGAATGTGGATTATTATTACAAATGTATACTTGGCTAGCAAGTTCCTGTGTAGTCTTATCTAGCCTATTCAGTATGTTACTGGCAGTATTAGGGTTAAGAGGGGTCTCTACCCTGGCATGAGCTTCATAGGAGCGCATCGCTGAGCACTCTAGCTCCACTCGCTATATATATATTTTTAGATAAATAAATACTTCTGCTACTAATTTAATACTTAAGTTTAATTATTAATTTTATTTCGAGGGCACTCGCCCTGCCCTGAGGAGTCTGCAATAAAGAAACTCGCGTCATCATACTTTTACTCATCTGCTTCGACCTTTCCATTGTCTGTAATCATTATAACATTACCATTGTACTGATCGTATTGTAATACCATTGTAACGCATGTTTTTATTATCATTGCACGCATCACGTATCACCTCATTGCCTGTGTGTGACTGCGCACTGCGCGGGCGCTGTCATCTGTTTGGTTGCGCGTGCGCAGCAGCAGGCAGGCGCGGGCCGACGTGCGGTACTGGTTTGTTTGGCTGTGGTTACGTGCTCGCTAAATATTATCTGTGTTGGTTTATCGTACGCTAAAAGTGGAGGAACAACCCAGAATTGCCAAGCAATCATTATTGCAATCAGCATTCATAATCGAGACGAATATAGTTGAATATATTGTCAAGTAATTACATTATATGTCTGTAAGGCCGTTAATATAATTGTAAATAAAAAAAAAAAAATTGTCCCGTAGCAATAAACGCGGCTTAAAGTTTTAAATAAAGATTTCGCCATACAAATTCGGTGGTTCAGCAACTGTAATATTAGGCCCGTTTAATAGTTATTAACGCTACGAGCCTTAATGTACTTCTCATACATTTGCCTACCGCGCTTGAATCTTCCATTTAATGCCGTTTGCATCTGGTTTATTCTGGTATTGAGTAAATTGCTAGTTTTGACTTTGTTTGAATCATTATTCATTTTCTAGCTTTAGAGTTGTAAGATGTTTATGAACAGAGACGCCGCTATACAAAGCAATAGCACTGTCCCTATCATGCACGATATGACATGGTAGGATTTGATCGTTTTGAGAACCGTAATAGCCCCGCGGATCTTGCTATTGTCTTCTTTTTGGACACAATGTAGGTAAGTCCAACTTTATATTGACCCGCGGTATCTATGCTTGATGAGCCGCAACCAACTGATGCGTTACGATGCCGAGGCTTGAAGCCAGAACGGTCAACAGTCACTCGCCCAAAACGACATAGACTGCCATTCCTCTGTGCTGTAAAATATTCACCTACGCTGATGATACCGCATTGATTGTGACTGGAAAGGACTGGGAACAAGCAAGAGTGAATGCTGAAAGATCTCTTAGGCTGATTATGGAATGGCTAAGATGTAATCTCCTGACCATTAACCTAAGCAAAACGAAGTTCATCACCTTTTCTATGAGAACACCGTCAAGGCCAAGACCAAACTCATTCAACATTACTGCTCATACCTGCCCGCAAGACACAACAAATTGCAATTGCCTCAAACTCGATAGAACTACCGATATCAAATATCTAGGCGTTGTTCTTGATGAGAGCTTGAACTGGCACAAACATCTGGATGTCGTCACGTCAAGGACTAGACGGTTAATCCCAATTTTTAAAACACTACGGAATTGTGCTGACAAAAAAACACTTTTATTGGTCTACAATGCATTGTGCCAGTCCGTCATGTCTTACTGCATATCCATTTGGGGGGGAGCATCAAAGACAAAAATTTTAAGAACCGAAAGAGCACAAAGAGCTGTCTTAAAAGTAATGACGCGTAAACCCATTAGATTCCCTACCAAAGAACTGTATAGTGACACCAAAGTTCTCACAGTGAGACAGCTTTTCGTACTCCGCATCATCATACGAAAACATGCTGTGCTCCCTTTCGTGCACCAATCAGACAACCACAGACGAAGAAAGAGACCGTGTGCTGAAGTCAAATGTAGAACGGCATTTGCTAGACAGCAACATGGTATGCTGAGTTCGTGGCTGTATAATAAAATAGATACTCAATTAGACATATACTCCCGTAATAAGAACGAGTGTAAAAATAAAACAATAACCTGGCTACTTACCTTGGATTATGAGAAAACTGAGCAGCTGTTGGTTAGAGTCTAACCAATAGCTGCTCATGATCCATGATTGTGGTCTGACGGTTGGACCACTGGGTCTAGCCGTTAGATCATAGTCTTGGTTACTGAAATACATAGATATCATGGACGTACACATAAAAAATCGCTCACTCTCCACTTCACTCACTATCATCACTATTATTATTAATATATAATATATATATATTATTATTATTATGTATCTCTATAGGTTTCACGGGTTTAAGAAAACTATTATTATTATATAATCTATTTATTTATCCTATCTCTTACAAAATACAGAGCCCATTTATATTATATCATATTATTTATTTACTTACCATACTCATATACGCACACACACATACGTACACATTCTACACACACGTTATTTAACACTAATTCATAAATAATTTATTATGTAAGATACAGCTAAACTTATTAAGTATTATTGCTGCTTTTTGGAATGCGCGTACGGCCGGATCACTGACTCCCAAGTTACAGGTTTTTAACCTAGTTTGTGAGTTCAGGGTTTCATTCTGTGTGCTCATCACCATAGCCTTCTAAGCTATAAATGTAATGTTTTGTATATTTTTATGTTGGCTACTGCAAATAAATATTTTTAATTTTTTTAATTTTTTTTTTAATTAGAGACAGTCACGTGTCACTGGTCGACGCCGCGAATACCGTGAAATTATGCGAGTTATGATGACTACATTTCGTGTCATTTATAAAACATCCAATTGTATAAATGATTGGCGTAACTGGAGAACTATAGTATGACCGTCTAAATCAGTCTTCGCCTGCGCGGTACAGGGATGCGGGGGAAGTCGACAACGGGGGTGCGGGCGGCAGGCGCATTTCTGTTCCCCCCCCCCCCCCCCGCACCCCCGTTGTCGCCTTCCCCCGCATCCCTGTACCGCGCAGGGGAAGACTGATTTAGAAGGTCATACTATAGGTACGGTGGAACACAGAGAAAGGTATACAGGAGAGTTTTTAAGGTTGAGATTTTCTCAAAAACTACTTGACCTATTGCAAAAAATATTTCACTGTTTGATAGATAAAAGTTAAACCTATGTAACTGTAAAAGTCTCGCTGTCTTCGACTGCATATGTCCCGTATGCAGTCGAAAGATAGACGGATATTTAGGTAGAACAAGTAGACTGAGTTCTTCCAGATTTAAAACGACGGAACATTCTTATCTGAGCAAAAACCGCTTCAAAACGAGATAGATTTCGTAGAAATGTTTTTCAAGAAAATGCTACAAAACCTAAACAGATCAAACGGGTCTACAGCTAAAATACTTAATAATCCCTTGTGAACCGCTATGGAATTGCGGGTGAATTTGTATCTTCTGCAGGCTGGATCCCTCAGAGTATTAAAATGCACTCGAATCGCTAAAGCTCGTGCAAAGAAGTCTTCGCAAAAGAGGATACGGTTCTAAAGCTAGATAGTATAACTGAAGGATCCTGTTCAAATAAGTCCCGCAACAGAGAATATGGTTCTAAAGCTGGATATTCTAACTGAAGAATTCTAATCCTATCTGGATCCTTCAGTCCTAACTGGATGTTTCAGTTAGAATACTCAGCTTTTGAACAGTTCTTGCTTCAGCAAGGGAGAATATGGTTCTAAAGTTGGCCATTCTAACTGGAGAAAGCCCACCTTAAGGCCTAAAACCAATCACCCAAGTCCCGACATGGCAGAACCTTTCTTTCTCTGATTGTGAAGCTTGTTTTTCTGTTATCGTTTCTGTATTATGTGTCTGGATAGGAAACCCTAATTTGGCGCATGGTCTGATATCTTCTTATGATCTTCCAGGCGGCGGTCTGTTCTCGCAGCGCTTCGAGGGCTACACGTTGCACGTGAGCGCGCTGTACGAGCAGGTGGTGGTGTCGTGGGCGCGGCCGGGCCAGGCGCGGCGCGAGGTGGGGCTGCCGCGCGAGACGCTGGACAACCGCTGGCACTGGGTGGCGCTGCGCTACCGGCCCAGTCCGCCCACGCTGCTGCTCGAGCTGGACAAGGATACGCAGGTGATGGACGACAACTTACCTTTTTAAAGTTTTGGTAGTCTCGACGGTTTTGGCATGTGCCAATTTCATGTTACAGAGTATTTCATATCTTAATCTTGCATACTTACTCCGCTGACGTGGATCTTGGCCTCTGCAACGAAAAGACGCCAGTCGTGCCGTCTTAATCTATCGTCTCCTTACTTCATCCTAAAGAAGTCCCCGGAGCGTCGTAACCCTGTAAAGGCCATCGTCTTCATTTCTTCCTCCAGAAGAGACGCTCAAACTCTGGACGAAGCCGCTCAGCAGTCATGTTCTCTCCCGAGCTCTGTAATGGGATTCTTGATTCTCTCGAAACTGCAAATCTTGCACATACATTTTCGGAAACTCCAACATATTGATGTTCGCCAACATCTTGAAATATTATACATGTGTCATAGTATGAGAGAAATGAATAAGGAGGGACTGTAGGGGTGTGTGCGGAGGTCCCAGCTGGACCTGAAGGTCCAACGTTGAAGAGAACGTGTGACAGAAGTCAGCGTTATCACCCGAAGTTGAAATGAAAGCATTGTTTCCCTATAATCCACATAAAACTGTGTACATCATGAATTGTGTGCAATAATAAGGTAAATAACCCTTGTCGCCATATATGAGGATGACCCTGAGCAGATATGAATAATCGGCGAGACGTCCATATACGAACGCAGGTGTATGTACTCGTAAGTCCAGCGCGCCCGCACCCGCGTGTTCTACATGAACAAGCTCTAGAGTGATGATGATGTTCTCCAGACCGATTGTAGCTACAGCGACGCTTTACAGCTTATATTAAGGCATGGGGCTTCGCTGGTCTGCCCTCATATGACTATTGTATCCAATCTTCGCCATGAAGCTAGAGTAATGTTGTGTTGGTCTCAGGTGTTGTCTAACGTGACGTGGAACCCCGAGCTGCTGTCCCCGGGCGCGCTGGAGGCGGGCGGCGCGGTGGTGCTGGTGGGCAACGTGTTCTCTGGCTGCGTGCGCGAGGGGCCGCAGCTGGAGTTCCACGCGCACGCGCAGCTCAGGAACGTGCTCTTCGGGCCGTGCCCGCTGGACACTGCGGCATGTAAGTGACGGACAGTGCAGCATTATGACCCCTCGGAGTTTCGGTTCTTGTATTCAATGGTACAGTCGAAGACAGAGATAAGTATACAGGGGGCTTTTGATATTTTCTTGCATATGCGCTATGCGAAACGAAAATCTAAATGATAAATGGAGAAAAAATTTCATCACGACTGGGATAATGCCACGGAATGGCGAGGTCCCGGGTTCGAATCCCGGTCGTGATGAATTTTTTTTCTCCATTTATCATTTATACAGGGGGCCTCAATAAGGTTGAGTTTTTTTCAAAAACTACTGCACCGGATGTAATAATTCTTTTACAGTTACATAGATTTAACTTTTATCCACCAAACAGTGAAAGAATTTTTGCAATAATTCAAGTAGTTTTTGAGAAAATCTTAACCTTCAAAACTCTCCTGTATACCTTTATCTGTGTTCCACAGTCTAACTTAGAGAAAGGTGGTATATTAAGGGAAAGTACTTTACTGTTTTTTGATTTTTCACCATTATGTAATGTGTATTCTCCGTTATCTATTAGTATAAGATTTTTTACAATCAGTCGAGTAGTTCTTGGGAAAATCACTTATTGAGGCCCCCTGTACCTTTCCCCACTTTCGAGTTTACTACTACTTATTAAACCCATGAAATAAATATATAGCAGTCTTAAGGTATATCCGCCTAAAGCCGACCTTCATCAAGTCCATGTATGAGCGCAAGCTTAGTATGAGCTCGCTCTTACAAACGTCAAATTCTATAGACTAGCTAAGATAGTTACCTACTCGCGAGTGAGCTTACTACATCATCCCATGGTAGTTGTCAATTTCGTCTGATGGCAAAATGATGATCAGAAAATGACAGGGTTCGGCATTATATAGTTGTTACATAGTTGTCGAAATTTGCTGTATTTATTATTATGTTGTTACTATTTGTGAAAACCTGTAATTGGCTTTGTGTTACTATTGTAGTTTATGTATTGTTATAGTTGTGCTGTTGGTTTTCCTATGAAAATAAAATAAAATTATTCAATTGCTACTTTTCATTGTTTTCCCTCGCGTTATTTGCTTTCTACATCATGCAGTAACGTAGTAATTTGATTGAAATTATCGCATATGAAAATAACGGTCGCTGTTATATTTTCAGGTAAAGACAGAAAGGAAGTACTCCGTGAGCCGCCGAAAGACCATTGCTACAACGAGCCTTGCATGCGACACGGGACCTGCATATCCAGACACGACAGGTAATTGTTCTTCTTGGGAGTCTTTCAGACCATCAGTGATGCACAGAGGTGTTCAGGTGAAAATACCGGGAATGGTCACCCATTCGGGTTCGCTCCGCACGTACAGTTGCTTAACTTGTGGGATTCAGTTCTGGCCGGGGACCGTAACCTTGCCAAAGGCTTTTAAACATCTCGTTATCTAAACTATAATGTTAAGTCTAGAAACAACCACTACAAACCAGCCAACAACAACGGCATACATAAACGGACATAATATATTAGAACATGATGAAAAAATTCTTGCCGTGGGCAGGACTTGAACCTGCGACCTTGTCATTCCGTGACACGCTCTTACCAACTGAGCCACCACAGGCCACGCCACGCCCACCGAAAATCGTCATCGCTTTATACATACTAAACTTAAAGGGTATGTTACGCAATTCCAAAAAAAAATTGTGTATGTTAAAAATTAAAATAGTAAGAAATCGAAGCGAATATTCATTGTTTTTGTTATTCTTCCATAGGAGTTGCGTGAGTAGTAGAAAATGATACTGATTATGATTATGCAATATGAAACCTGTGATAAGTCTACAACAAAATGATAGGTCCAGCTTAAATGGTCACGTAGTTTTGTAGGTGGGGCAAAGCTCCATTGAAATGTGTCAATGTCTTTTATACTTGTTGAACAGTAAATGTAGCAGTATCTTCTAGGACATAAGTTGAGTTAAAGTTGTCTGGAAGAGATCGCTTTGAGCGATAAGACCGCCAATTGTAATATTAACGATATTAGCCTATTTCTTTTGTGTAATTTTTTTTTGCAATAAAGAATATTCAGAATTTGAATTACGCATTATCCATGCTCGGTGAATAAATTAGAACATGATGAAAAAATTCTTGCCGTGGGCAGGACTTGAACCTGCGACCTTGTCATTCCATTCATTTAAGAGCGTGTCACGGAATGACAAGGTCGCAGGTTCAAGTCCTGCCCACGGCAAGAATTTTTTCATCATGTTCTAATATATTATGTCCGTTTATGTATGCCGTTGTTGTTGGCTGGTTTGTAGAGGTTGTTTCTAGACTTAACATTATAGCTTAGATAACGAGATGTTTAAAAGCCTTTGGCAAGGTTACGGGCGCGGTCAGAACTGATTCCCACAAGTTAAGCATATTTATCTTATAAGTTTATTTTATTTAGTTGTTTCATTATTTGTTTGTATTCCAGATACGAGTGCCACTGCAGTGCGCGCTACACCGGGAACAACTGCGAGGTGGACGCGGGCGACCCGTGCCGCTCGGCGCCCTGCCAGCACGGCGCGCGCTGCGTGGAGGACGCGCGCGGAGACTACACGTGCCGATGCACGCAACAATACCACGGTATGGCGTATTGAAATTCAGACTTAGAGCTAGTTCGGACTTGGCGGATTCCGCGCGGTTACAAACAGCGCGGTTAGACCGCGCGGAGCTTATTTTAATGACATCTTACTAGAGCGTTCACGTATGCTTAGGATACCGTGGACTGCACGCCGAACTAATGAGTCGATAATCTCTGAATTGAACCGTAGAGACAGATTATCGGTAACGGTTACCCGAAATGTGTTGCGGTACTTCGGCCATGTCATAAGAATGGACCCTTCCAACTTGGAGAGAACTATACTGCTCGGCAAAGTTGAGGGGTCTAGACCACGTGGCCGGAGACCAGCCCGCTGGACTGATGTGGTTGGCAGAATCCTCGGCGTGCCCTTTGAAGAGGCTGTGAGAAGAGCACAAAACCGTGTCTCCTGGCGCCAGTTCATACATGCCAAGACGGCACCTGCTGTTGAGGGTCACGATCCTCAGCACTGAGGCAACGATTAGGGAGGAGGAGGAGGACTAGAGCGTTCACACTACACCACGCGGATTCCGCTTGTCTGGGCGGGCTCTTAGTTGTCAGCGGCAGTGAAGGAGCGGTGCTGCACACGGACTATCGTATTTTCTCATACAAAACGCACGGAGCGGCAACGGTACCGCGCCGGTGTCGCACACGCACGATGGCAGGACGGCAACGTCGCATCTGCCACGTGCTCATACGAACGATGAATACTAACAGTAACACGCACTGCCGTCCTGTTGCCTGTCTGCAGCGGTCCTGCTGCGGCACAATAAACATGCGGCAGCGGTCCGACACAAAACGTTTAAATTGAAAAGGCCGAAAATGACAGCTGGTTTAAATGGCACTAGAAAATTCACCTCTTAAATATTGATGATTGATCTTTGAAAGGCGTTTGACTATGTAACACATGCGTTTTTCTCGGAAACTCGTCAGAAAAGTGCTTGATAGCACAGTAAAAATATTGATTACAATGTATTAAAAACGTACAGCTATTTAGAAGATCAATTATGCATGTCATCGGACTACAGTCCAATTAGTTAATCTGAGAGTTCCGCAAGGGTGCACACTTGGGCCTATATTATAGTTCTGTTGTCACTATTTTGTAACAGGTATTTATTACAGGTTGGGAGGTAATTAGGGCGGCTCTAGAGTGTGATATGACAATTTTAATCGTTCGCTAAACGAGGCGTCGTGCTCGCTTTTCGTGATGCAGCATATTATTTATAGTGACCTCTGCGTCTGGGTTTAGGATTAGGTTCGACGACCACGACTGAATCACAATTCACATTTATTAATAAGATAAGATAAATATTCTATGAGGTTATGTGAGGAGATGAATGATGACGAATTTGTTAAGTTTACCTACTTTTCGTTAATTCAATTTGTTTTTGTTAGTATGTACATTGCATATAATGTAATTCCATTTTTTGGCTATGTTTTATTTTCCTTGTTGATTTCTAGCATTGTTTATGATTGTATCATGTAGCACCGAGGGTCGATAGGGAGAATAAAACATAGTATTTATTTATTGATTGATTTATGAATATGATTATAAGTACCTATGTAATGTTATGAAATTCACAGTGCTTTAGTTTTAATACTGTAATGCTGTGAAGTATATTTTGAAATAAATAAATATTCTTTATTGCAAAGTAAAAGGAATTACACAAAAGAAATATGCTAATACAGTTAGTATCACAACTGGCGGTCTTATCGCTTAAAGCGATCTCTTCCAGACAACCTTTGTTTAGAGAATTCAGCGGATGAATAGGTAGCTTGTTGATTGATGTGTTAATTAGTAATTTATTGATAAGTATTCTTTTTTTTTTTCACAGTCGGGAGTGCCTCAAGGCTCCTATCTAAGGACATTATTGTAGGCGTTGATATTGATATTCCAATGTTGTTTGTTTGCAGGCCCGTACTGCGAGGAGGAGGTGTCGCTGGACCCCCAGTGCGTGGCGGGGCCGTGCCGCAACAACGGCAGCTGCAGCGTGCCGCCCGGCACCGACACATACGTGTGCTCGTGTCCACCAGGTAACTTATTCTCGTATGGTCTGCTCAAATCTAGTGTCTTTACTTGGCTATTCTATTCTTATTTGAATGGCTTCTACTCTTATTCAAGAGATAATTTCGCCAATGTCAAGTTTTTAGAGTATTCATGTAAATAGAAAATTAAACAAATAAAAAATCAATCCGCCATTCCAAAATGATGACGGATCCTATACTTGGCTATTCGTATTCGCGTATTTATCATAACTTTAAAGGCTCGTAGTCCAGTTGCGAGTACAGGTTGAAAACGATCGTACAAGTTAAGCAACGCTGAGCGTGGTCAGTACCTGGATGGGTGACCACTAGTGACACTTTCATCTGAGCCCCTCCGTGCCTCGGGGCGCACGTTAAGCAGTTGGTCCCGGTTGCTGTCGCTCGGCAGCAGTCGTTAGGCCACGTCAGAGGCCTACGGGCGACCTGAATAACTCTGACAAATAGGTTTGGTCACTAAACCACACGAATAAAAAATTGTCATATGTGGTTGGTATTCTTAACAAAATATTCGTCTTATTTGTATGTACGTCAAGTATGTGACAAATACGACAAACATCCAATAGCGAATACGAATAGCCAGGTGAAGTGCCACCATCAGAGTTGTTCAGCGTGCATAACAGGCGTAACAGGGACAGTGCTATTGCGTTGGTATAGCGGCGTCTCTGTTCGACGCACCATGACGTGATATCATTTCATCATCTTGAGAACGGTAATAGGCTGATAACAGATCAGATTGGCCCCTGACGTGATGGGTGACGTGGTTGGGTGACCAACCAAGCATTTGGTCCCGGTTGTTATAGAATAACAACTCGTACGGTGAAACACAGAGAAAGGTGTACAGGAGAGTTTTTAACGTTGAGATTTTCTCAAAAACTACTTAACCTATTGCAAAAATTCTTTCACTGTTTGATAGATAATAGTTACAACTATTTAACTGTAAAAGAATTATTGAAGATGTGCTGCTGAGAGTTTTTTGCCACTTTTTCTCCTTATTGTTGGCACCTTTTTCTTGCAAAGTGGTGTAAATGTAAATTCAAAAAATATATTGACGTGCAAGAATGTACTCAACGTGCTTACTTGCAATAAAGAATTTGACTTTGACTTTAAATTCCGTCCAGTAGTTTGTGAGAAAATCTCAACCTTATTGAGGCTTCGTGTATACTTATCTCTGACTTCGACTGTACCAACAGTTTTGCGTGTATTGTTCCCCAGGTTTCAGTGGCCGCAACTGTGAGATTGATGTGGACGAGTGCGCGGGTGCGGGGGCGAGTGCGGGGGAGGGCGCGTGCCTGAACGGCGGCCGCTGTCTCGACGCCATCAACAACTTCACGTGCGACTGCGCGGGCACAGGTAATGTCCTTCATCAGCAGTCTATTCATATTGCACATCTACAGTCTATTTATCTACTATCTACAGTCTATTTATATTATTCACATACGGTTTCACTCACTGCTTGATTATAACTTTAATTCATGATTTGATTCCGTTATTTATTTATTTATTCAATATATAACTGACTGGTTTAGAGATATCACCAAAGCACCGAGTCAGTGGATACAATATAATAATAATTCTTAAAATAATTAATTATACAATAAAATTAGTGTAAATTAGAGTTACTATTAAGATAGATAGATATATTTTTTATATAGCATTGTACATAATTTTAGTCCATTACCTAGGAGATGGGAACCTGGAGATCTGTATCACAGTATTCTGCCTAGTTCAGACACCAGACTCTCACATTAAAAATGTAATCTACCCACCTAAATAATTTATGTCCTAACCATAAGAAATCGATGTTCTTCATGTGAGATGAAATAAAGACTTTATTTATTTATTGACCCACTGCTCGGGCATAGACCTTCCCTTACATCGAGGGAGCTGGGGCCGTGATCCAACACGCGGGCCCAGTGCGGATTGGCGGATTTCACATGCCTTAATTTTTTTCTTCTTCTACGGCATGCAGGTTTCATCACGATGTTTTCCTGTGCCGTTTTGAGAGCACTCTGTAAATGTACGCAAGATTTAAATGTAGGTAAGGGGGCAGCTTACTCACTACTAGATGAGCTATATATGATTGATTGAGGCACTGGAAGTACAGCATCTTAATTAAAAGCTAATAGAATTGATAACATAAAAAAGTATTTATTATATATAAACGGATATCACTCACTTATATTGTTGAAGTCGGCAATTAGACCGACAGTTTCGACCGATTTCGACGGTCTTTGTCGGTCTAATTGCCGACTTCAACAATATAAGTGATATCACAGTCTGTTTATATACATATAATAATTTGGATGTTTTATTTGTGGCCAGGTTACAGCGGGTCCCGCTGCGAGAGCAACGTGAACGAGTGCGCGGAGGAGGCCGGCGTGTGCGGCCGCGGCGAGTGCTACGACACGTACGGCGCGTTCGTGTGCGCGTGCCAGCCGGGCTACACGGGCGAGCGATGCCACACGGTACGCAGGGCTTAATACTGTAACAAGAATTTATAATGCTTATGATGTCGATGGTTTTGCTATGAATCCTGTAGCCTAAACGGCTTGATGGATGTTGGTGTACGAGGTATCGTTAGATTCGTCTTGATTACGGGACTGTCATAGGGTATAAAAAATTAATCATCATTTTTTGCAGTCGGTTCTTTTCTTATATTTGTCTTAAAAGGTATCCTGTCAATCCCTGATCCAGAAGCCGAGTATTCTAATGAATACTCGGCTTCTGGATCACTAATGTATCACGGTGTTTCATCACCGTTTTAAACAGCTCCGAAAACAGAGAAAAGTATACAGGCGATCTCAATAAGGTTGAGATTTTCGCAAAAACTACTCGACCGATTGTAAAAATTGATAGTTTAGACTGAGTACACAAAAATCAACTATTTTTTTGATAAAAAATAACTCTCATGTACATTGTTTCTGTGTTAAACCGTATCTTGTGTGACTGTGGTCAGATGTCCGCGTGCGCCGTGGGCCCGTGCGGTCCTGGCGGCGCGTGCGTGGAGGAGGACGGCGGCGCGGGCTTCCGCTGCGTGTGCGCCAAGGGCTGGGCGCCGCCGCTGTGCGACGCGCACGTGCCCGCGCCCGCCGCGCCCGCCGCGCCCGCGCCCGCAGCGACCGCGACCGCGCCCGCACAGACCACGTGCGCGGACCTAGCCTGTCCCCAGCATTCGCACTGCAGAGACATAGGTACTTTTATTTATTTATATATAATTTGCACCTTAACAGCTAGTAGCCAAATAGTACAAACATAACATTAAAAATTATTAATAATACTAAACACTCGTTCAGAACTTTTAGGCATTCTTCTTTCTGCTACCCTCTTATCAAACATCCCGGCGCACTCGCAAATAGGTCACACTGTGGCGCCGCCAGTTACAGTTACTTTGTTAATGGACTCGACACTTCGTCATTTGCCAATGTCATGTTACAGAATATTCAATATATAATAGTCGTCTCTCTTCCTCCAGAGGAGTCGCCGTAGCGTCATCACTCTGCACGAAGCAGCTCGACAGTCACGTTCACTCCCGAGCTTGTAGCGGGACTCTTGGACTCTGGCTCGAAACTTCAGATCTTGCACAAATCATCCAATAAATTCACCATACTGTCATGCGGGAACATTTACTGATTAATTTAACAGGCCGTCACCCCGTGTACTACAGCGACCTCGTTGCGAACCGGTCACTCTTCAGAGCATTCAAACGCTTCTGCTACACTTTATCGGACCTTCTTTCTTAGGGTTCTGTCAAAGCACCATCAAATGGTCCTCAGCCCAGACTTCTTGTCTGAATACTACTACAATTAATCATATCCGGCATGGTGCGGGCAGCAAGCCGGATGACATTATGGCCGGGGAGGTACCTCTGCAACAGTCTTAAGGACGAAAGACCTGGCTTCCCATAGCACAGGGAATCCTAGTTTGGGAGCCAGGAACATCATGGTCTTATGCTATTTTTGTGAACAACAATAAACATTTCATTTCATTTTCATTTCATATTATTTATATAATTTTGTTAAAAACAATACACTAACTTACAATGTTTTGTGTCAGGTATGAGTGGCGCAACGGCAGGCGTCGTCGGTTCCAAGCTCGTGTGCGTCTGCGACGTCGGATACTACGGTCAGTATATCCAGCACACAGATGATGCATACTCTCTTTCTCTCTCTCTCTCTCACAACCTCCCTGTTTCAGAGCAATCAGTATTTTTAAAAGAAAATTAGTAATTAGTAAATTAGTAATCACGGTTGGTCCCAATGGGACCAGAGCTCGCTCGGTGTACGGAAAGGTCTGTCCGAGCTTAAATGGTTCCTTAAGTGCCTTCCATCAGCCACCTAGCGCCGCCAATCTTTAAAAAATAATCTCTTCCAATATAATAAATTTTATTAAAAAAGCTATTTACAAAATGTTTATTACGATAAATACTATTTTTTAAATGCTTATTTATAAAGTGATTCAATTTCGGTAAGTTGTAGTTCGCATAATTGCTTGGCTAAAGCTTGTCGTAATTATGCCATGTATTGTATATTGAAAAATAGTATTCATCCTAATAAACATTTTGTAAATAGCTTTTTTAATAAAATTGATTAAATTGGAAGATATTATTTTTTCAAGATTGCCGGCACTAGTTGGCTCATGGAAGGCCCTTAAATGGTTTAATGGTTTTAGTATATAAATTCCGGGAAAAAATGTTTTCTGTAAAATTAGGCATTCCGGAAGTACTATGAGTCTGACGTAGTAGGCAAAGGGAATCAAACCCACACAGCCAAGTGATACATTGTATTTTTGTTTGTAATACTTTTTCAATGCTTTCTAGGTAGTCTGAATCGTATTTCACAATCATAGTGCACAAGAACAATGGCAATGAACACACTCTTACAAATACCGAAAACGTCCGAAACATGGGGATTCACCGATTTTGGAACGACACTATTTCAGTAATGTGACGTCATCGTCACTTACGCCCTTTATAATTTTCACGATCTTATTTTATGATGAATGAAACGACTGTGTTTTAATAAAAGAAAAAAAATATGGGTGCCTTAATTTTACCTATAACACTGCTCTCTCTTTCGCGGTAGAAATCTCTTTTGAGATAAGCTTGCCCTTTGTGCCAATATGTTTCTCTTGTAATTTTATTTATGTATTTGTGTTGTACAATAAAGTGTTAAAACAAACAAACTATATTTTCATAAAAAGGGTAAAAAAATATTTATTTATTTTATTTTACAAGTTTGGATTACCAACAGCTGTGCAGCATGGTCAAAAGTTGTTACAGAACATATTTTCTACGCAGCCAATAATAGGTAATCGCAAATAAATACATGACATGAAAACTTATCAACTAGAGAATACAAACAATGTGAGGAATAATTGAGGATTATTGTCCGGTATCGGAAGTTTATACCTTGTGAAATGTCTATGCAGGCGCTCCCGGCCCGTCCCCCAACTGCAGCACGCTGGAGCGCGCGTGCGAGGGCGGCGCGGGCGCGGGCGCGGGCGTGTGTCTCAACGGCGCCGCGTGCGCGCTCGGACCCGACCACTTCAACTGCACGTGCGCGCCGGGATACAGAGGTAACGTATAACGGACACGCACAGAACACTTACCCAAGCTCCTCCGTGCCTTGGAAAACAGCTCGGAAAGGACGTTAAGCAGGCGGTCCCGGTCGCTGTCGCTCGGCAGCAATCGTTAGGCCTCGGCAGACGCTCCGGGCGGCCTCAATAACTCTGACAATAGGTGTGGTCACTAAACCACACGAGAAAAGAAAGCCATAAACTTGATTTAAAGTTATTTGGTTTACTGAAATGTCATTCATTTTCATTTCATTTATTCATAAACAATTAACATTGTATTCGAATGACTTACATAATATAATAACAATAATTTAAATTAACTATCGATTACTAAGTACACAAATTCAATTTTTTTAAACATTTATATAAATAAAAATAATTTAGTCAATTCAATCTACAAAAGTCTCAAAAGTCGTCAATGGAGTAGCAGCACTTTTCTAACAGAAAATCTCTCAATTTTGTCTTTAATATGTTCAAGCTGTGTATGGATTTTAATTCCTTAGGCATTCTATTGAACAGAGTGACTGCCTGATTCCTAGGGCAATGTTTGACAACACGCAATGTTAATTTTAATTGAACATTTAAGAATACGGCTACTCCGTGAAATCGTTAGACGTGGAACGTCAGAATGGCGAGACTTTTCATGTTCGTTAGTCAACAACGAGCTCTGAGACCAATTATTGATATTTGCAGGTGGCCCCCTCTTGTAGAGAATGTTGTGTGAGTCGTTGACATATATGTTTTTGTTGTGTTGAAGCATGTGGAAGTGTTTGGATAGATTTAAGTAGACGATACGATGTGCGATGCGAGTTAAATTCAATATTCGAAGTAGCTGCAGAATCATTTCTCTTTATTGCAAGTAAACATTTAAACATCGTAATTTATTTATTATTTAAACAATATTGTTACAGCATTAGGCACTTAAACAATGCGCTGTCCAATTAATGTCATATTATTATAATATACAGTCTAATTCAGTCAACTTAACTAAAAAAACGTAACTTCTTAATGTGATGAAACATGCATGTCGTAGAAAAAATCTATGCATGTTTAATCCGTCAAGCCTTACTGGGCCCGCGTTGTAGATCACGGCCCAAGCTCCCTCGAAGAGAAGGCCTTTGCCCGAACGGTGATGAATTAAAATTAGTAATTCTTGTAATGTCGTCTGCTTATAGTCAAATTTAAACTCTCATTTAGATTTTATAGTAACGAATGGATATTTGACTTACAATAGAGCAGCCCGCGTTTGCTTTAATTGTAATGTATTGGTTTATTTGTTGCATTCATTCATCCCATTGTCCGTTTTAGTGTTTGACATGTTTTTCATTCTTTTCTGTTCATTTTGTTGTGCATGTGGAGATATTCGGATTGTAATGTAATTTGTCAGAAACTCAGCTGATTTGAACCGGGCCTTAGGCAGTTGTCTCACCGCCAGCGAGTAACTCTCGGCTATTTTTTCGCTCAAGAAATGTACAAAGATAGTAATTCCGTGTAAACACAAGAGACGCATATATTAATAGTTCATTCGCCGACTGTTCACACCGCCGGCAAGTACTCGAGCGATGGGATGTAGGTACTCGCTCGGCGACGAACTATAAATATTATGTCGCCGAGCGAGTATCGTAATGATGGTACTTCACTTGCCTATTCGTATTTGTCATAATTGCCACGTGTGGTTGGTACCTATTCTTGACAAAATATTCGTCTTATTTGTATGTACGGCAAGTATTTGGCAAATACGACCAACATCCAATAGCGAATACGAATAGCCAAGTGAAGTGCTATATAAATAGTCCCATTTGGCGACGATTACACATCAATATTTAACGCGATCCGCAGGTTGCGTTCAGAATTATCAAGAAAAACAAACGTTTTTACGCCAATATCGTGTCAATTTCAGCGTTTTTTGAGATTCTGATTCCACCATTATGGATGGCTATCTATTGTACGATTCTTGCGCGACAAAATAGCCCATGATTACTAGCTAGCTAGCGAGTACAGCGGCCTATAGCCGAGCTATAAAACTGTACAGCTCTCGGTCATCGCTGGCGGTGGCAACTGCCTTATAGTCCAGTCCGAATGTGTCCCGCTTATTGTTGTCCCGTGTCGTGGTGCTAGGTGTGTACTGCGAGGTGGGTGTGGGCGGTGCGGGCGCGGGGGCGGGGGCGGGCGCGGGGGCGGCGGCGGGCAAGGCGCTCTCCGACCTGAAGGCGAGCGAGCGGTGCGCCGCGCAGCCGTGCGCGCATGCGCTCGCGTGCCAGGACTTGGTGAGTGACAGGAACACGTCGGCTGACTATGACAGCGTCGTACAAATAATATTTAACTTAGGATGACATTCAAATACTACAAAATAGATAATACAACAAAACTTATAATAAAATAAAAGTAATACCTAAATACTATTTACAATCAAATCCCGAACACGCCGTCTAACTCCGCACTGCGCGGCAGGGACCCCAGCACGCTGGCGGCGTTGCCCCGCTGGATAGCGAGGCTCAGCCTTTGCCTGAAGTAGGCACCAGCTCTGGGGTCACCCGAGGCGAGGACCAAGCGGGCGGAAATATCTTTACAAAAAAATTTCGCGTCGGACGACCACGGGCCGAAAGTCTCCACAGCCAGTGCAACGAACTCGTGATGAGCACTGAGCTGTGAATACTTTCGGCTTCTTACGAGCTGCGCCTGCTCAAGCAGTGATGCTGAGGTGTGACGGCGCCAGAGTGTCCACACAGGTGGCGTGACATTTAAATACAATTTTTAGCGTAAGCTAGCTCTTAGCAGTTTGGAATGCGAGTTAAATTCGAGTTCGGTCTTTCAACAGATTTCTTACAATTTTGGCAGTATCCTGCCAAAATTGTAAGAAATCTGTTGATATCGAGCGAATACTAAATACCTATGGGCTCAAAACTATCTCTGAATCTTGGTCTATGGTCTCGAATGGAGGCCACGAACGGGTAAGCGTAGTGTCGGACGCCCCCCGACCAGATGGAGGGATGACCTTGGCATGATGTCTGTCAGGGACTGGATGCAGAGGGCCGAGAGTAGGGTTGAGTGGCGCGCTTTGGGAGAGGCCTACGTCCAGCAGTGGACTGATGATGATGGTCTATGACCTCTCTAGCGGTTACACAGTTTCTGAGAATCAATCTTACGACAAGAGGGACTTGCGCTTGACCGGAGGGTTAGTATTTTATCGCAAGTTGTCCTTAAAAATCCTGTTAGAAAATGATTTCACTATCACTGGTCGGGGCCGAGCACCGAACTCGCCACCATAAGTGAGTACCGCTGCAGTTCGTCTGCGTCGCCTGCCTGCGTGCATGTTGACTTGTATCTGTTTTGTTTGTGGTGCATACTTAGTAGGTATGCACCTACTACTACTAGGTGCATACCTACTAATATTAGCTTTCTTACGTACTTGTGAATGTACAAGCCTCCAAGAGGGAGAATTGATGATATAACACATAGTGTCACATAGTCTACATTGGAACAAAAATAGTGAGTGAAGACGAAGCACTGTTGACAGGTGCCGCGAGCGAGTGCATATCCCGGGGCAAGGGCGTCGCCAGCCTATGGCCCATGGAGGGGGGGTATAAATTACAGCTGTGTGTGAGAACAGGCGACGACGCGGCCGCGCGGACGGAATAGGAGAGACAGTAGGACTCTCCTCTCCCCGCTCGCTCTCGCCTCATCGCCTTCCCAGTACCTGACTAAGGACTTTGCATTGGGCGTTTTCTTGTATATTTTTTTTTATTTTTTTATTTTACATTTTCGGAATACCAACAGCTGTAAAGTACAGTCGATGATTTACAAAAACAATTTTCAACGCAGCCAGTAATAGGTATTCGCAAATAAGTACTCGATATGAAAACCTTATAAGCTAGAGAGTAAATATAAATATAACAGTTCGCTTCCGCGCGTCGAGCGAGACGCACACGTCCATCTCACTGTATCGCGGTTTCGCTTAGCTCGTTACTAATACCAACTTACCTACTTATTTTGCGATCTGTGTGTTTGGCGATTAACAATGTTTACCTGTCCGGGGTGCAAAGGTGTGATTGGGAATGGTGCCTACTGCTCGCAGTGTAAGGAAACTTATTGTTTTCAATGTGCCAACATACATGAAACCAACTATCGGAAGCTCGGCCCGACGCGCCAGGCGCAGTTGCGCTGCGCGGCCTGCAAGCAGCCGGACTCGCCGCTGCCCCGGGCTCCGGCGCCGGAGCCCGGCCTCGCGGCCGCGCCTGCGCCCGAGCCTGCGCCCGCACAGAGCGGCGCGCTCGAGCAGATTCTTAGGGATCTCCGCGAGGGACAGCAAAATATTAACACGCAGCTTGCTGCGCTGCCCGGCCTCGTCACTGACGTCAAGGGCCTGAAGGACACATTGGAAGATCTTCAGAAGACGCTGACCGATTTCGGTAAAGATATTGAGGGGCTCACTGGAAGAGTAGACGACGTTGAAAGGCGCATAACCGGTTTAGAAAAGTGCCCGGGTGGCGATTTAGAAAAAAAGGTAACCCAACTTCACTCCGATATTTTGCAGAAGGAGCAGTGGCTACGCATGAATAATATAGAAATCAAGGGAATACCTATCAAAAAGAATGAGAATCTCATAGACCTCCTGCTCCTTTTGGGGGAAAAAATTGGCTACCCGATTACCAAAGAAAACATCAACTTCGTGTCGCGCACAAAATCGCGATCGCCCAGCAACAAACCGGTAGTGGCGTCTTTCATCAATAGATACGCAAAGGAAAACTTCGTGAGTGCTGCCCGGGTACTGAAGAGACTCACGGCGGAGGACCTGGGGTTCGCGGGCAACGCGGAGCCAGTATATGTCAACGATCACCTGACGTACGAGAACAAGTTGCTGCTGACCAAGACGAAGGCTGCCGCGCGTGAAAAGGAGTATAGATATGTTTGGGTGAAACACTGCAAAATACAAGTTAGGAAGAACGACATGAGTCCAATCGTGGTCATCCTATGCGAAGAAGATCTAAAGCATATCAAGTGACTCATACTCGTACGATTGCTCGCGTTATTGTCCATGAGCTCGCATTTATTATGTAGTTGTTATTTTCTTTCCATTAAAATAGCTAGTTTTAATTTAGCACAGGCCACTTACCCTGATTTAGTAACTATTGCTTATATATTATCATTGTTATATGTATTATATCTTATTATATATTCTGTGTCCGAGTGCGATGGGTGCGGGCAGGGTGAGGGAAAGTGTGAAAGTGACAAATCTCGTAGGACCTGCTTGAATTTAATTTTACTAATTCTCATCAAAACATTAAAATATAGGCACAATAAATATCTGAAAACATTATTGATATTTCATTATACAAAAACAATATATTTATTTTCTCACGAACCAGTCCATCACGCACAACCTCATATATCTAGTAGCTGTAACAGTATTATTCTATATTTTATATTGCCAGCAGTAACCAAATTTTCACTTCCGCCATTCTACTCACTATTATATTACCATCTGTTGATCATTGTTGCATTCTCGCTGAACTCGCTGCCTCGTCGCGAGTGCGCCGCCGCCGCCGCCGCCGCCGCCGCACACACAGCTGCGCGCGGGCCGCCCGCCACGTCTCTGCACGCTACGCACACACGCTCACCTGCCCGTCGTCACCACTCGGCCTCGGCCCGCTGCGCCCGCACCGCTGCGCCGCCGCTGGGTCTCCGCCCGCTGCTCACGCTCGTATCGCTGCACTATCTACTTACACATGCGCTCGCCCCTAACATTAACAACCTAGTAATCTTTTTTATAAATAAATTATTTATTATGATATGACGTCACTTAAGATATTATATCAAAATGTTAGGGGCTTGCGCACCAAGACCGACGCATTCAAGCGCGGCACTGAGCTGAGCGCGTATGACATCATCGTGCTGACCGAGACGTGGCTGATTGACGGAATAAACGACGAGGAGCTATTCAGCGACAGGTACAGCGTGTGTCGGCGCGATCGCGACTACGCGCGCACGCGACAGAGCCGTGGCGGCGGCGTGCTGGTGGCCGCGCGGCGCGACCTGGGCGCGACCGAGCGCTGCGACTGGCGCTCCACCGCCGAGGACCTGTGGGTGCACCTGGTGCTGCGGGCCAGCGGGCGCCGCCCGGCGTTCCACCTGCATATAGGATGCTTATATTTATGCAAAGAAAATGCGGGTTACTCATTCGCGGAGCAGTTGAGTAATTTTGTAGACAAAGTATCTTGTGCTTGTTCCAGCAATCCGATGGATAAATTCCTCATACTCGGTGATTTTAATATGAGCGATATCGACTGGACTCTAACTGACGAGGGACTGCATCCATCGACTACTCAAGATCCTAACCATATCGAGCTACTGGACATGATGAGTCTGTGTAATTTGAGGCAGTATAACAGTATACCCAACTCACATGGCCGTATATTGGACTTGATAATCTCCAATGAGCCAGTCACAGTCACACAAAGCCTGGAGCCACTAGTCACTGAGGATGATTATCATCCCGCGCTAAACGTTCACGCTGAATTTATGTGTTTTGATGAGTTAATTGCACAACCCAAAGTTAGATATCAATTCTCTAAAGGTGACTACACTAGCATACGTGCAGAGCTTGACTCCAAGTGCTGGATCGAGCTGCTCTCGACGGGTTCTGTGGATGCAGCGGTAACTTCCTTCAACAACATATTAAACGAACTGAGAGACCAGTACATACCTCAGAAACTTGTCCCGAAGAAGGTTTTTCCTGCTTGGTATTCTGCCCCGCTCAAAAAGGTACTAAAAGAAAAATTTAAACATTTTAAAAAATTCAAAAAGTATAGCAACTTGTCTGATCATCATGCATACTGCCTACTTCGTGACAGAGCGAAACGTCTGGAAGCCAACTGTTTCACCGCGTATATTCACATGGTTGAAAATTCGATTCGAACCAATCCGAAAGCCTTCTGGGCCTATGTGAAGGCTCGTAAACAAAGCAACGCCTATCCATCTACATTAACGCACGGCATAAATGCAGTTAGCACGGGAACCGATATAAGTAACGCCTTTGCTGCTTTTTTCTCCTCGACCTACCAACCGCAGACATCATTAGTTCCGAACGAAGCGCACCGAGTATCCACAAACCAATCCATCACCGACATAAACTGCATCGAGGTGCACGAATCAACTGTTCTCCGTCTACTGAAAACTGTTGACTGTAACAAATCCGCAGGACCAGATCAAATAAATCCTACCTTCATAGTTAACTGTGCAGATAGTATCAAGGTTCCATTAAGTTTTCTGTATAGGAGATCACTAACAGAGGGTACGGTCCCAGGAGTTTGGAAATCGGCTCTGGTAACTCCGATCCACAAGAAAAGTTCCAAACGCAAGATAGAAAATTACCGGCCCATCTCAAAACTCTGTGTCTTCGCGAAGTTACTTGAAAAGATAGTTCATGATCAATTATATCGCGCCCTCAAACAAACCTTCAGTCCATATCAACATGGTTTCCTGCAAGGCAGATCGACAGTTACTAACTTGACTATCTTTACAGAAAAATTAACCACAGTCATGGATGGAGGGGGTCAAGTGGATACAATCTATACTGATTACAGTAAAGCATTTGACCGCATTGATCACTGCATGCTTTTGCAAAAACTATTAACTGTAGGCATCCGAGGCGATCTCTTTAGATGGTTCTCTTCATATGTAGATAGTAGAACTCAATCTGTTGTCCTTAATGGGTACTCGTCTGCCACTCTGTCCATCCCTTCTGGTGTTCCACAGGGTTCAATATTAGGACCATTGCTCTTCATTCTATTCATCAATGATATTGACCTCTGCTTTCATAATTCTGAAATACTACTATTTGCTGACGATATGAAGATATTTAGGACGGTTGAGAAACTAGAAGACGCGCACGGTCTACAAGATGACCTAAATAGACTTCAATCCTATTGTCTTAAAAACAAATTGGATCTGAACATACAAAAATGTAGTTGTATCACATATACCAGGAAACCGGACCCAGTTATCTTCAACTATAGCATAAATGGACAGGCACTTACCCGTACTAATGAGATAAGGGACTTAGGAGTAATACTGGATACAAAGCTAATTTATGACCAGCACATAGAGAATATTACTACAAAGGCGATGCAAATGCTAGGATTTCTTTTTCGAACATCACACAACTTTAAAATGGCTAAAACTATAAAGATGCTCTACTGTTCTTTGGTACGGAGTCAATTGGAATACGCCACGCAAGTATGGAATCCAAGGTATCAGGTCTATATAGACGCAGTAGAGAAGATTCAACGAAAATTTTTGCGGTATCTCAACTATAGGTTCAAAATTAATATTGACAATTACGAAGATAGGTGTCGACACCACCACCTCTTACCTCTTGAGAAGCGCAGGGAGGCGGCCGACCTCTCACTGCTGACGAAACTGGTCTCCGGAACGCTCGATTGCCCCGAGCTCGTGGCCCGGCTCGGACTGCGGGTCCCCCCGCGGAGGTCCGCCCGGCGCAACTTTCTCAGATTGGAATTACCCATCGCTCATACCAACTATAGGCGAAACACATTCATTTGGCGAGTTTGCAACAATTTCAATGATAACTACTCTTCTAAATGCGACCTCTTTAACTCTAGTTCTGTCTGGTTCAGATCATTAATTAACATCAACTTCTTTGGCAACATAACATTTCATTCATGATACTATTTAATTCGCACCTCACTCACCTGGTTCGTCATCACTCGCGTGTTTGGACACACACACACACACACACACACACCCACACACACAGGAGACATTGTATTTTTTAATATTATATTTATATAGTTTGCTATCTCAAATTTTATATATCTCGATGTAGAAAGACGCATTATAGTGTTATAGGTGAAGACTTGTAAATGGTTTTATTTGTAAAATAGTTAGGCACATGTTTGTATAAATAACTGTTAGTCTTCCTAATATGTAAAAATAAAATAAAATAAAATAAAAATAACAAACAAACATACAAATAAACAAAAACCAAAAAAAGATTGAGCGTTATTGTCCGGTAGCATAAGTTGTCGCACCCGCTCGCGCTGCGGGTCCAAAGAATTCGTCTGTGAATATGCGCTTAATGTGGTTGGGCTTGGTGCGGAACAGGTCCAGCTCCTGGCGGACGCTGGCTAGTTCATTGAGCGACATACTGACTCTAAGGAAGAATGAGTTGCGGCGGTAGTTAGTGCTCGCTGCCAGTATATATATACGTACGATCTGTGTACTAACACTATTCCTACTTGCAGGCCACCGGTTTCCGCTGCGAGTGCGAGCCCGGCTGGGGGGGCGTTCGGTGCGACACGCCCGCCCCCGCCGCGCCCCCCCCGTCCCCGGTGCCGCTGAGCGCGAGTGTGGCGTGCGCCGCGCGGCCCTGCCTCAACGGGGGCACGTGCCGCGAGGCGGGCGCGGGCGCGGGCGCGGTGTGCGAGTGCCGCGCGGGGTACGCGGGCGCGAGGTGCGAGATCGTGGCGGACTGTCGGGCGGCGGGATGCGCGCACAGACAGGTGAGCTTGGTTAAGCTTGGTTTGTAGCACGAGTCAGCGTTAGCGATTGCCGCAACGCCGCGGAGCTGTCAAAGTGACATTATTACAAGGCGTCTGACATTAGTTTGACAGCTCCGCGGCGACTCGAGCTAGCCGCACTGGTCATATCTATGTTGACACAAAATGACGGGAGTTCGTGAAGGTACACTCGACAGCAGATTTATATAGGGTACAATGATCGAAAATTAAATGCTTTTCATTATCATTACAAAATAGATACCAATTCATGATTAGCTGTCAAATCGAAATAGAAATTAGTTGAAAAATGTAATAATTACAGGCATTTAGAAAAAAATGTGTGAGATAGAGACAGAAACAGTACCTCGGCTGTGACTTAAATAGCTGGTAGCGCCATACAAATTACATACTAAAGACCGTTTTGCTAAAAAGAGATGGAGATGCTCCATATTAAAATGTACCCCATCGTGATATTAAAATATCCTAATTACGAAAACCTACCAAGTTTAAATTACTGTAATTTTATATGTCATCAAATTATGTTTTATGTTAGAAAGCTTTTTGATTTAGATTTCAGCACTTTTTATAGAAACCTTGGGCACTTTTTTCAACATTTGCGTTTTTAGTAGGTTTGTATTTTAACTTGCAATAAAGATATATGAATCTGATCGTTTCTGTGTATGTCTCAAGTCGCCTATTTCTATTGCATTGGTGTGTATGTTCAGGAGTGCGCGGAGCACGGCGCGGGCGGTCCGTGGGCGTGCGCGTCCGCCGGCGCCGAGTCGGCGTGCGCGGCCGCGCCGTGCCGCAACAACGCGACCTGCCTCGCGCCGCACGCCGGCGCGCCCAGGTGCAACTGCGCGCCGGGAACTACAGGTACAACTCGCACAATGATAAGATAAGATAACGTTTATTTGACACACACAAACAATGCACAATAACAAGAAAAAGAATAGACTAGTACAATACAAGGTGACGGTGCAGTGGTGTGGTGCCAAACCGGTCCCCAGCTCAGCGTGTGCTGTAGTAGTGGTACCTACTACAGCGCTGGTTTTCAGCGGGGCCGCGGGTGCAGTGACGTACGGACGCAAACAGAATACATAAATAGATTATGAAGTATACACAATATAAACAATAATATGGGTTGAAATTAACAATGGAATAAGTATAATACGAGTAAATAAATATAATAACTCTGTAGAAAGAGCAATATCAGTAACACTACAGTTGGGAAATACATAAGGGAAGGAAAGCAATGAAATAAACCAAGGGAACCGTAATGTCACTTACTCCGTTAGGTCAGTGACCCGAAGTGGGTCTTGGCCTCAGAGACGAGAAGACGCCAGTCCCGCAACAATTACGTGTATGCCCGCAGTCGGTGCATGTCCTTCTCGACCTTCCAGCGGTATCTATCTGGTTCACATTTATGAGATTTTTTGATTTTTTACAAAAACTATACGACTGTGTATAAACTCTTTCATTAGTAGTTTAGAACGACGGGATGAGTTTGGCGGAGTCTCCGACCTGCAGAGCCCGTGGTAATGATCATGAGCCCATGAATTCACTTGATAGAAAGCGGATGAGTCTTCTGAGGTTAGCCAAAAGATTACCGACTCCATTCCATGAGTTGAATATTTACTTCGTAAAATCATCATCATGCAAATACATAATACAAGAATGCAGATATCTTCAGGTAAAAAACAAATATCGAGTACACTATAGAGATTTATTTGTTCAATACATTCATTATTTACATTTACATGCTACTCATCACAAGAGAACACCGTTCCAACCATATAGGCTGGTGTATCGACCAGTCTTTTGCCCTTCAAGTTGATGGCGTGAGGCAGCACTGAGGGCTCCCGCCTGTGTATGCCGCGCGCGCCGGGCGTCCACGCGGCCACCTTGCACAGAGTGCCCCTCTTAGCCGTCACAGACACCCACCCCACAGACGACAGCACAACATCACCGCAGCAGCATCTAGGCCCCGCGCCATTAAACTCTAAAACCGTCTCGCATCTCTGCAGCCCCGGCCAATTTTTCAGTCTCTCCGACCCGCCGCTAGGCGCCGCGAACAATTCCGTACCGACAAACTTTTCATATACAGAATCCGCGTCCTCAGTCTTCGTCACAGTGATAGGCAAACTCTCCGAGCAGAATATTGTGAACCGACACGGCTGGTCGCACGCGACGTGGTCCAGCCGCGCTAGGCCTCCGATGAATATTGTGCTGCCCGCTTTCAAGTAGTACGTCTGCGGCCGAATGAGGCGCCTCGGTACAGCGGCGAGCAGCTCCTCCGTGCTGAGCAGTGACAGCACCTGGTCGGGGTGGACGACTCCAGGCGTGTCGTAGAACCACTTGCTCTGAGCGAACAGCTCGTGTCTCTCGTCTAAAACGGTCAAAGTACGCGGCCCCTGATTGTTCGCGAATACGTCCTGGTATTGCATGGTGTCCGAGAAGGTCCTCCCGATGTGGCCGATCAAAGCAGGAGCTTCAGCCGGAGTCCTCCCCTGCAGCTGACCTTTGCGTATGTCTCTCTCGACTTTCATCAGATTCGCTTCGCTTTTCAGTCTTCTAGTTCTCTGGTATATTTTCCATCCCGAAGGTCTATTTATGGGGAATTTTAACAGGTTCAAGGTTGTGCCGGGCCATCTGCTCACTGTGGCTCTCTTGACTATGTCAACCGCATGGACCTTGCAGTAGTCTGACTGCAGCAGTGTGTTGAACAGCGAGCTCTTGCCCACGTTTGTGCAGCCGACTAGGAATACGTGCCCCTTGTACAGCCAGTGCTTGAACATAGCGGAGATTAAGCCCTCGACCCCGTACCCTGTCTTGGCAGATATCAGCGAGATGTGTTTGATGTTGGCTTCTCTGAGCTTGGTCTTGCCGATTTCAGTGAGGAGAGATTCTTGTACACGCTTCAGGTATCCAATGCTGTCGCCGGGTAGTAAATCCACCTGGAGAAGAATTTTATTCATCAGTTTACCTGATAGTTTATTAAAAGTTTGGGGCCAACACTTTCTGGTTGATGGCTACCATAGCATTTTTTATTTTATGGTATTAATGATAGTTTTTGTGTTTTATATTTGATTACTAAAGTAATGAATGCTGGATTAATATTTCATACACATTCAAATTAAATTGCGAGGGAGTTAAGATTCAGCATACAAATATTTGAATGTTTCCTTTAATTCAATGATCATACCTTGTTGCCCACAATGATGAGAGGCCTGTCTGTGCCGATGATGTCCACGATGCCCGGCCATATTGAGCACGGGAAGTCCAACAGATCCACCATTAGCACCACCAAAGACTTCACATGTCTGTGAAAAATTAGAAAACTATTACACACCTTTAACACTTTATTTATGATTACACTAAAATTGTGTAACGCATGGTGTGTGTCGCCGGTTCCGCATGAGGGATAAACTTACTAACAATAGTAATAGTTACGTACTGTATAGTTATTAAGTAATCATTGTATTATCATTGTTTTGTCAAAAGAAGTGTTGCTGAGAGTTTATTGCCACTTTTTCTCTTCAGCGTTGGCACCTTTTCCTTGCAAAGTGGTGTATATGTAAATTCAAAAAATATATTGACGTGCAAAAATGTACTCAACATGCTTACTTGCAATAAAGAAATTTGACTTTGATTATGGATGCCATCTAGAATCTTTATCAAGTCCCTTGCACACTAATAATAAAGTATAATATTATTACTGTGCAAGCAAGGGACTAATAATGATATTGGATGAAGCAAGATAAAATGTGTAAAAGTAATATGTTCAAGTATAGAGGGTACAATATTTAATTTCAAAGAAACTGTTATATCTGTTACTACAGAAACCATTGCTTTTAAGTTTAGGAATAAATATTAAATTGGATTGTCCAGTTCTTTGCAAAAACTGTTTGTTTTATAGGTGACTTGTAGTATTAGGTACTATTACATTTTCTGTGGTAAGCCTAAATCCATATTTAACCTGTTATTTAGCTTGCTGGTTCACCTCAATATAACACAGTAAAACTATATGAAATGACTATATGAAAAGCAATACCTAATGGATTGCAGTAGCTGCTCATATTCCTCTGGCTGCACACTGACATCGAGGGCCACATTGTACTCCTTGAGGAAGTGGCAGCGCTGGCATTCCGTCTTACGCAGCTCCGTGTCGCTCTGGCCCTTGAATATCTCACTGGGCAGGTACCCAGGTATAGCCGGGTCACTGCAGTGCAGCAGCGCCCCGCAGCCCCCGCACGGCACCCGACTCACCCCTGCTGCCGGGTCCGCTGTGCCATACTGCCTGCACCACTCGCTCTCAGCATCCTCTGCATCTTCTATATCTAATTCTGTGTCGTCAAACTGTTCATAATTTGTCATCCATTTTTTTATGTTTGATCGATCAAATTCAGCTGTAGAGTGTGCGAGATTGCTATCTACCTTTTCAGGAGTTTCTTTAACCTCTGCAACAGTTTCTATCTGCGTGGTCATAGCGAATGGCAACTGGAATGTCTTCTCCGGCTCGACCTCTGTAACTTCACTTTCCTCCGCCAATAACTTGTCTTTATCCACATAATACTGCAGCGAAACCGGCAATGGAGGTAAACTTTTATCGTGAAGTTCTTTTCTTTGTGCCTTTTTAGCTTTTTGGATATTTTTCAAGTAATGTTTGAAATAACCTAACTCCAGCTTCTCATGTTCCAAGTAAGAACTAAACATGATTTTGTCCTTGTATCTCTGCAGCAGCGTGTTGAAATCCTTGTTCTGTCCGGGTTTCTCGCTGTCCTGTTTGATTTCGTCCCCGTTTGTAGCGCGGACATGGTTAAAACGTTTGATTGTGAATAAATTTCGTCTACGACATAACCTCAAAATGTTATGTATTGAATAGATCATGGCCGATGACTCACACAATTGGGTGCACTTTGGTTAATTATTTAACTGGTTATACATTTAAATCCATCTTCAATCGTTGTCTTTTATCATTTTTTGGAATAAAATGTTTGTTTTGTTGTGAAAACATAGGTTGTCATTTTTTTATTTCTCATGAATGGAATGGATAAGGCAAAGCAAATGTATCACCTAAATCATACAGCCAAAGATATCTTTTTTAAAATCTTTTGCAAGTATGCTGCGACCGCTGCGCTTAACAAAATATATTGTAGAGCACATAAGTTATAAATTACTATCGGTATAATATTACTGAGTGATACCGTGTTCGTACTGGGTTTTCACTAAATCGTGTATTGGCACTCTAAAGTACACACTGTTTTTTATTTATAGTTAATGAACTAAACAGTTAGCTTCTATTTTAGTAATGCTTAATTGTATAATTAATTTATTTTAAGTACTTAAAAATGCGTTACGTGTTCTATTGTTTTGTTATAATGCCAGCTATTAATACTAAGGTCATCGTCGCGGCTGTCTGTGCGCGAGGAAGTGGGACGGCAATCGACATCTCATTTACGTAGTTGGCGCCAAGCAAATAATACACTTGAATAAACTTCTCACATAGTACATACAATGTGACTAATATCTTACGAATTTAGTGTTATAAATATTTCGTAACAGCTTATTTAATTAGTTGTTCTTCAGTCAGTGGTTTTAATATAGTACACAGATGATTAATCTAATTGAAATATTCCTGTTGTGGATATTTCTTTTAAGAGGTGAGGCTACTTAATTAGTTGGAATTGTGACCTAATTGAACTTACTTGAACGTTGTTTGATTTTCTGTAGTGATGAGTTATACGCGTACTCGTGTGAGTACTATGTGACCTAATAATTTTGAAGTGCTCTAAAAAGACGACCACGCGGTGCCAACAGCAGGTCGTTTTATTGCAATGATTGCAGCAGATGTAATTCCGTCGTCTCTGGGACCTCTCCCTATGGTAGACGGCGTGAGTTTGTATCTGATGATATTTCTTTGCAGGCCGGTTCTGTGAGTTGGACGTGGACGAATGCGGCGCCTCGTCTACTCTGTGCCACTACGGCGTGTGCGTCAACATACCCGGCTCTTACCAGTGCTACTGCAGACCAGGTATATTTGTTACTTTTATATTTATTTATTGTATATTAGAAAGATTACAAACTTAATCTTATTATAATTTATTTATGTACTCTCAGATTAGTGTCCAAAAAGCGATCTTAAAAGCCTTGCGGTATTTTCTACTAGCTGACCTTTGGGTCATGTGGAGAAAATAAAATATAGTAATATGAATAGAGATGAGTGGAAGGGTTGGGGGGAGGCCTTTGCCCAGCAGTGGGACATTGCAGGCTATTAAAAAAAAGTAACTTTCACAATTAAAAATTAATTATTGAGAGACTAGAAGATTATAAAAATTGAAGGATTTTTTTTCTGACACACACTTATAGGCAGCGGTCAATATAATCGCCCATTTATTTTACGGCGTCGACATCTGAAGGATTTTTTTTTGTTACTTTCAACCATTGATTTTTTCGCTCCACTTGAATCCCTTATTGAACCCATTCCGATCCCCAGGGGATTTAAGATTTAAAAGGAATAAAGAGTATGTAAGAATCCCCTGGGGGATCGTGGTGGAAAAACGAGTGTTTTTGGATCCCCTGGGGATTCAAGTGGAACGAGCGGATTTTTTTAATACTCTATTGAGTTAATTTTTTTTTATAGTTGAATTTATTGAAAGTATTTCTTTTTATTTTTCGTTCCTTCCACTTGACACCACCAAAACGATTGTTTTAATTACTTAAACGCTGTGCAGAATTAATGTAAGTCACAAGTAATGTAGGTTGATGTACTGTCTAGTCGACAGTACATCAACCCCACTGGAACCAAGGCATTATATGTGTTATCGTGCAGGTTATACGGGCGATAGTTGCGAGCAGGACATCGACGAGTGCCTCTCCGCGCCGTGCCGCAACGGCGGCTCCTGCCTCAACCTGGAGAACAACTACGAGTGCGCGTGTCCGGACGGGTTCACAGGTCAGACAGCGGAACTAATAATACTTTATTTTGATATAAAAAAATGTATATTGCGTGCTTAGTTAACTACAACATCCGTACATACTACGGGACATCAAGCAACAAACGACCTGTTGCACAGGATGGGGCTAGCTGAATCTCCAACCTGCAGAGCCTGTGGTGACAAAACGGAGTCCATGAAACACCTATTGTGTGACTCACTGTCATCGAATCATTCTCCTGGGGACGGCCTATCCGGAACCAGAAGACTACAGGCTCCTTCCCATGAGCTGCATAGCGGACCTATTGAGTTGTATCTTTAGGGAGAAGTAAGGAGCATAAAGGAAAGGGGAGAGCACAAAAGATCCCAATGAGTCGAAGTGCCGCCACATTGGCACACAATCAGGATAAGATAAGATAGTTAACTACAATGGTCACTGGTTCCCAAACTAGGTCTAACTTGTATCTTGGGAACCAGTACTTCCCGGTTTTATAGCTTGTTGTAGGTGCATAAGTGTGAGATGTATCTAAGTGTGTTAGGGGGTGTTTGTAACACCTGCGCCAGACATGTGCGCAGATGTTTGCAACTATGCTCAAATTCGATGTTCATTGACGGCTTTTTATTTCGTCGTAGTTATAGATTCTGTACAAAGCTGTCAATGGTAATTAAAACTTTGCAAAGATGCTCACATGTCTGGCGCTGGCTTGAGAAAGATTGAATATAATAGCGATAAAATAAGGTAAACCCGTCTAAAGATGTAAAAACCATTATAATATTGCATCACAGCAAAATAGTAGTCGTTTTTTGTTTAGAAAACAAGACAAATTAAAAGTGACAAAACATTGATTGAAGTTAAACTAAGTTTATGTATATCAGCAATCGTTATTACGTAGCATTACTGGCCGACGACGCGAGTAATGACCACCTCGCGGTCACCATTTGATTACACCCCCGCACCGCACATGCAAACACGCAGTCACAACCTTACAGTTATTTAAGATATTGAAATAATGCACCATACTCAAATGGCGTACAACCTTAGGTAAATGCGATGTATTCATTATAGGGTGAATCTAAATATATAGTTTTAGTGGCATTCTATTGTAAGTAGGTTTATAAAGGTGTAATTCATTTCGATTACGAACATGACATACGTATATTAACTTATTATTTTGTATACGCTTATGCTAAGTATACACATTGTATAACTGTTTGTTTTCCTAAATAAAATAAAATATATCCGCCAGAAGACCAAAGTGGTTGCCATTGCTCATAGAATCAGTAAATTGAAGTGCCAGTGTGCTGGTCACATCTGTCGTAGAACCGATAACCGATGGGGGAGACGAGTTCTCGAATGGAGGCCACGAACGGGTAAACGTAGTGTGGGACCCAGACCAGATGGAAGAATGACCTTCGCAAGATGGCTGGCAGGGACTGGATGCAGAGGGCCGAGGTTGAGTGTTGAGAGAGGCCTGCGTCCAGCAGTGGACTGATACGGGCTGATGATGATGGTGATTTATTTACTATGTTTTATTCCAGGCAAGGACTGTTCCATAAACATCGACGAGTGTTCCCCCAGCCCGTGCGCGGCGGGCTCCACGTGCGTGGACGGCGTGGCGGCGTACGCGTGCGTGTGTCGCGAGGGACTCACGGGGCGCACGTGCGAGATAGACATAGACGACTGCGAGGTGAGACTTACACCGCACTCAACCCCGTAGTGTTGACAGTTTTGGGGGAAATGTCTAAAGGAGACCAAGGAGTGTAAATAACGTATCTTTGATCTTTGTTTTCTCTTAACTGACTGCCCCAGAAGGAAGGTAAGGTTTTTCGGGTATATGTTCTATTCACCATCCACATTCCTCCCTGCCATCCTGTAGCCTAAACGGCTTGATGGCTGTTGGTGTACGAGGTATCGTTAGATTCGTCTTGATTACGGGAGTGTCATAGGGTATAAAAAATAATCAAAGGGGGATAGTTTTTTTGCGGTCGTTTTTTGTTTTGTTTTTTGTAATAATTTTTTAATTAAATTTTTTATAACGTCTTGAGATTCTATCTCTTGTTTAATCAGAGTCTGTCCAAACTGTGTTGTGTATCTGGGTTTCTTTAAATTTTTAGATACCAGAGTTATAAAATAAACTTCATGAAACTTAGAGAATGACGCATTTCTCGATTTCCCTTTGATCTTAGTAAATTGTACAGACCACATAGTCTGAAATTAGTCATAGTTATCATATAGTAAGTAATACAGGATAATTACATGTTGATTATCTGCAGGCTTGTCTGAATTATACCTAATTGACTTCGTACGATACGTGCAGTTGTTATTATTGTATCTTATCATGATCACACTTCACTTTAGGAACTAATAATGTACGGCACGATACAAAGATGTAACGTCATCAGAACAATTTCAATTCATTCATTGACGTTAGACCGTAGTGACGCTACGTCACTGACGTTAGACCCCAATGGCGCTACGTCATTGACGTTAGACCTCAATTACGCTACGTCATTGACGTTAGACCCCAATGACGCTACGTCATTGACGTTAGACCTCAATGACGCTACTTTTACACCTCATTGGTGTCTAAGTTAATTGTACCAAATATTGACATGAAAAAATAATGCAATCAAAGATATGATCTGAATAGCAATTGACAAATGTCTGTTTGTACAAAATGCTGAAATGAAATAAATTTATTTGCATTATATTTTGGTTATTACATAGGATGTTAGGTATACAGGTGGATCCATCAATATCACAAGCGTGCAAATATTTAAATAAATCATTAAATCGAAATTACAATTTATCGGATGTACAGCCCAAACCACCACAAGTAACACTTTGGACTTCGGATCGTTCTTATTATCTCAGTCGTTAGCTTGTAATCGTATTATTTCACATTCCTAAATTGTGATGATTATTAGTACCCTTTCTTATGTGTAGCAGGTTTGATTCAGAATGAAAAAAACCATTACCTACTTATTAATTATATCATACTTACATAAAGAAAGCACAGTGACGCAAACCTCCGATTGAGCAATGCATCCCTCTCCAGCCGCTTAGCCAGAAAGAGAGAGAAGTCGGTGGTCGTACATTATACCATCAACGTCTGCGTATCATAGCCTGCGAGCCGTTACTGAAGTCTGTGTGTGATGTGTGTATGCACGAGCCGGTCAAATTTCTTTATTGCAAGTAAGCACGTTGAGTGCATTTTTGAACGTCAATATATTTTTGAATTTACATTTACACCACTTTGCAAGGAAAAGGTGCCAACGCTGAGGAGAAAAAGTGGCAAAAAACTCTCCCCGGTTGTCTGTAGTCCGCCTCACTAGGCAAGCCTGTATCGATTGTTTTTATCTATTGTTTAATTAATTTGTAACTGTATTATTATTGTTGTCGTGACTTGTATTATTATTGTTATGTTTGTGTTGGTAGTCTTCCCCGTGCCAGCACGGCGGCGTGTGCGTGGACGCGCTGAACGGGTTCACGTGCGAGTGCGCGGGCACCGGGTTCGCGGGCGCCGAGTGCGCGCTCAACATAGACGAGTGCGCGTCGCAGCCGTGCGCGCACCAGGCCACGTGCGTGGACGACGTCAACGACTACCACTGCGCGTGCCACCCGGGATACACAGGTCAGGGGATACAACGAACGGACTCTTTATTGTCCAAAATAATTACATTTTTGCATACTTATTACATGTTATATTATTGTACAAAGGCGGCCTTGTCGCTCAGAGCGATCTCTTCCTGGCAACCCCTGGCGAAAGGAGCTGCAAAGACCATATTATAGCGCAAATAATCAATGTCTAAATTATTACATGGATAAACTAAATACATTAAAAAAAATTAAGCTTACACTGAATAATGTCCGAATCTTGCCACGCTTTGAGAGTAATTAAAATGTTCAATCTTATCTCAGAATATACAAGAAACAGAGTGACAATATTATATCGTAGAAATCTCCCTTTCTTCCTCTAGAAGAGTCCTCTCTAGCGACTGCAACCCGGACGAAGGTTAGCACAGTCCACGTTTGCTAATGAGCTAGTCTAGTGGGACTGTTGAAATGGCTTAATTTGACGGTTGCTGGATTAACGATTTTTTATGGCGAAGTCCAGTCTTTCAGCCATGATTTAAACCACCGCTTTTTAAGTCGGGTTTATCGCTATGAGCCTTAGTGAGCTCCGAGGCACAGAAGTTATCGTATGAAAATGTCACGAGATTTTATTATTTGGAAATCATCCATCCATGGCCTCGCCTAACAAATGACAATGCCAGATTCTGCCCCACCATCAACCGCAAGTTGTACAAGATAACGAATAAAAGTAAAAATAACTCCGTTTATTATTAAAATTATTAGTTTAAAATAAAGTTTTGTACAAGTTGCGAGTCGAAAAAAACAGCTTAATTAAGAACTTAGAAAATAGTAAGAAATCGAAGCGAATTATTCATTGTTTTTGTTATTCTTCTATAGGAGTTGCGAGAGTAGTAGAAAATGATACTGATTATGATTATGCAATATGAAACCTGTAATAAGTCCCCAACAAAATGATAGGTACAGCTATCGACCATTTAGGTCACGTAGTTTTGTAGGTGGGGCAAAGCTCCATTAAAATGTGGCAATGTCTTTTGTACCGATTGTTTTTAACGCGTACTCGTAACTGGTCATCCAGTCCATTCAACTACAAATATTCGCCGTGTCTCAATGTCCTCAGGCAAGAACTGCGAGTTGGACATGAACGAGTGCGAGAGCTCCCCGTGCAAGTACGACGGCGTGTGCCTCGAGCGGTCCAACGCGTCCCTGTACCGCGCGGCCGGCGCGGCGCCCGAGCGCGTCGGCCCGCAGCCGCACATGATGCTGCCGCAGGGATTCTACGCTACATTTGCGCTGCAAAACGCAAGCGGGTGAGAGACACAAGTCACAACACGTACGGTCGAAGACAGATAAAAGTGTACAGTAGAGTTTAAGGTTGAGATTTTCTCAAAAACTACTTGACCGATTGTAAAAATTTATCACTGTTAGATAGATAAAAGTTAAAACTATGTAACTGTAAAATAATTATTAAATTCGGTCCAGTAATTTTCGAGAAAATCTCAACATTATTGAGGCCCCCTGTATACTTATCTCTGTCTTCGACTGTACCATTGTTGGACTGATCTTCATTTTTTTCTCTGGGTTTTATCCGCGATCAGTCTTCGGACCATAGGCGTATGCAGTGAGCGAATATTGGCTTCATTAAGACTGCAATCCTCTTAACTTGGGTCTCAGGATCATTCATCCAGCTCCATTATTGTGTGATAATTTACATTTCCAGCATTTTTTTAGAGGGGCTCATAGCCCAGTTGCGAGTACATGTTGAAAACGATCGTACAAGTTAAGCAACGTTGGGCGAGGTCAGCACCTGTATGGGTGACCGCTAGTGACACTTTCATCTGAGCCCCTCCGTGCCTCGGGGCGCACGTTAAGCAGTTGGTCCCGGTTGTTGTCGCCTGACAGCAGTCGTTAGGCCACGTCAGAGGCCTACGGGCGGCCTGAGTAACTCTGACAAATAGGTTTGGTCACAAACCACACGAGAAAAGAAAAGAAGCATTTTTTTACTTATATTTAATTTGCCACGTTTCTTTTCAGTTTCGAGTGCGTGTGCGTCGTCGGCACTGAGGGCAAGCGGTGTGAGACCAACATCGACGAGTGCGCGTCCTCCCCGTGCGGCCACGGCGCGTGCGTCGACGGCGTGGGCGAGTACAGCTGCGAGTGCCTCGCGGGGTACGAGGGCGAGCGATGCGAGCGGGAGATCGACGAGTGCCTCAGGTGAGGACGCACGGACACATGCGGGTACAATGATTTTTGACCGTAATTATCAATCCTTGTGCATTGATAGCTACGGTCCGTAGCGATAACGTGACTTAAATGAAGTTGGTGGTTTACGCCATCACGTAAGGATTTTTTTCATATATAAATACTGAGAAAATTTTTTTTTGTGTAAAATTAGGCATGCTGGAAGTACTGTGGCTCTGACGTAGTAGGCAAAGGGCATCTAACCCATACAGCCAAGTAATACATTGTATTTTAGTTTGTAACATTTTTTCAATGCGTTCTAGGTAGTCAGAATCATATTTGGCGAGTCCACAAGAAAAATGGCAACGAACACACTCTTACAATTACCGAAAACGTCCGAAACATGGGTGCGAAAACGTCCGAAACGATTCACCGATTTAGGAACGACACTATTTCAGTAATGTGACGTCATCGTCACTTACTTACTTTTTTTAATTTTCACAATTATTTATTAAAACGATATTATTGTAATAAAAGCAAAAAATATGGGTCCCTTAATTTTACCTATATTTTCTTTAAAAAATCCGCCTTTGTACAACTTAAGATCTATTTATATTTTTGTTGAGTGTTACTTATGTAAAATTTATGTACAATAAAGAGTATACAAACAATTAAAAATATAATAAAGAGAGGTAAAAAAAAATACCTTGTAAATTGAAACTTATCCATATGGCAGAAATATGGTTAACTATTCCAGCGATTTCTCCCTACCCAGTCCCATCACCTACTGTATTGCAGGTACTCTCCGTGCGTGCACGGCCGCTGCTACGACGGTCGCGCGTCGTACTACTGCGCGTGCGCGTCGGGTTGGGGCGGGCGCAACTGCAGCGTGGCGCTGAGCGGGTGCCGCGGCGCGCCGTGCGGCGGGCGCGGCGCGTGCGTGCCGTGGCTGCACAGCGAGACGCAGCACAGGTTCAACTGCTCGTGCGAGCCGGGATACCACGGGACCACGTGCGAGAAGGTACTGTTGCGTTTTGCCTATTTAGAACAAGCAGATATTATTTCAAGAAATAAAAAACCCGACTGCCTAAAAATTTATTCTTAATTTGATTAATTTTTAGGGTTCCATGCCTCAAAAGGAACCCTTATTAGGATCACTTTGTTGACCGTCTGTCAAGACCTATATCTCTTTCTGAATTCTCTCTTACTGAAATTAATACTAAATACTCAAGTCTGCAACCTCATGCACCCGTGAGGAAAATCAACCTTCTACGTTGCCGCAATCAAAAGATATGGCCGTTTATGTCGAATTTTGGCGCATATTTGTATGAAAATGCAAAAACTCAAAACCTATAGGGAACTTCCCGTTGACCTAGAATCATGAAATTTAGCAAGAAGCTGGGTCTTACAGCACAAGTAAAGGAAGAAATCCGAAAACTGTAAAAGACATTGCCACATTTCAATGGAGCTTTGCCCCACCTACAAAACTACGAGACCATTGAAGCTGTACCTATCATTTTGTTGGGGACTTATTACAGGTTTTATATTGCATAATCACAATCAGTAGGAATTGCGAGAGTAGTAGAAAATGATAACAAAAACAATGAATAATTCGCTTCGATTTCGTACTATTTTCTGAATTCTTAATTAAGCTGTTTTTTCGACTCGCAACTTGTACAAAACTTTATTTTAAACCAATAATTTTATTAAAAAACGGATATATTTTTACATTTATTCGTTATCTTGTTCATCATTGATGGTGGGGCAGAATCTGGCATTGTCATTTGAAAGTACATCCCTCCAAAAAAAAAAATTGTTATTACAATATGGACTGACGTCGTCGACCCAAGGTGGTTAAATTGTACGCTCGTCTTAAACGTGTACTCGCAACTGGACTACGAGCCCCTACAACAATTTGTTGAAATATTATTCCAGTGAATAATATGACTACTGTTCTGTCAGATCACCACAATGTCGTTGGAGAAGAGCAGCTACGCGGAGGTGAACACGTCCCGCGAGGAGGGCTACGACATCTCGTTCCGCTTCAAGACGACGCTCGGCAACGGGCTGCTGGCCATGGGGCGCGGACTCACATACTTCTTCCTAGAGCTCTCCAGCGGACGGCTCAACCTGCACTCCAGCCTGCTCAACAAGTGGGAGGGAGTCTTCATCGGATCAAACCTCAACGACAGCAACTGGCAGAAGGTACGTGACAAAACGATAAATCTGATTTTAATTTTATAATAAATTGCCCTCCAATGTCAAAGACTTAGAGACACATAAAGAATTCTGTAATACGGTTAGAAAATATCTACTTCAGACAAGTTTCTACACAATTGACGAGGCTTTTGCTGATGACCATTTTTGTAATCTAAACAATGATACTAGTATGTTATAAGAATTATTAAATTTACAACTGACGAAGCTATTGCTGAAATAATTGAATTGTATACACTAAATTAAATTTTACTTTTGTATAGACGTAACCAAGTGTACAATGGTACCTCAAGGTGGAATAAATGAGTATGAGTAGTATAATGTCTAAAACAGGGCTTCCCAAACTTATTTTTATTGTGACGCCCTTGGGAATTTACCATTTTTTTTTGCGACGCCCGCGCTATCTGGCTAAATAGTACCTTCGAAAGTTGTAGTTCAAATCAAGCTTAGTAACAAGTTATCAGAAAAACTCCAAATAACCTCTATAATTTTCATTAGAAAATGAGAACGAGCATGAACAGAATTGTTTTGCTTTGCTGGCTGGCTATTTGAGACAGATGTGTTTGCTTTTCTGAACACAGCTTCTCAAAACGGGGCTCAAGTTTAGAAATTGCCATTGATACAGACAGCCAATCTACGTAGATGTTGGATATTTAACACTGGCTGATATCTTTAAAAATAATATTGAAGTGTTATATCTGATTGTCTGTGTCATTAGATCGCTGTCGAGAGATTCTTGCAGAATAAAAATCTAAATTAATTTAAAAGCTCTGTTGGTGTTTTCTTGTGTCCGTAGTTTTGAACCGTTTCTATTTTAGTGGTAGTGTAAAAGGCCTTAATACTATAATAGTAGATCGGCTCGCGACGCCCCTTGGGATAATGCCGCGGCCCCGGCACAGTTTGGGAAGCCCTGGTCTAAACTAAAACTAAAGGGTTCTTTTTGGTGTATGTTGGATCAGTATGTAGGCTTTTGGATAATTTATGCAAAATCTACAGTTTTAATCTAGAGACAAAAGTTCCACTAGCCGCTTCGGCCAGAGTGACGACGCTACGGCGACTTCTCTGGAGGAAGATGCTATGGTTGTAACTTATATTTGCAATTAAGATCACTGAGTTTACTATGTTTGTTATATTATTATATCGGCTCTCGACCACAACCGCGTCTTCCCTCAGCGCTACTTCCCGCTGCAATGCCGCACCCCCGCGGCCCGCGCAGTGTATGGACTCGAGACGACAGATCTTTTACTACATGTATATTTAGGAATTTCAACCTTAAATACATATCTAAACATAGTATAATATTGCATACACTCGAACTCATCGAGTCAATTAATAAATACACGTTGACGTGCAGGTGTTCGTGACCATCAACTCGTCCCACCTGGTGCTGGCGGCCAACGAGGAGCAGACCATCTACCCGATCAGCCAGAACGAGGCGTACAACTCGTCCGTGACCTCGTTCCCGAGCACGCGCCTCGGCACCGCGGGCTCCTCGTACGCCACGCTCACGCACGGACCAAACTTCTTCGTCGGCTGCTTCCAGGACGTGGTCGTCAACAACCAGTGGGTGAGGAATGTAGTGGAGACACTTTGAAACTGGGCGGAATATGACAGTTGCTGAATTAGAATAGAATAGAATAACATTTATTGCCTATTAAGTATATACATATAAGAAATAAAAAATTACAGTGACAATTAACAAACATATAACTTAGGCAAAAGGTTTAGGCTTCAGCTGATGCTGACACAGAGTGAGTGAATTAGTTGATTGTAATTTTATTGTTTACAGACCACTTACCCAATAGACATGAAATCGGTACAAATATGCAAGCGAAACATTCTGTCAAAGATGAGCGCATAGAGACGAAGCGGGGGTCAGGTGTGCCGTATTAAAGAGATGCGTTCATGTCGATTATTTATTTATTTGTTATGGCTCGCCAACAACACGATGTATCTAGCAATAGTTACATTAAGTCCAGAGTTATGTTCTGATACATGTGCCACTTACGGGCTAGCACAGTTATATCTCTAGATTACACGTGTCGCTAGGCAATGTTGCGCTCATGTGCGGACAGACACGGGCGCCCGCCTGGTACAGGGCTAGGGGGGAAGTGGGCTGTGATTATAGTGGTTGTTTTGTGTTTATCACATTAATTAGACATGGCTGTCGGATGAGGTTTTTTTTGAAACATCGTTGTACTTGATACATGATTTAATAAAGGTCCTTTAATAAAGCCTTGATCTCGATGGTCACGTATATCTACTTAAAATTAAACGTCTGCTCGCAGTTTTGAAGTCTATCTAACAGAGAAATGCCAAGCATAGCATAGCATAGCTTTCCATAGCAGCTGAGCGACTTTGGTCCCACGCCGCCTAATTCTAAATACTTTACTATAATATGCATCTTTAGGTATTGCCCGAAGACTCGAACGCCACAACCGAATGGAGCGGCTCCGGCGAGGAAGCCGGTCCCGAGGCTGGCGAGCCCGACGCGGAGGCGGAGTCCGAGGGCGACGACGGCGCGCGCGTGGAGCTGCTGGGCGTGCTGTCCGCGTGCCCGCGCACGCCGCAGTGCGCGCCCAACCCGTGCCGCTCGGGCGGCGCGTGCGAGGACGCGTGGACCAGCTACGTGTGCACGTGCCCCAGGCCGCATCTAGGAGACACGTGCCAGTACAGTACGGCAGACTTATCTTATCTTATTTGACTGTCCATTATTATTTAATTTCGCTTCTTACCCGTGGTACAGTCGACGACAGAGATAAGTATACAGGGGGCCTCAATAAGGATGAGATTTTCTCAAAAACTACTGGACCGAATTTAATAATTCTTTTACAGTACATAGTTTTAACTTTTATCTATCTAACAGTGAAATAATTTTTGCAATAGGTCAAGTAGTTATTGAGAAAATCTCAACCTTAAAAACTCTCCTGTACACCTTTCTCTGTGTTCCACCGTACTACCGGTGGTCCTACTGGTAGTACCACGGAAAATATTTTTTGCCCGTAGTAGTACTACTAAACAATCTAGTAGTACCACGGGAGATTTATTTTACCTCTGGCACTACTTACTTATAAGTCGAAACACTATCAATATTAAGCGAACAATGTTTATTTCATTTCAAGTTACTATTGGTAAGTAACAAAATCCCAAAAAAATCACAAAGAAATAAAAGAAATCACATCTAATTTTGGAAAATTAAATTTCATGTTATTTTTAAGTTAATTTATTATTAAAGTATCCATTATTACTCTGGACTCCATCCAATAACTCCCACTAATCCTTTGCCTTCATCCATACTCGTGGGACCACCTTGAGACACTTTTAAAACTAAACGTGTTTGGAGACGGCGATGAGGTTCGCCACCCATCACGCCATGGCCCACGTAGTGGCGAAAAGCGGGCGGTGGATGGCTGCATTGAATGTACGTGAGGGATGTTAGATAAAGATGACGTATGTGTGCTATTGTATGCCAGGATATTTGTGCTGTTGTATGCCAGGATATGTGTGCTATTGTATGCCAGGATATGTGTGCTATTGTATGCCAGGATATGTGTGCTATTGTATGCCAGGATATGTGTGCTATTGTATGCCAGGATATGTGTGCTATTGTATGCCAGGATATGTGTGCTATTGTATGCCAGGATATGTATGCTGTTGTATGCCAGGATATGTGTGTTATATTACGCCAGGATATTTGTGCTATTGTATGCCAGATCGCATGTGTGCTATTATTTCAATTCATTATATGCCAGGATTGCTATGTGTACTATTGTATGCTAGTATCGCAGCATATGGAAGTCCATCGTCTCTGCCTACCCCTGCGGGGAAAAGAGGGCGTGAGCTTATGAATGAATAATTCAATTGGTAATTCCATGATTTAATCCATTACTTTAATCAATAGAATGCCCATTAAGGGTACAGTGCCAGTATTTCAGTACTATCTAAGTAACTGCTACTTTAAGGTAAAGTAGCAGTTACTTAGATGACATTGTCAATAAGAAATAATATTTACAATTTGGTATTTTTTGATGCTTCGGCATCACCATCGCCTAACTTCATGTGTAACCGTGTGTATCTTTGCAGACTACACCGCGGCTACGTTCGGGCAGGAGTCTGCCGCGCCGCGCTCCATAGTGACGGTGTCTGTGCACGAGTGGGCGCGGCGCGCGGTGCACGCGGCGCTGGACATATCCATGTTCGTGCGCACGCGCAAACCAACGGGACACATATTCTACCTAGGATCAGTGCCCAGGTACGCACATCATAATTGTTGGACTCGACCGATTGTCATTTGCCAAGTTATTTTGTGTTTCATATCCTAATCGATGTACGGGATTGGTCGGATTTGTGTTTCACCCCTAGCGGCCAGTAGCGGAACTAAAGTGCTACCAATCCTGTGCGTCTCAGCGAAGATGTTTGGGTAGTCGCTAGCGGCCGTACTCACACAAGAGGCCTCAATAAGGTTGAGACTGGAGGCTTTTGAAAATGGCGGGATACGACGGTTGCGAAATTGTTTGATAACTTTCAGTTTAATGTCTACAGTGGTTGTTTTGTGTTTAATATAACGTTAAATTAATCAGACAATGTTCGCAAATGACAGTACGGTGTAGTTATTGGAGGATTCATGCAGGATCTGAAGCTTGGCGCTATGGTCAAGAGTCCCACTACGAGCTCGGGAGTGAGCGTGACTGTCGAGCTGCTTCGCCCAGAGTGACGACGCTACGGCGACTCCTCTGGAGGAAGAGAGAAGACTATGATATCCTATAAATACTCTGTAACCACATTGGCAAATGACGAACGTCCATTAATAAACTAAATAAACGTATCATCCAGGCATCTGATCCTACTGTTTGTTGTACGGTCAGGTACGGTCAGAGCGACGAGACGTTGGTTGGCGCATCCCTTGCTGGCGGCGAGCTGCTGGTGCACCTGCGCTTCAACCAGACGCCCGAGGACTACACGGTGGGCGGCACGCGCCTCGACAACGGACACCTGCACCTCATTGAGGTCAGTCACCACACCGCACCGACAGACACACTTGTTTTGAGAGACATTTCAAAGTCATTTTAACGAAACTTAATGTTAAGAGTTTCTTACAGACTTATTTCGCCTTTATAAAACATATAATTGATAATCTAAAATAGAAGTAGGTAAATAAATATTAAGACATAAATATATTGAAATTGTTGCCTGATATTTATGATTGTGGTGAGAAAATAAATTATATATTGATTGATTGATTGATCATAAGGTTTCGTATCCTTCCTTTTCCGGGTGATTTTACTACGTAAGGCTTGAATGTCTACGTAATGATTAAAAGGAAAACATTTAAAATAATAGATAACACTAGGTGTTATCAAAAAATAAGTGTAAAATAAAATCGTAAACAAAGCTAAGTACTTAATCTAATTTCTTTTGCTTGTGGGTGAACATATTTTTTCAACATTGTTGTGTTATGCACCAAGCTCAGCTGGTCGGGCCGCTGACGTCACTCGCACTCGAGTCAGACACACTGTGCATACGCCTCAACACGGCATGTGCCTCAATAATGACGCACCCTCATAACTAGTGTGGCCAGCCTTTAATGCAGAATCTCCTTTGTTTGGCCCTGTTTGGCTCAGTTCAGACCAAACGGTAAATATGTCTACTTAGGATAAACTCTGCAGCTGGGCAGGAACAACTTCGAGAAAGAGAGTGACAGGAGAATTCAGCTGGGCAGCGTTTGGGAAGCGACGTCATATCTTCTCGTCTTTAATACCACAATGCCTAAAAACTAAGGTCTTCAACCAGTGCGTCCTGCCAGTGATGACCTACGGAGCCGAAACGTGGACATTGACGGTGAGACTGGCCCACAAGTTCAAAGTCGCTCAGCGAGCTATGGAAAGCTTGGAAAATGCTTGGAATTTCTCTGTTAGAATAAGAAACGAGTATATCCGCCAGTAGACAAAAGTGGTTGACATTGCTCATAGAGTCAGCAAACTGAAGTGTCAGTGGGCTGGTCACATCTGTCGTAGAACCGATAACCGATGGGGAGACGAGTTCTCGAATGGAGGCCACGAACGGGTAAACGTAGTGTGGGACGCCCCCCGACCAGATGGAGGGATGACCTTCGCAAGATGGCTGTCAGGGGCTGGATGCAGAGGGCCGATAGTAGGGTTGAGTGGCGCGCTTTGTGAGAGCCCTATGTCCAGGAGTGGACTGATACGGGCTGATGATGAGACCAAACGGCGACGATGACCGCTTACCATCAGATGGCTAGGTTTCTTCCCTTTCACATAAAAATGTATGATGCCCGCAGGTGGTGCGTAACTCTACCCTGGTGCAAGTGAAGCTCAACGGCACCGAGTACTTCCGCAAGTCCATATCGGCGGCCAAACAGCTCGACGCGCAGGTATGATAAGATAAAAAATAAATACACTTTATTGCACCGTAAATACAGTATTAATTACATTGATGAGAAGCATGTTATATTTTGTATGATTTGTTATTAGTTGCATTTGGGAACTTTGCGAATATCACAAAAAGATTAGTCAATGAACCGAAGGATGAAAAATTGGGATTTTACCTGATGTTTTTTTTTGGTATGTAGGCCAAAAATATTCGTATATTTGCGAAAGACTATATAATACGGAGATTTCGAGGTCCTAAGACAAACTTGCTTACTTGTTTCTTAACGGAGCATTTATTTCCAAAGATGAAATATGTTGTATGGGAAAAAAAATTATTTATGTATTTCTACTTTCACTTCATCTTACTTAATATAATCTCTACTCTACAGGTGTTATACCTAGGCGGTCCACCCCCGCTGCCGCAGCCGCCCGCCGAGCCCGCCCCCGCGCCCTCCCCGCTCGCCCCCTCGCTGGCCCCGCCTCCCCCGCCTGCCCCCGTCCCCACCCCCGCCCCCGCCACACCCTCCCCCGCGCCCCTCGCCCCGGCGACCACCCTGCCGCCCCCGCCCCCGCCGGCCGCCCCGCCGCTCCCCACACCGGCGGCGCTCGTAGCGCGGGAGCCGAACGATGACGATTACTTCAAAGGTGTCATACAAGATGTTCAGGTAAGCATGGAACAGAAATAGTTTTCATTTTAGTTCTAATGTATGCCACGTTCCGCGAGTACTCCGAATTATGTACGATTATCTGAAGGTTTTTTGCAAATAATTTTTTGACAAAACGTGGCAAAAAAAATTGCTGCAGTGACAAAGAAAATGCTGGCAGCTTTTCCCCTCTGGAAAATTAAACTTTGCATAGTCAAAATCCTGGAAATGCAATTTCCAATAAAATTATTTTGTAAATATTTGTCACAAGTTTTTTGGTATACCAATTAATAAATAAAGATATTACAATATTGTATACCGCAGCCCAAATCCAGTCTTATTTTGTTAACATATATGATCGTCTAATTACCTGTTGTGATATAACACTGAAGGAGCTGATTGATCGAACCTGTTCATCATTGTGAAATTAAAGTAATCCGATCTAATAATCTGAAAATAACGGACCGAATTTAATAATTCTTTACATAGTTTTAACTGTTATCTATCAAACAGTGAAAGAATTTTTGCAATAGGTCAAGTAGTTTTTGAGAAAATCTAAACCTTAAAAACTCTCTTGTACACCTTTATCTGTGTTCCACCGTACATTGGTTGACAGATGAATAGGAAACAGCTCAGCGATACGCTGCTTTTCAAGCCTTTCCTAATCCCTATATTGCACTCTGTTCTTATCATACCGCTCATATCGTTACCAGGTATCCAACGGCGTGAACGTGACGGTGGTCGAGTTCTTCCCGCTGCTGGCCACCAGCGGCGTGGTGCGCGTGCCGCCGCCCTTCGGCGAGGTGTCGCTGGACCCGGCCGGCGTGCTGCGCGGCGTCGTGTCGGACGACGCGTGCGCCTCCACACCATGCCACCACAACGCCACGTGCTACAACACGTGGAACGACTACACGTGAGCCATAGCACATGATATTGACGCTTTTAGATATTTAGTTTTCACGCTTTTCATCTTACAACTACTTAATTACAACTTAAAGCTACCCGCCGGCGGGTCTGGCCGGCCCTTGCGGTAATACCTATGTGATAGCTGTAGAAATGCTTAGACAGGACCGCTCGGAGCCGCCGCCGCTGCCGGGAGCGCGGACAAACTCACGCTATAAGGGCTTCTGTAGCAATCAAAATAATCTTTATGGAGCGTATTCATAAACGTGATTTAAAGTTACGCCACCGTTTAAGCCCCCCCCCCCTGTCCCTTTCTATCTTAACCTTTTTTAACGAAGTGTGAAAGGGATAGCTTACATGAATCCTCTAAATAACTTGACATTGGCGAAATTATCTCTTGAATAAGAGTAGAAGCCATTCGAATAAGAATAGAATAGAGATTTAACTAGGTTTATGAGTAACAGTATAAGTGTCCAACAATATGCATGCAACATGTATGTAGAATAGTAGAATAACTAAAAGTGGATACAGAAAAAATATAATAAAATATTTATTTATTTCAAATTACACTTCACAGCATTGCAGTACTAAAACTAAAGCACTGTGAATTTCAAATATTACATAGATACTTATATAAACGTACTCATAAATAAACACATTTTACCCGTAATACCTATGTGATTTTCCTTGATTAATATCTAACAAATTTATGAGTATTATGAGCCATTAACAAAACTAAACAAAATCCTGAGTCATTGTTAGGCGTAGTATTACATTATCTTAGGTTTCTGTCCACTAGTGAGAGTTGTGTATGAACCATGTCTTGTTCCAGGTGCGTGTGCCCGCGCGGCTACAAGGGCAAGCAGTGCGCCGAGGTGGAGTTCTGTCAGCTGCAGGGCTGTCCGCTCAACTCGCACTGCCGCAACCTGGACCTGGGGTAACTTAGTCACTCAAACTAAGGCCGATAGTCATAGACTTGAGCACGAACTTCGCGTGAGCTCGCACTTACGGCTGCCAAATTGTATAAAAATTGACAGTTGGAAGACCGAACTCAAACTCCGCTGTTACTCAAAGAAACCCATGATTTATAACTAACACGCGATGACATAATATCCAACACATGACATCGTTTCTGTCCAAATGATATCTATAAGTCATAATTTCCTATTAGTCACGGACTCACGGACTCTCTGCTCTCGGACCAAATGTAAGAAATTCTTGAGCCGGGGCCTTTCGACGACAGAGTGACGGCGGCTTTTATCATTTTCGTAATCTCTTTCAGTTTGATACAAGGACATTACTGCAATATTTTTGTAAGTTTTAACAAACGCCAACGAGACGCAACAATGTATATCGTCCAAGTATCAAAACTATTGAAGTCGCGGTCGGGCTTCTGAAGCCTCCTCCTTTTGTTGTAATTGAAATTGTATACCTGTAATTTGATATTGACTATTTATTTATACCAGTTTTTGAGTCGTGGCCTTTCGACGACAGGGTCTTTAAAGGTCGAGTATTCACTAATGATGCTACTACTATAGATACGAGTGCGTGTCTAACGCCACGTTCGACGGCACCAACACCACGCTGACGTACCAGCTGCGCGTGCCCGAGGCGGGCATCGCCGGAGACACGCTAGACATGCCGGAGACGATCACAATCACGTACAGGTACTAACACACATCCATACTGTCCTAAACACATTCATGTCGTCTGCAAACAACAGTGATCGATGTCGCTAACAAAGATGATGAACAACCGACGACCTAGGATTGAACCCTGTGGGACTCCTGAAGTTATAGCCATAGGGGCAGATGTTTGGGCGTTCAGAACTACTGAATGGGCGCGATTCGTGACATATTACGTGAACCACCTTAATAGATCACCCCCGGATGCCTGATGCTGTCAATTTCTTTAGAAGAATGCAATGATCTATACAGTCGAATGCCTTGTTATAGTCCAATATGAATCTCGACCTAAATATGTATAAAAATCGTGTAATATCGCACCAAATGTATCTCCTCTTGTAATGTAAACCTCAATGTCATATTGTGCAGGAGCAAGGTCGGTGGCACGTTGCTATACGCGGAGAGCGATGACGGCGCCGAGTGGTTCAGCGTGGGCGCGTTCCGGTCGCAGGTGGCCGTGCAGTGGCGCGCGGGCGGCGCGCTGCCGGCCCTGCGCCGCATGCGCGCCGCGCCGCACCGACACCAGCAGTGGACCACGCTCCGGCTCACAGCCGCGCCTGCACAGCACAACATACGAGGTCACTCACTGTTCATTTATTTTATTAATGGACTCGACAGTTCCTCATTTGCCAATGTTATCTACAGAATATTCAAGATATCATTATCTTTCTCCAGAGGAGTCGCCGTAACGTCATCACTCTGGACGAAGCAGCTCGACAGTCACGTTCACTCCCGAGCTCGTAGCGAGACTCTTGTAGTTGCTTGAAACTTCAGATTTTGCTTGAATCCAATAACTTTACCATACTGTCATTCGCGAATATTTTCTGATTAGTAAGCCGGCGCGCGTCAACATGGCGACGAAACATTGTGTTGTTACTCGCTCCGCACCTCAAAGCTCGATGGCATAAAATTCGCGCGTATGACTCATTAAAGTAGCTTGTTTTTTTTTTAAATTCATGTGCAATTGCATAGCACTAAACTATCTAAACTTCAATATTGTAGTTTTTAAATGTATTCATATATCTTGTATTGTACATATGTCATCAACCTCCAAACCTCCGTTGTCTCCAGGCATGTTCGTGGACGCGGACGGTCGCGAGGAGGCCGGGTTCACTGCGCCCATAGACGTGTCCGCCTGGCAGCGGCTGCTGGTGCACGGCCGCATTCACCTGGGCGGCGTGGGCGCGCTCGCGGCCACCAACGCGCCCGCTACACCGACCACACCGGTCAGTGCAATGCTCACAGATATGTATGGGCTGGGAATCACCGATTTTCACTACGAGCTTGGTGGAAGCTCATTTTACAACTTTCAAAATATCAAAATCTTAAATAGATAGCTGGGTTATCTAACATAGTTGGTTTTCTATAGGAAGAGCATTTTTTTGTTAAATTACTAAAAAATGTAATGGTAATTATTTTTCGTGTTAAAAAGCTTGTCTAATATGGTTATCTGTCAGGAACAAGAGAAAATATCGCAGAGAGAGATAGAGATAGAAGAGAGAAATCACGTAAAACAAAAGTGTATCTGGGTCTCGGCCATAGTTCCGTTCTGGCCTAAAAAGCCTTTTTTACCCGACTGCCCCAAAAGGAGGGTAATGTTTTTCAGGTGTATGTATGTCCATTCCTCCCTGCCATCCTGTAGCCTAAACGGCTTGATGGATTTCGGTGTATGAGGTATCGTTAGATTTGTCTTGATTACGGGAGTGTCATAGGGTATAAAAAATTAATCAAAAGGGGATAGTCTTTTTGCAGTCGGGTTTTTTGAAATAATATCTGTTGAGACTTTTAAATATTTGGAAAATTAATTATGTGTTATGTGCAGAGTGACTTGGCGACCGACGCGGCGGTGTGGGAGTACACGGAGGGCGACGAGCTGCCCGCTGACAACCTGGCCGGGGAGTACTTCAAGGTGAGCTCAAGGCAACAGGCTTCCACTGACAAGGATACTAATATGTTTGATATTTCATATGCGCTATGCGAAACGGAAATCTAAATTGTAAATGGAGAAAAAATTTCATCTCGACCGGGATTCGAACCCGGGACCTCGCCATTCGGTGGCACGCTCTATTCCAACAGAGCCACCGTGATATCGTACCCAGGTCGTGAATTTTGTTTCCATATTCGTCTTAGGGACGGTAGCGACATCTATCCAGTAATTGTGCAATTACTTAAAATCATCACAATCATCATTCACATTGAAGTTAGAATTATAAAAATATATTTTTTCTTATTACAAACGACAGTTACAGTTGCCAAAATAGTCGGGGAGTATGGCGATGTATGGGCATATAATTTTGGGAACGGCAAAGATAAGTTGGTCCTTAAATCTTTTCGTTAGAGCAAAATTACTAATTAAGTTGCGTTGCACGGAACCTCGGTCCGTCAGCCGACTTGTACTTGGCCGGTTTTTAATATGTTCTCGTAATTGATCTCCTATAAACAACTAGATACTGCTACTAGATAAAGCTCTTACTAAAACAATTTAAGAAAACGTCCAAATAATGGTCCGTTGTTAACGTCCAAATAATGTCCAATAAAGCGAATAAGGGTCTATTCATCCGTTTGGACCTTCTTTGCGCTCGGACATTTTTAGAAGGCAGACTGTATCTAGTTGTTTATAGGAGATCAGTGGTTCTTGTAAATAAACTATTTCATAATGATGTGTTTATACAGTATGTATAATAAATATGTATGTACAGTCATGAGTAATAACATAGAAACATCCTTAAAATTCAAATTCATGTAACAACTTTAAATCGCAAAAATAAGTATGCTAAACTGTGGCCAATAATTATGTAAACGCTAAATTGTATCAAAATAAAGTACACACCCCACCAAGCAAATGTTGTACAAGGGGTGTGTACTTTATTTTGATACAACATTATTTAGCGTTTACATAATTATTGGCCACAGTTTAGCATACTTATTTTTGCGATTTAAAGTTGTTACATGAATTTGAATTTTAAGGATGTTTCTATGGTATTACTCATGACTGTACGTATGTTATGTCTGTGTTCAGGGTTGTATGGGCGCCGTGCACGTGGGCGCGTGGCTGCTGCCGTTCTTCACGGAGCAGCAGCTGTTCGTGGGCGCGGCCGCCAAGCTGCTCGGCGCGCAGCCGCACTACGCGCTCATGTGAGTACTGCGGGCCAGCACTGTGCGGGCCCCGGGCGGGGAGGACGAAGGTGGGGGCTATTACAGACCACAATGGGGAGTGCGGGGGGATGTATCGCAGTTCCCGTGGCTCGGCAACAATGGCACGAGGTGGAACACCCCAGGAAGTTAAGTTCATGGCGGCGAGCCCGCCATAATCGGACATACACGGAAACATGATTTACGTGGAAAGTTTATTTATCGTGGACTGCACGTGGGCCCTTTATATCTTCGGCATTAAAGGTCGCCGCCTCAACTCGAATCTTTCACTTTGTATGAAACTCCATACTGCACACTAATCACGCCTCGCCTCGGGCAGCTGCCACTCACCTGTCAGTCACACGCTTACGTCAATGCAGGCCGCGCTTACCGGCAGGCGGTCCCCGCTCTCTACAAACTTGGGCTACAAACCAACACCCTGATATGAAATAATAATCCGTTTGCTTGCGTTAGGTTGACGGCGAGGTGATGAGGCGGGGTGGTGATGTTACGGTTCCGGGTGGATTTTTGAGCGGCAACCTTTGTCTCTCTCTCTGCAGCATATCTATGAGAGTTGGTTCTCATGAAAATGGCGGGAAACGACGGTTGTGAAATTATTTGATAATTTTCCTTTTAATGTCTACAGGAACTATTTTGTGTTTAATATCACGTTAAATTAATCAGAAAATGTTCGCGAATGACAGTACGGTGAAGTTATTGGATTATTTATGCAAGATCTGAAGTTTCAAGCTTTTATCAAGAGTTCCCGCTACAAGCTCGGGAGTGAACGTGACTGTTGAGCTGCTTCGTCCAGAGTGATGACGCTACGGCGTCTCCTCTGGATGAAGACATGAAGACGCGGCTACCCAGGGTGAAGACGCCACTGCGACTCCCCTGGAGGAAGACAGAAGACTATTGAATATATTGAATTTTCTATAACATGACATTGGCAAATGACGAACTGTCGAGTCCATTAATAAAATAAATAAATAAATCTATGAGAGTTAATTGATGAAATAATAAAACATGGTGAAATACTCTATTGTCAACTACACGATTCGTTGGTCTCAGTGTTGTATGTTGTTACCGTGTCCTACATGCAGCTCCGGTTCGCCTTGGGGCGCGTCCGCGGGCGTGGGCTGCGTGCTGTGCCTGGAGCAGGACTGCGCGCGCGGCGGACACTGCGCGGACGTGCGCAGCTCGTACGCGTGCGCGTGTCCGCCGGGATACACGGGCGACTACTGCCAGGTATAACACACAGAGAGCTGTATTTATTGTTTTTTTTTTAAACTAATGTTACAGTGCCTTACAGGGTTTATGTGAGCTCTTACTATACCTACTATAACACCTATGTAAACACATAAAGCAATGAATATGAATATGTTGACATCCAAGAACCATCTTGATCCTCCAGCACGAATCAAGATGGTCCATCTTGATCCGACTCGAAGGATCATCTTAATCGGGCTTGAAGGACCATCTTAATCGGACTCGAATGACCATCTTGATCCGGCGAGAAGGATCATCTGAATCGAAGGACCATATTGATCCGGCGAGAATGATCATCTGAATCGAAGGACCATATTGATCCGTCTCGACTCGAAGGACCATTTTCATTGTTAAAGTCGGTCGGACTCAAAGGACCATTTTGATCCAACTTTTAAAATCTACTTCCATCCGCTATCATTTAGGAATGATGACTTGATTATTTACTATTTGTTGAGCTTTCTATTAATTGAAATTGCCTCTTTAAAAGAGGAGAATCCCTTATAAATATTTAATAGGATAATAAAAAATACACTTCAATTTAATTCAACAGAAAAGTATGCTCCACGCACCATTTTAATTTAGTTTCAAAGCTTGCTGAATGCTGGACCTCCTGTTAAGAATATTGGTATACTAAATTAGGAGTGCTCTAAAACCATTGTGATAGAGACTTAGGTAGAGGCACAGACCACTTACCCAATATACATGAAATCGGTACAAATTTGCAAGCGAAACATTCTGTCAACGTATTAAAGAGATGCGTCCATGTGGACAATATCTCCAGGTGCCCCGTGTCGCTAGGCAATGTTGCGCTCATGTGCGGGCAGACACGGGCGCACTCCTGCTACAGGGATAGGGGGGAAGTGGGCTGTGGGTAGAGGGGTGTGTTAAAGTCCTGTCCCGGTTTCAGGTCGACATCGACGAGTGCGCCGAGAGCCAGTGCCAGAACGGCGCCACGTGTCGCGACGGGGTCGCCGCGTACTCGTGCCTGTGTCCAGTGGGGTACGAGGGGCAGCTGTGAGTACGCAGATGTATATTATGGCCGATTGGGCAGGCACAAACCGGCAATGTGATGGACCATATAAACCGAGGCTTCCGTGCAACGTAACTTAATATAAGTTTGTAAAATGAAAATAAAAATATTTTAGGGAGATGTAATTTCAAATTTACAGTTTTCGGTTTTTTTTATTACTTGTGCTATAAGACCTAGCTTCTTGCCAAATTGCATGATTCTAGGTCAACGGCAAGTACCCTATAGGATTTTTTTGCATTTTCATATAAATTATTATTATTTAATTATGTCCCGGCAGCTCATCGCTGATATGTCCACTTCACAATGTTTGTAAAGTCTATCACTTAGTGGTATTATTCTTGTGAATGGTTTTAAAATAACTGTCCAATTTGTTTTTGAATGCGTTAATTGAGACGGCAGAGACAACGTCGTCCGGGAGTGAGTTCCAGGCCTGAACCACTCTGTTGCTCAGGAAGTGACGAGCGACATTGGTGCTGAAGGTGCAGTCTAATTTCATGTGGTGTCCTCTCAACGGTCGTGTGTCTGCCTTATTGAAGTCTGGGAGGTTGTCTCTGTAAATATGCGAAAAAATTCGACATAACCGGTCATATCTTTTGATTGCGTTAAAGTAGAAGTTTGATTTTTTCACTGCTGCATAACGTTGCAGACCTGAGTATTTGGTATTAATTTCAACTTGATCCGTCCACGCGTTTCTGAGATATATGACTTGACAGACAGACAGACAGACGGACAACAATGTGATCCTATAAGGGTTCCTTTTTTCCTCTTGAGGTACGGAACCTTAAAAAGACATGGGATGATAGCCTAGCCAAGTGTGGCATTGACTTTCGTTCGTTAAAGCTAGTAGCAGTTAGTAAATCTGTCACTGAATTAGCCAATGTGTGTTTAGATGTGAGCACGACATCGACGAGTGTTCGTCGGGTCCGTGCGAGCACGGCGGCTCGTGCGTGGACCTGCTGGGCGCGTTCCGGTGCGAGTGCGGCGCGGAGTGGCGCGGCGCGCGCTGCCACCTGCCGCGCACGCGCAGCTGCGACCAGCGCCCGTGCGCGCCCGGCAGGGGCGTGTGCAGGCACGCGGCCACAGGTACGACAGGGAGGGATGCTTCGGAATTGAAAGGTTGCATGTCTCCTAATGAAAAGAGCTCGGTGGCGCAGTGGTTCGGTCAATGAACTTGCAATATGGAGGTCCCAGGTTCGATCCCAGCCAGGGCAGCCATGTACCAATGAGTTATCCTCAGTTTTTTCGACGGAAAAACTTACGTACATTTACCGAGTGCTCTCAAAACGGTGAAGGAAAACATCGTGATGAAACCTGCATGTCGTAGAAGAAGAAGAAAAGATCTAAGGCATGTGAAATCCGCCACTCCGCAGTGGGCTCGATGTAAGAGAAGGTCTGTGCCCGAGCAGTGGGGCAATATTGATAGACTGATGATGATGATGATGTCTCCTAATGTAGGAGATACATAAACATAAAACATAGTTTATTCAAGAAAATATAACCTTATCTTAAGTTCCTGTGACGCCGCTCTAAGATTGCCTGTGTTGTGGAGTCATCATCAGTCTATTTTTATGTCCCCACTGCTCGGGCACAGACCTTCCCTTACATCAAGGGAGCTCGGGCCATGATCCACCACGATTTGCGGATTACACAAGCCTTAGATGTTTTTTCTAGGGCATGCAGGTTTCATCACGATGTTTTCCTTCACCGTTTTGAGAGCACTCGATAAATGTACGTAAGTTTATCCGTCTGAAAAACCGAGGATAACTCATTGGTACACGGCTGCCCTGGCTGGGAATCGAACCTGGAACCTCCGTATCGCAAGTCCATTGACCCAACCACTGCGCCACCGAGCTCTCCAGTTGTGGAGTTATACAGTCCGAGTAATCCGTCTTCATTGTAAGAGAACGAGGATCTGTTCTCCGATTAAACATAAAACTTTTGATCACAGCGACCGGAGCAAGGGTTCTCACTACTCTCATATTTTTCCATAGTTTGAACCTTCAATGGAAGACGAATACATGGAACACACAAACTGTCTGACTTATGAGAGTAGTGACAAAAAAAGGCGGCGTCCTGTGCTGTCAGTGTGTATAGGTATTATGTCGAGAGTGGGTGTTGGTCAGTTTATGTTGGTATGTCTATATATATGTTTGTTGTGTGTGCAGACCCTATCACCGGCAACAACTACACGTGCGAGTGCGCGGCCGGCTTCGTGGGCGCGCACTGCGAGGAGGCGTTCTGCGAGGCGCAGCCCTGCGTGCACGGCACGTGTCTGCTGGAACAGAATGTAAGTAGCAGGCTGCAGAGTTTTATTTTATTAATCGACTCGACAGGTTGTCATTTGCCAATGTCATGTTACCGAATATTCAAGATATCAAAATGAAATGATATTTATTTATTGTCTGAAACACGATACTAAAGGATCTTAATGTTATTTTTATATATTGCACTGTACATGTTTCACCAAGTAATTGGCATGCAATAATAATTGAAATACAAGGTCTGTATTGCAGTCTTCTCTCTTCCTCCAGAGGAGTCGTCGTAGCGTCATCACTCTGGACGAAGCAGCTCCACAGTCACGTTCACTCCCGAGCTTTTAGCGGGACTCTTGATAAAAGCTTGAAACTTCAGATCTTGCTCAAATTAACCAATAAACCTGTCATTCGCGAACATTTTCTGATTAACTTAACGTGATATTAAACACAAAACAACCGCTGTAGACATTAAACTGAAAATTATCAAATAATTTCGCCATTTTCCAGAGAGAACCCATATAAAGAGTCCTCTGTCCTTTTGCCACACCACTTAGCATAATTATATTGGATTATAACATACTACTTGATTGATTTTTTGTAAGCTTATGTAATTGGTGTATGGCAATAAACATATTTTCTATTCCATGTGTGTGTTGTGTAGCCGCCCGTGTGCGCGTGCGCGTCCGGGTTCGCGGGCGCGCTGTGCGAGCGCGAGCGCGACGAGTGCGCGGAGGGCGGCGCGGCGGCCTGTCTGCACGGCGCGCGCTGTCTCGACAGGCGCGCGGGCTTCGTGTGCGACTGCACGGACACAGGTACGTTACACACAACACAGGCCAAAGTAGACTTAAGGTGCTCCTCATCGGGAGTATTCGCGTGTAATGTAACGTTACAGATTCGAGCATTACATCAGTGAGGGAGAAAAACAGCGTCAGTCAGGGAGCTAGTATTGTAATGTAATGCTCAAAGTCGAATCTGCAACGTTACATTACGAGCGAATGCTCCCGGTGAGGGAGCACCTTTACAGGAGAGTCATTTAGATAGATAGATAAACACTTTATTGCACAAAGAAGCATATACATAGAAAACAGAGAGTAAACAATTTGTACAAAGGCGGCCTTATCGCTCAGAGCGATTTCTTCCAGGCAACCGAGGATCGATGGAGATTTACAAAAGATAAACGGCAGTGTATTGCATAAAACAAAGAAATAGTCATTTAATTTGATTAAAATGTAGTTGACTGATTTTTTTTAAACATGCAAAACAAATCAGACGCTGAATTTATGTATGTACGGTGGAACACAGAGAGAGGAGTACAGGAGAGTTTCTAAGGTTGAGATTTTCGGAAAACTACTTGACATATTCCAAAACTTACTGTTTGATAGATAAAAGTAAATAACTATGTAACTGTAAAATAATTAATAAATTCGGTCCGGTAGTTTTTAGAAAATGTCAACCTTATTGAAGCCCCCTGCATACTTGTGTCTGTCTTCGACTGTACAGTGGGTACTTAACACTATTGTCATTTTTACCAGATAAAATTAGTATAGATGTGGACAATAAATCAATTTGATATCTCCATAAACGTAACCTTTGGAGCGGGGTGAGTTGACCACCTCACATTTTAGAAGTAGTCAACTCAATTTTAAAAGGTGGCATCTCACCCCTGGGTGAGATTTTTGGAGGGTGAGGTACCACCTAAGCCTGTATCTACTAGTAAAATTATTATTGCACTCGGTCAAGCAGTTCTTGACCTGGAAACCTGGAAATCACAACCTTTATAACTACACATACACATCAAAGCAGATCAAGTGTAACACTTTGAACCGTTCTTATTATCTGCGTGCGTCGTAAGAGTTGAAATCGAACTGCAAGTGTTACCATTGATCTGCCGTAGTCCGTACCTACATAAAAAAATATTTTTTTCGATAATGTAAGATACATTACTAAATAAAATATAATTCATAATAATTCATTTATTCTTTTCTTTATGTGGTAACATGGTTACAATATATAATAACCATTAGATAAATTACGGACGATTACAACGGACAGTTATCTTCAGAGTACTCTCTCGGCTCAATTTTATAAGTCATTAAATTCAATCTATATATCAGTTGAGCACAACGTGTGTATGTGCGAACCGACCGGCTAATTAAAGTGCTATCTGGTATCGAACACCTAATCTTATCAGCGCGCGCCTCATCGGCCGCCATCAGCTTTGCAGATAACGCACTGATAACGACACCAGCGAGCCTCAAACTGTATTTTTGCAAATCTAAATGATAAATGGAGAAAAAAGTTGATCACGACCGGGATTCGAACCCGGGACCTCGCCATTCCTCTATTCCAACAGAGCCATCGTGATTCGTATCCAGATCGTGAATTTTGTCTCCATATTCTCGTATGAGGGACGGTAGCGACATCTATCCAGTAATTGTGCAATTACTCAAATTCATGTCTAACATTGGAGTTAGAAATCTTGTTTTTTTGCACCCGCTACGCTGTTCTGATGCAATGTCTCCATCACCCGAAGGTTGCCTCTAAGAAATCGCATAAAGCGACAAGGCCGCCTGTCTGTACACTACCTAATTTTGGTTTTATATGTAACTATGTAAGGTGACCGCGACTTCAATCGTTTTCGTTATCGTTTTTATTTTGACACTTGAACGATATACATTGCTGCGTTTCGTTGTCGTTTGTTAAAACTTGCAAAAACATACCAGCAATGTATAGCGTCCATGTGTCAAATTGAAAGCGATTACGATAACGATTGGAAGTCGCGGTCACCCCACTGATTGCAAATAAAGTATATTTGATTTGATTGATTGATTTACCAGATGAGAGCAACTAAAAAAAATCTCATAGCTCACTCGTGTCAATCACCTTAAGAAAAACTAAAGTAGGTCAAATATACTATCTTACATATTCCCGTGATGACGAGTCTCTGGAGAATTTAATAATACTCCTTTGTCGGTTTTCCTGTATAGCTATAATATTTGTAGCCATTTTCCTTGACTAATATTACGTAAAATGTACACAGTCGACCTAAATTTATTAATTACCGAACCACAGATAACTATTTCAAAGCTGTTAAATATTAAAATACCAATTTTTTGCTATGTTAAAGAGATATTAAGTATACGCCTTAATTTGGGAGATTTTTTCGGCAAAAGCTAGTCAGATACTAATACGTTATTTATGGTATAAATAACGTACTACATTACGTTATAAATACTCGTAGTTACGTATTTATATCATACTAGCTGTACCCCGCAACTTCGTTTGCGTAGAGGAGGAGGATGGAGGAGATCAGGAGGCAGATCTTCCTCTCTGGATCCTTGTTTCCACATCACATACCGCCGTGGCTATGAGCCTATGAGCTGTCCGGATATTTCAGCTATCTCCTAGTGAAACTCCCATCAAAATCCCTTCATTATGTTATGGCGTGATACTTGCACAAAAGTTGTGTCTATATGTTTGTCTCTGACAAACAGACAAAAATTCTTAAAATTATTTTTTGGCATCAGTATCGATAATAAATAATAAAAAAATAATACTGGCGCATACTTCTCGCAAAGGCTTAGCCTGGCCATACAGAGAGGTAATGCAGCCAGCGTCCTCGGCACGATGCTCTGTGGAGGGGAGCTGCACGACGACGTGTACCTTTTATAATGTTCTATTTACCCTGTTTTAATTATTTTAAATTTTGTGAATAAAAAAAAAATAAAAAAAATGTTTATTTTCTCACCACAACCAATAATGATAAATGTTTACAATTTTACATTTAAAACTAATAATAATTGCTTGTGGAGAGACTGGTGCCTAAACTAGGAGTTAACCTGTAACTTAGGCCACCAGGCTCCATTTCTTAATTAATTACTGGTATGAGCAAAAATGAATGTGGGTAGATCTTGTATGTGTGTGTGAGAGAGACATAGGGATGAGAGTGTGTTGTGTGTGAAAGTGTGTGAGTGTTTAATGTATAACTTTTCTATCGACCCTAAACACATAGACACAACTTTTTTACAGCCTTATTATATGTATAGATTGTTAGCTATCGAAACAAGCTTTTCTCGTTGGCCTTATAATATACGCTCCTGAAAGCCTAAATATCATCTCCAACAATGCCGCAATGTGTCACCCAACGAACCACTCATTAGATCGACGTCACACATTGAGTCATTTGATTTGAAACTACATTGACCGCGAGAGGGGCTCAGCGGCCACAGTTTGTGAATCAGTGGCGTGCGATAGCAACGAGGTTACTGGGTAGGCCAGTTTGTATCATGTTGTAGTGTGATGCGGAGTGCGACCGCTGGGCAGGTGGCGATGAGCGAGTTTAGGTGTTTGTGTCGCGAAAGGATAGTGATAGTGAAGTGGTTGCGGCAATAATGCGCGCTGATACGGTACCGCGAGTGAGGACGTAGTGCTGGGGATATCAAACATGATGAAATTGTTGCTGGTTATCGTTCTACTAGGTATCGTATAACTGTTTCGTAACTCAAGGGCACATCTCAGCCAGATGATCTTACCTTAAAATTGTAATAAAACTAATTCGGTCTAAATTCCGACTTCTATAATACAACAAGGAAACTTATTTCATCCTGTCCGTACCACTAACTGTGGTATTGTAATGGTATAAACTAGCTATTATGTTTTTACCCGACTCGGGTAAATAATTAAGTTGTTTTTACCCGACTGCCACAGAAGGAGGGTAATGTTTTTCGGGTGTATGTAAGTATGTATGTCCATTCCTCCCTGCCATCCTGTAGCCTAAACGGCTTGATGGGTTTTGGTGCATAAGGTATCTACAGATTCGTCTTGATTACGGGAGTGTCATAGGGTATAAAAAAATAATCAAAAGGTGATAGATTTTTTGCAGTCGGTTTTTTTGAAATAATTTCTGCTCGTTAAATTAAATCTTTATCATTAAGCTTTTGGTTGGTACCATCTTTTGTGGTAAATGTAGGCTAATTCTTCATACTCACATTGATAGTAGAAAAATAATTCTGCAATCAATAAAGATTAGTCACACTACATAAATGATATGAGTTCATACATACGACACTTCACAATGTTATTTTTGTTTAACTACTAGCACGCTTGTGCAATGTTTATCGTGTCCCGATCGCGCGACGAATGCGACATTAACACAGCATTCACCTTGTGGCTTTGTGATGGTTGCGCGCGCGGCCGACCGCGGCGCACGTACGGTGGAACACAGAGAAAGGTGTACAGGAGAGTTTTTAAGGTTGAGATTTCCTCAAAAAGTACTTGACCTATTGCAAAAATTATTTCACTGTTTGATAGATAAAAGTTAAAACTATGTAACTGTAAAGAATTATTAAATTCGGTCCAGTAGTTTTTGAGAAACTCTCAACCTTATTGAGGACCCCTGTATACTTATCTCTGTCTTCGACTGTACTGACGGACAAATAGGCGAACATCTCGCTTCCTACTTCCAGCGATGATCATCATCAGCCCGCCAGTCCACTGCTGGACGTAGGCCTCTTACAAGCCTCGACACTCGACTTTTGAAAATGTGTCTATTTAAATTATCTTTGCCTGAGGGGTTCGTAGTCCAGTTGCGAGAACGCGTTGAAAACGATCGTACAAGCTAAGCAACGTTGGATGAGGTCAGTATCTGGATGGTTGACCTTTTCATCTGAGCCCCTCCGTGCCTCGAGGCGCACGTTAAGCAGTCCCGGTTGCTGTCGCTTGGCAGCAGTCGGTAGGCCACGTCAGAGGCCTACGCTACGGCCGGCCTCTGATAATAGGTTTGGTCACAAAGGTTAAATGTTATTTATTCAATTCAAATACACTTTATTGTACATAAAAGACACAACAATTACAGAAACAAAAATTCAAAACATAATGTACAATTTTGGCGACTTTATCGCTAAAAGCCAACTCTATACACATAATAAAGCAACTATTCAGGGAAATTAAGATTATTAAATAGAGAGAGGTAGAGCTAGAAATGCATGAAGAATAAAAAGAAAAACAATCAAAAATTTTTTTTTTATATGTTTAATAGTTATTTAGTAGCATTTATATGTACCTAATTTATTTATTGGTATTCTCATTCAATATATTAGATTTTGTGCACGTAAGCTTGTATGTCTATTACTTATATTTCCTTAGGTTTTTTTATTAACTAGGTTTTGCTGGAAGAAATCTCTCCTAAGAGATAAACACGCCTGTGTACATCCATTCTCTCTCTCGTTTATGAAAAGAAAAATCTTTGCCTGAATATACTTCTCTTAGTTCCTATTCGACAAGATTCTCTTCTTTATTGCACCCAGTCAGCGTCAAGACTAGGTACTCACTTTTGTGGTTTGTGATGTTTCGCAGGCTGGCGCGGCGCTCGGTGCGAGGTGGACGTGGACGAGTGCGCCGAGGGGCTGGTGAGCTGCGGGCCCGGCGAGTGCGTCAACAGGGACGGCGGATACACGTGAGTATACTGGACACGCGTGACATGCGGAAGCCGCTTTCATAATTCATTTATTGCATATCACACACATATTAGGTACATAACACAGTTACATTTCACAATACATGTGGCCCCCGTCGGGCAGCAATATGGGAGGGTAGCTCGACATTGGACTATTTGAAATCATCGTCTAAGTATTTCTGTAATGAATAGTAACACTTGTTTATTAAAATTTGCTTTAAAGCTTTTATGAACAGTTTATTATTACTTTCGTTTTTAAATTTTTCGGGTAATTTATTATAGATTTTTATTGATAAGGCGTATGGGCTCTTGCTATGTAATTTTAATTTGGATTTTTTGTGTCTACATATTTTCGTTAGAGCAAAGTTACTGTGTTAGGCGTATAGACGACCACGTCTCCGTGGCCAGTGGGGCTATTACGGTTCTCAAAACGATCAAATCATAGCATGTCATAGCGGCCGTGAAAGGGACAGTGCTATTGCATTGGTGTAGCGGCGTCTCTGTTCTGTTTTGAGAACGGTAATAGGGGGGCAGGTTAACTGAAGAAACCATAAGAACGTCGCACACTTGGCCGCAACGGACAACTGCGTGAGCCAACGGCTGGTCGTGGTCGTCTTGTGCGCGAATAGCCTTAACTTTATGCCAAAAAAACTGGGCAATAACATTCAAAGTCACTGAGCTATCCTGTTTTTAAAATAGATGTAGATATCTTCTACGATAACATGACCCGCCCCTTCACTAAACCGAAAGTGTCACAACAACGCCCCACGAAAATGTGTATGTGCGGAAGCATGGCAAAATGTAAACAAGGTACTTACATAGAATACTTACACCTACGTAGACTCCTTCGTAAGATATAATTGAAACCATAATGTGGAGGGGCGGGCCATGTTATTGTAGAAGATCTCTACTGGGCAATAATAACGTCTATTCCACAAAGTTCAACTTGAAGTTCAACTAATTGGACAAAAATATTCCAATTAATTCAACTTTGTAATTAATTCCAAAAGATGAACTTTCTGGACAAAATTGATCCCATTAGTTCAACTTTCTAATTTTAATCATGACAAGCAAGTGGAATCGTTTAATTTTCTATTTGCATGAATACTCTAAATAACTTGACATTGGCGAAATTATCTCTTGAATAAGAGTAGAAGCCATTCAAATAAAAATAGAATAGAATAGCAAGTGTTCAAAAGCAAACATGCATAATGTTGAAATCTCACAATGTTGAGCTATCAATTCCCATAATGTTGAATGCATTAGGTTCGAAATTACTTCCGAAGGATTGTTATCGCTAGTTCTAAACTATCAAAATCTGACAATAACTGTCAATAACCTAATCTTAATTTTAAATTAGCTTAATATCTGTTCATCGTGTGACAAAGCTGTTTTCGCCTGCCCCCATCAGTTGTCAATGCACGGCCGGGTTCTGCGGCGCCGAGTGCGCGCTGCCCGACCCGTGCTTCCAGCCCTCGGGCGCGGGCTCGGACGCGGCCAACGCGAGCGCGCTCGGCCCGTGCGAGCACGGCGCGGCGTGCGAGCAGCGCTGCGCGGCCACCACGGACTACACGTGCCACTGCATAGACGGATGGGGAGGGAAGAACTGCTCGCAACAGGTAATTGGTTATTCAAATGATCTATTGCAGTCAAAAATACCATACCATGTGTTGATGGAGTGTGTCCGCAACGAGTCACTCAGACGACAAGTATTTGTTGACCACAACATGTGGGACGTAGGGGGCTGGAACAGCGCCTTGGCTTTCCCCTTGTCGGATGAAGCCAAGGCACTGTATAGGTTAGTAAGACTTAGATTTAAGCTAGTTTAGTGTTAGTATATAATACTCCAGGTTATGGAGGCGCGTTGGAGCGCCTTTGTCGCATAGCGACCAAGCTCTTCAATAAATATTCCACAAAAAAATGCCATAATAATATACTAGGATTACACAAAAGTTAATAAATTAAACAGTGTTGTTGTCCCTTCCACACTTCGATAAAAAAAGGTTAAGTTAGAAAGGGATGTAAGGCCTAAACGATGGAATAACAATTATCATAATCATGTTCATAGAAACTTGTAAATGCATTAGTATGCAATTTAAGATTTTTGACAATATTTCATGTGTATATGTAGTAAGTCTGAGTAATAAGTCACATACACATTGATGATGATGATTGTCATGCCCTAATTTATCAAAACCAATCCCTCAGATCGTCGCCGAGGGCGCTGAGAGCAGCGGCGACAACTCGTCGACCATCCTGATCGGCGTGGGTTGCGCGCTGCTGGCGCTGTGCGTGGCGGGCGGCGCGGGCGCGGCGCTGGGCGCGCAGGCGCGGCGCAAGCGGGCGACGCGCGGCACGTACTCGCCCTCGGGACAGGAGTACTGCAACCCGCGCGCGGAGATGATGCACAACGCGCTCAAACCACCGCCGGAGGAGAGGCTCATATAGAACAGTGCTACGACATCGGACAGGTAATCATCATCAGTCTATTTATATTGCCCCACTGCTCGGGCACAGACCTTCCCTTACATCGAGGGAGCTGAGGCCATGATACACCACGCGGGTGTGCACTGGGGTGCGGGTTGGCGGATTTCACATGCCATAGATTTTTTTTCTTCTACGATTCTACGATGTGCAGGTTTCATCACGATGTTTTCCTTCACCGTTTTGAGAGCACTCGGTAAATGTACGTAAGTTTTTCCGTCGAAAAAACCGAGGATAACTCATTGGTACATGGCTGCCCTGGCTGGGAATCGAACCTGGGATATTGCAAGTCCATTGACCAAACCACTGAGCCACCGAGCTCTCAGGACAGGTAATGTTATAACACAAAAATAAGTGAATATGACATTTACTGAAAGTAATCGCCTGATTTTTAAAAGATTTTACATTACTTAGTATGCGCTCTAAGCTATCTGATAGGGAAAAAATGTTTACAATCGTTGAAGTAGTTCTCCAGTTGAAAAAGATCGTACAAGTGATACAACGTTGGGCGAGGTCAGTATCTGTATGGGCGACCGCTACTGACATTTTCATCTGAGCCCCTCCGTGCCTCGGGGCGCACATTAAGCAGTCGGTTCCGGTTGTTGTCGCTCGGCAGCAGTCGCTAGGCCACGTCAGAGGCCTCCGGCCGGCCTCAATAACTCTAACAGTAGGTTTGGTCACTAAACCACACGAGAAAAGAAAAGAAAAAGATTTGACCGTCCCTGTAATAATCGCTCATCGCTTGTTTCAGATGTTACGATTACCTGAGAGCGGTGCAACTGCGAACAAATGGACTAGACCATACATGGAACATACACTATTCGCATATCAACCAAATGTATGTATGTGCGAGCGAGAGCGTGACTGATGTGCGTGCGTGTGTGAGAGTGAGAATGATGTAATACGGATAGCTTTAAGATTTTTATAATAATATGGACGCTTTTATTAGCAATTATGTGTGTGTGTCAGAATGTATGTCTAAATGAATTTTATATTATCACAAATCTACTAAATAATTATACATAACTTAGGATTAGGTAGACATTTATAATGAGAGTTTTAAAGTTCTGTATAGGGACTAATAATGAAATGGGAAAGAAAAATCAAATTTTACAAAAAAAGGATTTGGGGACTCTGTGTCGGATTTTAAAATTATAAGCCTAAAGCTTTCCTTATTTATTTTTAAGTTTTAATCATGTATTAAGTATTTGCTCACAAAGTTCTATTCTCGTCTTATGTAATTTAAAATCCCGCATTGAGACCTATCTTGAAAATTCGTACCAATTGAAAGTATAGTGCCTAAATATTTACAATTTTATACTGGGCATTTTGAATGTGAGATTTGTATTCAAATTCGATATTTGTACTTAATAAGGCTAAAGAGTACGTTTTGTACGAAATAGTAGTGACTCATCATAGTCGGTATTACGGGGACGTGTAGGCGGGTAGTGTAGCGTAGTAGTCGTGTACAGTGCGACACGCGGGGACTCGTGACGCTGCAATAGAGGTGTTGACATTGATAATTAATAAACTTGACATTGGCGAAATAATCTCATTAGTAAGAGCAGAAGCCATTAAAATAAAAATAGAATAGAAAATTAATAATTTCAATTAATTTTACATATTATACTTAAACTTGAAGGTCAAGTGTGAAAACTGAATGAAAATCAGTTGATAAATAAAGTAATGGAATCTAAGGAGATTCACGAGCTCAAACTCGTTCATACAACTGTTAAACGTCTATGGAATTTGACACTATCACTCCCGATATGCTTGCGTTCAAAACTGCCTATGAATTTCGTGTTACTAATTCCATACTTTATACTAATTTCGTTTTGCCAAAAAGTGAAACACAACTTTAACTATCAATATCTCTGGTGTTAAATGAAGTATCGAAAATCTAATTTCATAGGTATCTTCATCATAATCACGTCAGTTGATTTATGCAATTATTAGTCAAGTACCCTCATGTTGCAAACGGGCGTGCCTCCGTTTGCGGCGCACTGTACGCCCGGCCGCGTGTGTGTAGCACTGCGCGGCCGACTGTACCGGGGCGCGGCAAACTCACGGGTTTCTTATAATACTGTGTGTGTCTATATCAAAACAGTCAATACTTGGTCCGATAATAGAGTGTTTGACATGTGTTCATTATCATAGTAGACAAAACTGCTAAAAGGTATCTTAATGTCAATTGCTGAACCACCCTCTTAATCTTAAGACCACGGCGTGGACAACGGGAATAATTTTAATAAGTTTTTCCACCAGTGGCCAACGCGAATATACCGCTTAAACCACCGCCTAACTTTATTCACATATGTGGTATATAGTAGATATATTATTTTTATTCCTACAGAATTTTATAGGTACCTAAACATTTGTCTGATAATCGAAAAATATTTGGCAATTCGTTATTTCCATATGTTACTATTTTTGCCGTTTCGCTAAACAGAGAGACCATCTCCTCACCATCTGATTAGCTGGTGTTGAGATTTTGAAAACGAATAGAGATTACTTATACCGCAGCCCATATCAAGTGTCTTATTTTGTAAACAAATATGATCGTCTAATTACCTGCTGCGATGTTACACTGAAGGAACTGATTGATCCAACCTGTTCATCATTGTGAAAATAAAGTAATCCGATCTAATAATGTGAAAATAACTATGCAATAATCACAGAAAAGCTTAAAATATCAGCAGGGGAGGGTAGTTTTTGTTTACTAAATAAGATACTTGATTTGGGCTTCAGTTTACGTTGATGTTGATACAAAAGCCAAACACCCTTTTTTGTGAGTTTGTCCGCGCTCCCGGCAGCGGCGGCGGGTCCGAGCGGTCCTGTCTAAGCATTTCTCCAGCTATCACATAGGTTTTACCGCAAGGGCCGGCCAGACCCGCCGGCGGGTAGCTTTAAGTTGTAATTAAGTAGTTGTAAGATGAAAAGCGTGAACATTCTAAATTACTTAGTAGTGAAGGCGTGTCTTGGCCGCGCCTCGCTCCGCCGCGCGTGCGCTCCGCCAGACACGGCGCGTCTATACATTCGTACTGCATAGTTGCAGTGGGCAAGCACCAATACAATACAGGGCATATTAAGCCGAAAGGATGGTGTTCAGTATTTAACCGACTTTTGTTTTGGATTCCAGTCATTTTGGAATGGCGGATTGATTTTTTATTCGTTTAATTTTCTATTTACTTACATGAATACTTTAAATAACTTGACTTTGGCGAAAATATCTCTTGAATAAGAGTAGAAGTCATTCAAATAAGAATAGAATAGACTTTTGTTCTACAACATTTCGATTTTTTTTCCCTTTTGTACAAATCTGTGTTTTATATCAGAATGGCTACCAGCTGTTCTAGTTTATTTCCTAATTAAAAGTAATTTTGACAATTCTAAACATTTATTTTACCTAAAGTTACGAAAGCAAGATATAGCAGCTATTTTTAATAAAGTAAGGCGTATACCAATATCGCTATATCGAACAGATTTGAATATAATTACAAACCTGTGCAAAAAGTTTTCCAAACTATTGCCACTTCAATTTATAGGTGGACCATTATATCGATTTTCCATAATTATGTCAGTTTTGGATAGGAATGAGTAATTTTTGGGCGTCAGTCCGATAGCTTGCCCACTGTAGAATATGTATAGTAGAACTTCGGAAACTTTGATATAGAATTGGGTTCGATAACCGAAATATTATTTTAAATCGACTTAAGATACTTATCTATATCAGCCAATTATTTACCATATGAGTTCCCCAAGTTCTACGAAGTATGAAGTCCGTCCAAGCGCCGTCGCGTGGCAGAGCGCACGGAGCGCCGCGGACAGCGGCGAGCCGCCCGTGCCTTAACGAGAAGTCTGTATATTTCTGAGACTATTTACAATTATACAATATAACCGTTTATTGGAATTAAATACTGTATAGACAGTGAAATTACTGGAGTAATATAAGCAAGGTAGAGTACTTAAGTTGTAGTCACTCGGTGCACAGATGGAGTGTAATTTATGAGATTTAATAGGATATTTATTGTAGATGACTCAAATGGCGCGCGAGTGTCGTGCCATCGCGGCCTCTTGGCCTCAGTGCGAAGGCACGGGACTCGCGCAAATAGTTACTAAATAATGTAATAATTACATCACAAGTATTGTGTATTTAGCTGCTTCAACTGTGTGCCGTCCTTCATACTCGTATTTATAGAAAATGGTCGCTCCACACCGACAATTTCGACTCGGAGTTTAATCGTTGTGTTTCCAATATGAGTTGGCCTGGCTTAGGCATGACGAAGTTAGCTGAGACTTGTTCAACTTATACTAGTGACCGCAGCCATTACACTCTGTCACTTAGTGGAATTGACCATTAAGTAGCAGTTCAATACTGACTTAAACGATATATTTAGGGTTAAAAGTGTTAGTCTTATGTAAGTACTTACAATATTAATCAGTATCAGTATTTTTGTACTTAATTTCGTCTTTGCTCAACGACTCGTCCACATTCCAGTAGTTCAAAGATCTCTAATGACATTCCGTTGAGAGTTTGTGGTATTTTATAGACAAATTGTTATTATTGTATTGTTTAGACAGCTAATAAGTTTGTGATATTGTGTAATTCCATGTATTTAATTTTTTTATCAACGATTTATTATTTTCAAAAACAGGATGGACTTGATTTCGATGTAATAATGTGTTCAGCATGTATTTTGTACAATTAACTGGCCAAGTATCTTGCTAAAATCCAAAGCCATCCTGATGAACAGTTTTAACCTATCCTCTTAAGTTTTAACACAATTCGCTATAGCATCACTCCCTAGACTAAAGGAATTTTAGCCAGTAACATAAGTATGTAGTGTAGTGTACATAATTGAATAGTATGTATCGAGGCAGTTCTCCCGCAAGCGATGTTACCGTCCCGCAGCCGCCGGGCGCGTCACGCTCGCGGTATTGCACGCGACACGCAGCCTATTGGAGTTTTACTCAGAAACTAAATAAATGGACATTATTGCGATATTCAATAGTTTTATTTTTATCTCATCATCATCAGCCCGTATCAGTCCACTGCTGGACGTAGGCCTCTCCCAAAGCGCAAAGTCAAGTCAAAGTCAAATTTCTTTATTGCAAGTAAGCACGTTGTGTACATTTTGCACGTCAACACATTTCTGAATTTACATTTACACCACTTTGCAAGGAAAAGGTGCCAACGCTGAGGAGAAAAAGTGGCAAATAACTCTCAGCAGCACATCGCGCCACTCAACCCTACTCTCGGCCCTCTGCATCCAGTCTCTGCCAGTCATCTTGCGAAGGTCATCCCTCCATCTGGTCGGGGGGCGTCCCACACTACGTTTACCCGTTTGTGGACTCCATTCGAGAACTCGTCTCCCCCATCGGTGTTTTTATCTCGTTATTTATTTATTATTTAGTAAATAAATGTCCCACTGCTGGGCAAATATCTCCCTCCAACCCTTTCATCTGTGCGCAGACTCAGACCAGATTCTCTTTAAATGTCATCGCCGAAGAAAATTGCAGCCAGAGGTCCTTCAGCATTTGGGTACTATCACACTGGGACACCATGGTTGCGTCACCCGCGGGTTATTCGGTAAACGATACCAACCGCCACCAAATTGGTTGCGCTACCAAGGGGACATAAGGTGAGGTGCCGTCCATACCAGCTGTATGCATTTTGTTGGTTGCGCCCCCACTGGTGTCCTTATGAGATAGAGCCCTTAAGGAGCAAGATACACGGAGCAACCTGTCGTAGACGTAATTAAAGCCATAGTTTAGCGACCCGAAGTGGCCGCTCAAACGAGAACGATTATTAGATAGTGTATAGTATATAGTAGTAATAGTCTGAGCTAAAACCCGCCCTCAAGAAAATTCTGCTGATACACTCTCAAGACGTGATTACCATCAAGTATGTCATTTATTAATCAACCAATCTTGAGGGCGTATCACGTGATGTCTTCCTCAAGTCGCGGTTCGCCTGCAATCAGCAAATACGTTCTCAAGTGTGAGTTTGACAGTTCTCTTGAGAACCGAGTTTTGTTTATTATACGTTACTCGCGTGATACCCGATTTCTAAACGCGCACCTAAGTTACGCCATTTTGAAGTCGTTCTCAAGATTGAGTTTTGAGCCGAGAGTGATTTATTAATACGATCCTAAAACTGGAAATGAAACGAGTGCATAGTTCTAAACACGTCCTTTATTCAAATACTGTACAGGCTGCATGACTATGATACATAACACCGCGTCCGGCCCGCGCTCGCCGCGCCCGCGCACGCGCATGCGCCGCACGACGCATTATTACACAAAATACTTAAAGTTGTGGTATATTTTATTGTCAATCGATAAACAAACTCCATTCAATAAACAAAACTACTTTTCAGATAAAACTATGAATGAAGACACGAGTATGTAAGTTACACACGTAAAGATAAATTCACAATCACAGACTATATCGCAATTTATCGCCACAACCAATGGACTACATTCACGCTTGACAGGCCACAATTTTGGCGTTAAAACTGTGATTGTGAATCTACCTTAAATCCATGTTCTATGCATAAATGTGCATTCACAGTGTATGCGGCGGACAGGCGGGCGTGGCGGGCGCGGCCTCGCTCGCGGCTTCAAGCTCCCAACGCAAAGGAATGACTTAGATTAACCTCGCCGGGCGCTGCTAGTGGCGCGCGGACTACAGGCGGCACTTATGCTGCTAGCCATATACAGTGTTTAACATCTCTTCCCTTAATTAAACACTGTTCTTTCACACGTCCTTAAAAAACGTTAAATTAGAAAGGGACGGAAGGCTTAACTTTAAAACACGTTTATGGCTAACAGTTTATGGTCGGCCGCGACTTTTATCGTTTTTGTTTTGACATAATACGCGATTGCAGTAATGAGTAGCGTCCACTTGTATTACTCATACTCATTTACTCTGCCTTTGGTACACTATAGAACACTTGATTACGTCACATTTTGTCAAATGAAGAAGTTTCAAAGTCGCGGTCGACCAAGTGGCTTTTAATTTCGCTATAACTAAATAAAAAGAAAAATATATGAGATTGATAAAAGAAAAAGTCAATCCCATACATTTTTCTATCTATTCTACTTGAGTTAACGAATGTAAAAGCCATTTGGCTAGACCCTCAGCGCGGCAGCGGTCTAATTGTGGAACTGACAGTGACAGCAAACCAATTTCTACGTATCCATTTCTCGGTTGCTGTGACAGGATTTATAATGTTAACAATGAAACCCAGCAATGGAATATACAGGGTGTAACGTAAAGGGTATATGAAGCCGAAAGGATCAGTTCAGTATCGATAACTGAACAACTTTGGTTCTACGACTTTTCGAATATATTTTTTGACTTTTCATACATTTCGTACCGGTCAGCTGATCGATTTGTATGAGACATTAATTTATTTTTATTTTTTATTCGAAAAGTCGTAGAACTGTTCAGTTACCGATACTGAACACCCTTCCTTCGGCTTCATATACCCTTTACGTTACACCCTGTTGTGTATAATGGACTGTCAGTGCCATAATTGGTCGCGATCCCCGTTCCTCCGCGCGCCGTCAGCGCCCTCACATCGACCACCTACATTTCGTTAGCTCCTCCACATTTGGCACTGTGCGATACACAACGCGGTAAACTTAAACACGGTACACGACAAAGTAGCGGCGCTACTCAAACAATCGTCACAAAACATATGGAGGGATTTGGAAGATTCTATTTAACATATCCAAATGAATTGCACACCGAAATTGCCATGGATACGCCAATACCATACACATTTTGCAGGGATATTAAGGTAGTTTAAATTATATACATAACGGAAATCAGTTGAAAAATAAAACAATTACAGGCATTTGTAAATTTGGGAATCTGATACAAAGACCCGACGCCACGCAATGATATAGAGTGGTGAGCCAGGATAGCAGCAGGTGGCAGTCCATCGTTTCTGCCTTTCGAAATATATAAATGTGTATTAAAACGTTACAGGCGTATCCATCGGGCATTCATACATTGTAAATAATCCCCTACCACTGTCACCTCACAACTTAACTTAATACAATACAATGATTACAATACAAGGACACGCGTAGCAGTCTCGTGCGAGTACGATTACTATGATACACCGAGAATACGACCACTTTACCAAAAAATATAGATAAATTGATGTGAATTTATCCGTTCAAAATTAGGTGTTTACGTTTTGGGACGATTCCAGTTTTAATTTCAATTTGGGATCGCTAATCGGAATTATTTTCATTTCTACTGAAGATGGAATAAATATGAAATGAACACAAAATATTAATTTTGATGCGACTTACTTATAAAGTTATTAGATACTTTAATCTTATTGTGAATGTAAAAATTGTGGTCGTTCTCTCACACACTACGCACGCGGACTTAGCACCAGTATATGTGAGCACTTCATTGCGATACAATTACTTGGCTAAGGACCAATTGAGACAATAGAAACACTCGCACCAAAACCCGACAACAAAATAGAAGCGAGGCGAAGTAGATCTCTACGCTCTCAACTTCACTTCGGTCAACTTCGCGACAGTCTGGAGGTCATATGTTTCCTATAAAGACTGGATATGAAAGACGCACAGCACTTATATCTAAGTACTGACATTAAGTAGGTTGGGTAATGGAAGTTAGAACGTTAGTCTTACATGTTATACATTGGAATACATGGAGGTAACGAGGCCTCGCCTTCCTAAAACCGAGGCCCAGAAACGTAAAGTGGAGGAAGCACAGACACTACGCAAAATATAGGAACATTCAGTCGTCGTGTAGGTCGTCATACAATTGAAAAGAATCCTACTTACATTAAAAAGTATAAACATTGTAAATCATACAAAACTGTTCGGCTGCGCGCGCACGTTCTCACAGAACTGCCGCCGAACGGTAATTATAATAATAATCAACATTATTTAAGTTACACATTGTAAAACAATTACTTTATGGCATTAATTTATTTATATTAATTAATAAAACAATAAATATGCATTGTTTTGTTATCCGAGCGGGGGCGTGGCTCCCGTACAGACAGCTAACGTGCCACTTACGATGTAAATAGGCTTATAATCGTACTCACTTGCAACTCTCCAACGCACAACGCACAACGCACTGACAAGCTTAAATCCCGACAACATAAAGAAGTCGCCCGAGGTGAAACGATTCTGCAATCTAACCTCACTTCGCTTCGGTCAACTTCTCGAGACTTCGGGAGTTTTACATTATCACATAGCATTATCATTTTAAATAGGTATTGTCAGCCTTTAGTCATCGTACTTTCCGTCTGACCACGACACTAAGGCCGAGATTCATTGACAGTCTCGAGCGCAAGCTTTTCATGAGCTTGCTTTTACAAATGTCAAATTCCACAGGCGTTTACCGTAAGAGCGATCTCACGCTAAAGTCGCGTTTAAAACTGTCTATGAATCTCTCTGCGATACTGCCGATAGTCTCGAATGCCTCAGTGGCACGTTACATCTGTACGTTATTAGCGCAGTGGCCTCCACGCCTATACTATAGCGAAACGGCCGCTCCCCTGCAGCGCACGACCTCATCCCACAATGATGACAAGTACTTACAAATATTGCACAAAATGCGATTACACCGCGCTATTTTTAATAGCATGTATCTCAATAATTTCTTTTTAAAATAATATTAATTAATTACAAAAATTAGTTCCTTTCTAAGGTAAAATAAATAGGGGTATACTTGTCATTTGGCTCCTATAAATAAAAAAATAGCGATTGTTTAAGCAATATCCCGTTTATACGCGATTGTGTTTAGCGAATGGTTTAAATTTTAAATCAAGAAATTAATCATAAAAACATGTTTTATCTCTTTAAACCGTATTTAGCCAAACGGTTGAACATGCTATGTTTTATTTATAAGAGCCTGAAAGTACCCAAAATGACTTTGAGGTAGATAATATCGTGCGCTCAGAGCAGCGTCTGTTTCTGATCAGGTAATACGCTCCGGTTCCCGAATCTCGTGGCTAATACTGTCCGCTACATCACATGGTCCGCCTCGGTTACACATAGTCAACCAGTGGGTTACACACGGTCAACCAGTGGGTTACACACGGTCAACCAGTGGGTTACACACAGTCATCCAGTGGGTTACACACAGTCAACCAGTGTTATTCAACAATCACTTATAATAAGCTCAATTTTCCATCAAGAAGAAAAATGCTCGCACTTTTTGATTTCATTGAATAAGAAACTGTATTTGTATTGTATTTACGCAGAAAGTCCGACGCATATAGCGTTAGCTAGCGAGCTGATTCTAGATAGACTTTGACTTAAAGCTACAAATACAGTATAAATATAAAATAAGTATGGATAAAAAAATATGGAAAAATTAAATCGTATAAATACAGCTTCTCCACAGACTAAGGCCGCGTTTCCACCTGCAAGGAAACTTCTGGGAGTAATGTCCGACAGCAGCTTGCAAGTGTAGACTGCGTAGCAAGTGCGGAGTTTACACTAGCAAGCTGGCTGTCGGACATGAGGCAGTGGTCCACCAGCGAGTAAAGCGAGTAAATCTCAGCTATTTTTTGCGAAAGACACGTGCAACACAGCACGTTACTCGCTCGGCATGGAGTATCACTGCGTCTCTTTTGTTTACACGGAATGTGCTATCTTTTGTATGTTTCTTTCGCGAAAAAGTAGCTTGGATTTACTCGCTGACTCACGGTGGCACAACTGCCTTACGCCCAGAAGTTTTCTTGTAGGTATAAATGCAGTTACTCTTATTCAGTGCATCAAAACAGTGCGTTCCTCTTGCCGTGAAGGAAGCTTTACAGTGCACGGACCACTGGTTGGACTCGGTAATTATCTATTACAAAACAAAATAAATATAATTAGTATCGTTTCCACTGGGCTGGCGCGTGGCGGCCGGCCTCGCGCGGGCCGCGGGCCGAGGGCCGCCGCTGTCTCACGCCGTTAGCTACCTGAACAAAATACATCCACCATTAGCCAAAATCGAAGCGTCTTTATTGCAATCGGATACGGGATACAAAGGATCTAAATTATAACATGTTGTTCATATTACATGGCATGATCGCATTGTTACATGGCAAGATCGCGTTGTTACATGGAAGGATCGCATTTTTACACGACATGATCGTGTTACATGGCAAGATCGCGTTGTTACACAGCATGATTGCGTTGTTAAATGACAGGATCGTGTTACATGGCAAGATCGCGTTGTTACATGGCAGGATCGCGTTTTTACACGGCATGATCGTGTTACGTGGAAAGATCGCGTTGTTACATAGCATGATTGCGTCGTTAGATGGCAGGATCGTGTTCGCGTTTTTACACGCCATGATCGTGTTACATGGCAAGATCGCGTTGTTACATGGCGGGATCGTGTTGTCATATGGCAGGAAAGGTGTCAGGTGTTGCCATGTCCCAAGCCCTAAGGTGGTTGTGTCCCCACTGACCTGTTGTCGTGCGGGTGCAGCACCACGCGCTGGTAGTCCGGGCGCGCGGTCTGCTGGCGCTGCCGCGACCCCAGCTCGGCCGTGCCGTCGCGCGCTATGAACAGCTGCAGACCGGACGCTGCAACGAAACATTCGATATAAAACTTGCTACAGAGGAGTACATATAATAATGAATGTTCTATATTTTAACTTATGCAATTCCTGTATGCTTGCTCATACATCTTGCCCTCTAAGAAGACAAGATAGTGTTAAAAATTATGATAACCAATATGATTGGAATGATTAAATAATAAAAACCCAATGATGTAGGTACTAACTCTCAGCGGAATCCTCGACCGCCTTCTTAAGGTCTGTGGAGGCCAGTATCTCGTCAATGAGCGAGTCCGGGTTGACCCTGGTGTTCTCCACGCGTCCGGCCGCGTACTGCGCGTCCTCGCCGGGCGGCTGCGCGGGCGCGCCCCCGCCGCCCACGCCCGCGCGCAGCCGCCGCTCGAGAGCTGCGCGCGCGCGCTCCAGGGAACCGCTCTCGGAGGCAGACGTCGTCAGCGACCCAGATGATGGGTTTCTGTGGATAGAGAGTTCGTGTATTGGATTGTTTGTTAAAGATATACAGAGTGATTGGAAATTCGATACATTCCTTGAAAGGGGTGATACTATAGGTGGTTTGCAACAAATTAGGCCCTATTAACGAGGGGGCGAAAATGAGTGGTTTCTGAGTTACAGTATTTTATTTAGGAATTTTCTGAGTTGTTCACAAAAAAAATTGATGTTCAAAAAAGCATTGAAATAATACTTTTCTGAAAGCTGATAAAGTAGAGATTACCTTAAAAAAATGCATGCCTAAAATTCCCATTAACTCAAAAATAAAACGTCATAGATTACGAGGTTTGAATATTTTTTTCGCCCCTCGTTAATAGGGCCTAATTTGTTGCAAACCACCTCTAGTATAGGCCGCGTCATGTAAAAAGAACGCTGGAAGAAAGTGGAGGGGGGCGCATGGGTACGAGTAAAGGTCGCCTGACGAACCAATAGCGCAACGGCAAGCATGCAGCGCGTGACCCGCCCTCCGCCCCCCGCGCGCCGCACCTCATACCACCAAATAATGCGCAGCTTGACCGCCAGCTTTTCTTTTTACATGACGCGACCTGTATCACCCCTTTCAAGGAATGTATCGAACTTCCAACCACTCTGTATATATAATTTATTTGCAATACATGAGTAGAAATTGATACAGATGTTCATGATGTATCACTTATAGCGATAAGGCCAAAATTGTAGATGCTGTTTTGTAATTGTTTGTCTTTTATGTAAAATTAGAGATTTTAGGAACACCACATGGTATGGTATCATATCAAACATTCATTGTTACTGGCAATTGTAGTGAGTTTTGTTGTCATGCCTCCCTAATTTGTAAAAAGGTAGTAAAAACTCTCATATTATGATCTCATATTTACAAAAATCAGGATTATAATTGTAAAAGATGCTAATATAATATCTGACTAGCAAGACCAAGAAATTCATTAATACGTAGGACGTAGATATATTAATTTAAAACAGTGTTTCGTCAATTGTATAACACACAGAGATTACTTAGGTAATTTACTGAAAGGTTTTCAAATGACTTATTACAGAACTTACGTAAATACTTTACCAAATAAAATAAAATGGAAAAACAGCAAACAGTACGCCTACATACTACAAACGCTACACATGCATAGATACGTGGTTCATTCACCTACCAAATGGACGGACCAACAAGACGCATCACTGTACGTAGCTTCAGCGTAGCTTATAAAATTCACAGATCACTTCCTCAATAGACATGAAACCGGTAAAAAATTGCACGCGAAAAATTCTGTCAACGATGAGTGCATAGAGACGAAGCGGGGGCCAGGGGTGCCGTATTAAAGAGATGCGTCCATGTGGATAATATCTCTATGTGCCCCGTGTCGCTAGGCAATGTTGCGCTCATGTGCGGGCAGACACGGGCGCCCTCTTGGTACAGGGCTAGAGGGTAAGTGGGCTATGTACTAAGACCTTCTAAAATACCTTTTAGACGTAAGGTACTCTTTGGTTATGCTAACATATGCCAATGTTCCTCTTTTAGCGTTTTATATCTCTTTTAATTCGGAAACTTTTGAACTTACACCCGGTCCATTTGTTGGTAGATAAATGATCTATATTTTCTAATTTAAACTAAATCTGACAATGCCATCCTTTTCTGTTACCATAGTTAGGACAGAGATGTAAGTAGAAAATGGCAGCTACTTGGTCACGTTAAATTTAGTTTAAAATAAAAATCCCAATGATTATCCTATAATATTGCATTCCACAAAACACGCACATTACAATAGCTACTAAGGAGAATACCATAACGCATTAATATACTTAATAAAACGCAACAGAAGAAATCCATGCACAACTTAATTTTATTACAATCATAAATATAATACATGTACTTAAAACACAATAATAATTGCTGTTATTCATAAACCCAGTTAAACCTCACTTTGTTTAAATCGTGTCAAAGTCAAATCTCTTTATTGCAAGTAAGCACGTTGTGTACATTTTTGCACGTCAACATATTTTTGAATTTACATTTACACCACTTTGCAAGGAAAAGGTGCCAACGCTGAGGAGAAAAAGTGGCAAAAAAACTCTCAGCAGCACATCTTTTAAATAGTAATAATTACTTAATAACTAGGTATTACACAACTATTACTATTGTTAGTAATCTAATGTGTTGCTATCCCTTTCACACTTCGTTAAAAAACGTTAAGAAAGAAAGGGACAGGGTGGCTAAACGGTGGCGTAACTTTAAATCACGTTTATGAATAACAGCCACCAAGTATACAAAATATGCTTTATAAATACCTAGCTATAACTACAAAATAATTAATTAAATTATACTAAAATGTACTACAATATCAACAATATGAACACAACATTGTACACGAAAAGCACTGAATAGGTTCACGAGACAACATCTAGATTCTAGATCAACTGATACAAGCGGCTCGGAACTCTCACAGACTTCAACATCAGCTGTTCTATGTCCTATATTACCGTGAGATGAACCTAATATCTGTTATACGAGTATCTAACTCAACTGGAAAGCAGAATTATATAAATGCGTTTACTAGTTTCTAATTTTCGTCAATAGGGTAAAGTATCGAAAATTAAATGTTTTTCATTATTATTACAAAACAAAATAGAATCACAGAACAGCTTAAAATGTTAGTACGGTAGGGTAGTTTTTGTTTACAAAATAAGACACTTGATTTGGGTTTCGGTATACTTGAGACGGGGATCACGTCTTGAGAGTGTATCCGTTGAATTCGCTCTTGCGGCGGGTTTGAGTTCAGACTATTAATATGGGCCTTAGTGTGATTGTTCCGAGCCGCATGCACCGTGTACAGTGTCCGTGCAGTACTGACGGCTGTGTGCAGACTGTGGTTGGAGTGCCGGTTGCAGTGCCGGTCGCGTTGCCGGTAGCGGTGTCGCGGCGCGGCAGGGAGCCGTCGCGCCGCGCGCCGCACGCGCAACACTCGCCGGCCTCCGCGCGCCTGCGCACCACACACTATACACGGCCACCACTCTAACGACACTCACTGACTAAAGTTGCAACAAAATTATGTTTTTATAGTTGACCATAATATGATCTATACACATAATAAGACTGTAAAAAAAGTTGTGTCTGTACATTGGATATTTTTTGAAAAGAATAATTGTAATGTGTTTTAGGATCGATACTGATGCCAAAACAATAATTTTTAGAATTTTTGTCTGTTTGTGACTTTGTGCAAGTATCACGCCATAACTACTGAAGGGATGTTAATGGGATTTTCACTAGGAGATAGCTGAAATATCCAGACAGCTCATAGGCTATAAGCTATGGCGGTATGTGATGTGGAAACAAGGATCCAGAGAGGAAAGTCTGCCTACTGATCTCCTCCATCCTCTCCATCCTCCTCCTCTACGCAAACGAAGTTGCGGGGTACAGCTAGTATGATCTATGTAAACTTAGCAATGATATTGTATACGCCTAGACGTGTAGGATTTAGCGAAAATGATATCTTGTGCAAATCCATCTGCAAAATGTACCTAAATTCTGTACAATAAAGATTTATCTAATGTAAACTATAGAGCCATTTGTATTTCAATCAGTAATTCACTTCTTATATCAAGTGGTTTGACAATCATTTATTTATTTATTCATTAAAAGTATAGCATTACAGTTTATCACCTATACACTATACATTTCATTTAATTATTAATTATATTATTAGAATAATAATTCAATTATATTAGTATTACAGTTATATATTGTTATCATGCCTCCATATTCCATTAAATAGGAAATCATGTTATTTTTTGGTCACATCCTATATTGAGTTCGCGTTTTCCTAGTGATATGTAACTTGAGCTGAGGGCTACCGCGATACAGGTTCCAACTAGTGCGGACTCCAACGATAAACCTTTTAGTAAATAAAGAAAATACATTGCCACATTTCAATGGAGCTTTGCCCCACCTACAAAACTACGTGACCATTTAAGCTGTACCTATCATTTTGTTGGGGACTTATTACAGGTTTCATATTGCAGCATCATAATCAGTATCATTTTCTACTACTCTCGCAACTCCTATAGAAGAATAACAAAAACAATGAATAAATCGCTTCGATTTCTTACTATTTTCTGAATTCTTAATTAAACTGTTATTTTCGAACCGCAACTTGTACAAAACTTTTTTTAAACCAATAATTTTAATAAAAAACGGAGATATTTATACATTTATGCGTTATCTTGTACAACTTGCGGTTGATGGTGGGGCAGAATCTGGCATTGTCATTTTGAATTTGAAACAAAAACCAAAAACTCTTTGTTTGTGTAAATCAGTGATTCTGTCAAAAATACTTTCAAGTAGATATGATAGCCTTTTAAGCGGAACTAAGGATTTCTGTAGGATTGTTGTCAAATGTATCTAATATAGGGATGTTCAAGCGATACAAAGATTAGTAGTGTTACGCACATTACCAATTTTCTCATCAAGTAAACAAAACTAAAAGCGATCCGTCGCTGACAGCGCCAATTAAGAAAAATACATAAGTAAAATTAAATCTAGGATAAAAGACATACATTCGCAAAGACCAAAACGCAGCAACAACTGCCTAGTAATGTTAACCAACACCTTCCAATACAAAACAAACCAACAAAAAAAACAGAAAGAAAAGAAACAAAATATTCCCCTAGCCAAATGGTTTCGACTCTTGTTAACACTAATAAGTATAATAGAAAGAAATATATATGGATATGACAATTGCTAACGAAAAAGCAAATATAAATCACATTCTTTTTATTCTTCTACTGTAAAGATAAATGGAGAAAAATTGACAAAATGACCGGGATTCGAACCAGGGACCTCACCATTCCGTGGCACGCTCTATTCCAACAGAGCCAGCGTGATATCGTACCCAGGTCGTGAATTTTGTCTCCATATTCTCGTGTACGGTAGCGACATCTATCCCAATATCCGCCATAATTTTGGAATGGCGGATTGATTTTTTATTCGTTTAATTTTCTATTTACATGAATACTCTAAATAACTTGACATTGGCGAAATCTCTTGAATAGAAGCCATTCAAATAAAAATAGAATAGACATCTATCCAGTAATTGTGCAATTAATCAAATTCATGTCTAGACATCATGGTTTTTTTAAATACTAGTGTAAACAAAAGTCCAAGCTACTTGGCTAAGCCCTCTGGAAAGAAAAGCGAACAAAATAATACCCAGTACACAGCCCGTACCACGTTTAGTATGCGGAGTTTACCGAGGCGAAGGGAGGCGACAGGGCAGGAGGCAGGCAAGCGCACACGGGACGGGGCACTCACCTCGTGTGGCCGGTGTAGCTGTGGCGCAGAGCACACAGCGAGGTCCGCTGCAGGTACCCGCGGGGAACCACCCTCTCATTTTTCACATACACCCCCTTCAATTCCTCTTTCGGAGTAGACGTAAACACCTCCTCCTTATCCAAAGTCTGGTTAGACAGACTCTTGAACCGATGCCGTATGTCTATCCTCTCCGCGGACCCCGTCTCAGCTTCAGGGTCCGAAGGTATGCAGTAGAACTCGTCCTCCAAACATCCGGACAGTCTATTCGCGTTGGACACCAAGGAGCTCTTTCTGTGCGCCAGCGGAGTCAGAAACGGAAAATTATTGAACAACTCCTCGTTTTTCTTATTCTTCTCTATCAATGCAGGGATTGTGTTCAGAGACTTCTGTTTGAAGATCTGGAAGTTGGTGAGGGGTTGCACGGCCGCGCTGATGATGCTGACGGCCGCTTTCTTCTTTTTATCGAAATACGTCGGCATGGCGAACGAGTTGTCGTGTCCGTTGCTCATGAGGGTGGCGTCTGGAGTTGTGTACTCTTCGGGAGAGGATAGTGCAAGCTCGTGTCTCGGGATTAGGTCTGGGGGGCCCGTGAGGGTTGAGTTTGGCGTGAAGTACATGTCAGAGGTCTCTGTGATGATGGTTTTCTCTAGCAGCAGCTTGGCGAGCGCCCGCCCCGTGTGCTTACAGCTGTGGGGAGGGACGTATAGTGCGGTCGTACGCTCTAAGCGCACGCTGGGAGGGGAGGGAGAAACATAAAAAGTAAAATTAATAAAGCGAACGGTGGCGGGGCCAGAAATAAGTAAAAAAACAAAATAATAAAGTTAGTTACGTGCGTAACACAGTGGTTAAGTGGAAGCCAATTCGAGGTCTGTACAATTTGCCGGACACGCCGAGTGCTCGCGTCGAAGTATCGTATTAATACCGGTTTCCCAATTTAATTTTTTATAGGTAAATTTTGATAAGTAAGATACATACATATACATTGGTTAATAAAGTAAAAAATCACGAATACCGATTGATCGCACGAAAGTACTGCTTACAAATGACATGTACGGACAACAGCAGATCAATGTTAACACTTGTACGATTTAAACTCTTACGACGCAGATAATAAGAACGGTCCAAAATCCAAAGTTACACTTGATCTGCTGTCAGCTGTACCTTTCAGTCAGTATTATGCTGCGATCTTGTTTGGAAGGCGAAAACAGTTTTTTGACATATATCGCAGAGTTTAGTCATCAATTCAGTAGAATTTCTATGATTGAAAACTATAACTACACTATGACCTATCTCTATTTACTTTTATGCATTTCGCCTGTTGTTAAAATTACCCAAAACATTCCCCAAACTTGACAAACTAGCACTCACAATAAGTTAGTAATGTCGCTCGTCTAGAGAGAGCGTATGACTCAAAAGAATGTCAAAATACCATCTTGACATAGCTTGTTGAACAGAGACGGCGCTATAGCATATTCATATTCATTTATTTATAGTATTAAACATACATGGTCAATAATAATAATAAAATTACATCAAGTAGGTATTCAATATTATGTCATCAAATTTTTTAAATTAAGTAATTATAAATATTATTAAGATTAGTAAGAATAGCGATAGCACTGTCACGTAATATGTAAATCTCAATGCGATCTCTTAGTTAGCCGGGGGTCTAACAAAGGAAAACATACAGAAAAAAGGTTGAGTTTGTCTCAAAAAGTAATTAACTGATTTGATTACTTACCGCTCGCCCACACCAATTACGCGGGCGCGGAGGCGACGCGGCAAAATCAAATGAGCGGGCGCGGTGACAATGTATGAGAGCCCGCGCCCGCGCGATTGGTGTGTTTGCGGCCTTATGCTGTTATTCATAAACCTAGTTAAACCTTACTTCCTTTAAAACGTGTTGCTATCCCTTTCACACCTCTTTAAAAAAGGTTAAGATAGACAGGGACAGGGTGGCTAAACGGTGGCGTAACTTTAAATCACGTTTATGAATAACAGTCTATTATTAGTAGGTATTTTATTGCTTTTATAGTATTGTATTATGACATTTTTGCACCCGCTACGCTGTTTTTGATACAATATCTCCATCACCCGAAGGTTGCCTGGAAGAAATCGCTTAAAGCGATAAGGCCGCCTGTCTGTACACTAGCTAACTTTGGTTTTATATGTAACTGATGTATTTTCATTTGTGTGCAAATAAAGTATATTTGATTTGATTTGAACAGTCATAGTGTGTACTCTAAACTGCCTATTAATAAAATAAAATATTACGTCAAATTTTTATTTATTTATTTATTACAGCCTCTTAACAGAATTAAATCTAAGTATATGCTACGGTAACCAAATTAATCTAGCTTTTCTGTGTGCCTCCAGGCAAAGGCCTCCCCCAGTCTTCTCCACTCTCTTTTCTCCAACGCCACCCTTGTCCACGTCTTTCCCACCATTCCTGAAATTTCATCATCCCATCGTCTGTATGGTCTACCTCTAGTCCTTTTACCGTCTCTTGGGTACCATGTTGTTATGGTTTTGCTCCATTTCTCTGGACCCCTTATGATGTGGCCGGCCCATTTCCACTTGAGGTTCTTTATTTTGTAGGTTACGTCTGTTAGCCCTGTCCTATCTCTCAGTTCCTCGTTTCTTATTTTGTCTATTCTTCTTTTATTAATCATGCTCCTTTCCATGGCTCGTTGACATACTTCCAGTCTCTGGCTATGTGCTTTCGTGAGTCCCCATGTTTGACAGCCGTATGTGAAGATTGGTAGTATGCAAGTGTTAAAAAGTTTCCTCTTGATCTTTATATTTGTTTGTTTATTCTTCATTATCTCTTTGAAAGACCAATACCTTTTCCAAGCGTTTCCTGTTCTTCTCTCTATTTCCTTGGTTGTCGAATCATGGGGGGATATTAGTTGGCCTAAATAAATGTATTCTGTTACATATTCTATTTTATTGTTGTTAACGTTGATTGTTTTGTTAGTGTTTCCATTGGTCATAGCTTTCGTTTTCAAAGTGTTCATTGAAAGTCCCACCTCTCTACTTGCCGAGTCGAGATCTCCGAGCATCTGTTGCAATTCTTTTGGTGACGTGGCAAAAATAATTATATCGTCAGCGAACCTTAAGTGTGACAACTTTTCGCCATTTATGTTGATGCCTAATTGGCTCCATTCTAATTTTCGGAAAACTCCTTCTAAGACAGATGAGAATAATTTGGGTGACAATGGGTCCCCCTGTCTCACCCCTCTTTGTATTTTAATCTCGTCTCCTTCTCTCTCTAGTTTTATTTTTGCTGTGGTCCCAGTGTATATGTTTTGGATTATTCTAATATATTTGTGTTCTACCCCTTGATTTCTCAGTGCTTCCCATATTTTTGTGTGGTCTAATGAATCGAATGCCTTGCAGTAGTCCACAAAGCAGCAGTAATAAGTAATGTTATATTCCTTGCATTTTTCAGTAATTTGTTTTACAGCATGAATGTGGTCCACTGTTGAGTAATTGCTTCTAAATCCTGCCTGTTCTTTTGGCTGGTTTTCGTCTAAGGTTGTAGTAATGCGGTTTAGAATAATTTTAGCAAAGATTTTATAGATGTTCGACATTAAGCTTATTGGCCTGTAATTGCTAACGTCATTTTTGTTCCCTTTTTTATGCAGAAGTATAATAGTGGACACTGTCCATTGTTTTGGTATTATTTCTGTTTGTAAGATAATATTAAAAACTTTAGTCAAGACTGGTATAATAAATTCTTTTGTTTCGTTTAGTATTTCGTTAGAGATATTGTCTGGGCCTGGTGATTTGTCTTTCCTCTGTGTGGTTATTGCTTTCTCTACTTCTCTCTGAATTATACTTGGAACCTCATTTTTATCTAGGTGATACATGTCCGTACTTGGTGATTGTTTCGAATAGAGGTCTCTGTAGAAATCGGTAGCTAATTTTATTATTTGAGGTCTCTCCGTTTTATCCTTGCCTTTCTTGTCTTTCAATTTTGGGATCCATTCTTTCTTTTCCTGTAGGAGTTTCATTGCCTTTTTTGTTCCACCTGTTTTTTCTATTAGGTTCTCCAAAGTTCTCATCCTGTACTTCTGTCTATCCTTTCTCATATTCGTTCTTAATAATTTGCTTAACTCAGCTATTTCTTTTCTCAGTTCTTTTGATTTGGGTGTTGTTTTGATCTTTCTTGCTCTATCTTCCAGTAAGCGTTTCGATTCTTCGGATAACATAACCTTACCATTTTTGGTTTCGTCTGTTTTCCTTTTGCATTTGCTTATAATGTTACTTAGATTATTGTAAGTGTCCTGTATGTTCTGATTTATAAGGCTTTCTTCTATGTTATATAGTTCTTCTTTTAGTTGGTCGGCTGATATTTTGGTTTCGTGGGCGCTGTCTTTATTCTGAAATTTCGTATATTTTCTTGTAGGTTTTGGTGGTAATATCTTTAAGTCGGCTCTGACCATTCTATGGTTTGTATTGAAGTTCAGTCTTGATATGACGTCACAGTTTTCGAACGATTTCCTTTTATTTGTTAATATGTAGTCTATTTCATTTTTATAGCTTCCGTCAGGTGATATCCACGTCCAACGATTCGATTTTTTCTTTTTAAACATGGTGTTTAGGTTAACCAACTGGTGTTCGAAGGCTAAGTTTACTAGTTTGTCACCATTTCTTGTTCTTTTGCCTGTACAGTGTGGACCAAGTATAATTTCCTCACCTTCTTTCCTTTCACCTATTCTGGCATTGAAATCCCCCATTAGGATAAGATTTTTCGCATTTAGTTTTCTTAAGAGTTCGTTTAGTTCAGTGTAGAAGTTTTCTATAACCTCGTTGGATGATTGTTCCGTTGGAGAATATATTTGGATTATATTCCACTCTTCTTTATAAGGTGGTAGCATTATTTTCAGGACAGCTATGCTGTCCTGAAAATTACGTCAAATAGTTCTTGATAAATCTTGACCATAATAAGGCCCACTGTATATTATATAATGTTGTTATGCATAAACCTAGTTAAACCACACTTCCTTTAAATCGTGTTGCTATCTATATATTTAAAGTTACGCCACCGTGTAGGCCCTCTGTCCCTTTCTATGTTAACCTTTTTAACGAAGTGTGAAAGGGATAGCAACACGATTTAATGGAATGGTTTAACTAGGTTTATAAATAACAGCAATAGTGTATACTCTAAACCATCTACTAGTAAAATAATTATTACTATCAGTTAAATGGTTCTTGAGAATTCTCAACCTCAATACTGTATATTCTCTAAGGTTATACTATAATCACTTATAGTATCCAGTATACGTCACTAGTGCAGTAGTGTCACCCAAGTGTTACCTGTTGTGTTGGTGTCTCGGGTTGTCGCCGGCCGAGTCGCCCTCCGAGCTCTGTCGCGAGTGCGCCGACGCGGCCGACACGGAGCTGCCGTAGCCGGACGCCTGCAATGACATACATTGAATGAAACTACATACACCCAATCACAGGAGATATACAAGTACAAGTGCAAACGTATCAGAACTCAGATTGACAGTTTCAGAAGAAATTGTCAATCTGAGTTCTGATTCTCGGAACGCCGAGAGCAAAAAACTTAGTTTAACTTAGGCCTTTTTTGGCACATTTGTGAACTCAGATTGACAATTTCTTCTGAAATTGTCTATCTGAGTATTGATTCTCGGAACGCCGAGAGCAAAAAACTTAGTTTAACTTAGGCCTTTTTTGGCACATTTGTGAACTCAGATTGACAATTTCTTCTGAAATTGTCAATCTGAGTTCTGATTCTCGGAACGCCGAGAGCAAAAAACTTAGTGTAACTTAGGCCTTTTTTGGCACATTTGTCAACTCAGATTGACAATTTCTTCTGAAATTGTCAATCTGAGTTCTGATTCTCGGAACGCCGAGAGCAAAAAAAACTTAGTTGAAGTTATTTGCCGTCTACTCAAACAAAGCGATAGTCGGATTCCTTGCTAAGCAGTAAAAAAAATACTTATACTGAAGCCCAAATCAGGTGTCTTATTTTGTAAACAAATATACTCAATCCTGAATATATTTATTGCATTCCATAAGTTATAATACAGATGTTCATATATTTAACATTAAAATGTTACAGTGTTCTTTATGGACCTTGTTTAAGCACAGCAATATAAGAGAGAGACGACATTTTTTGATCAAATATAATGTAAATTGTAGTAACTAAGAGATAGTAAAATAAATAAATAAATAAAGAGACATTTATTCATCTGAAACATAATTTAGAACTTAAAAGTAACTTAGTTATAATAATACCTATTGTTACAGATGAATAGGAAAGGCCTCAGCGACACGCTGCTTTTCAGGTCTTTCCTACTCTCGTACAGTCTCGCTAATCTCGAAGACCACAAAAAATAGTAACTAAAATACAAAAACTTAATGCTATTTATTGTTAAACATATGATATAACTATCATGAAAGTTCCCATCTGTGTTAAGTACCTACTAGAATATTATAGGTAATAATGCACTACGGTAACGGTGTCCGTCTGACAGTAACGTCACTCAATGACCGCTCCGCACCGACAGGGACCAGACACGCTAAAGCTAGACCGACTGTGTCGTGTTAAACTCAATCGACACCACCACCACCACATAAGAGTGCACGTAAAGAGTGTGTGCTAACGCCAGATGCAGGAAGATTTTTGCAAGGATAAAAGCCGTTCCTTGCAGAGATCTCTGAATGACGCGAGAGTGTCGGCTGTCCTAATCGGTGGCGGTAAGTCATTCCAGCACTTCGATGCAGCGAAACGGAAACTCCCCCTAAAGAATCGCAAATAAGGTATAGGTAGATCGAGTCCGGGGCACCGCACCGATCGTGCACTCGCCGCTGTTCTATCCGACCACTGCAGCTTTTTCGACAGGTAAGTTGGGGCGCCAGTGTCCCGTAGGTTGTAAATGAAGGTACTAAATTTAAGAGTTCGCCTGTTTTGCATGTTAAGTATATTGTAAGTATTTAAAAATGGAGTTATATGGGATCGCCGAGGTACATCGTAAATGAATCGAATACATGAATTTTGCATTCTTTGAACTTGGTTTTCAGTTTGTTTAAGCAGGCAGGGGCCGTATACAATATCGCAGTAGTCTAAATTGGAAAGTACTAGAGAGTCTATTAATCTTAATCTTACTGGAGTGCTTAAATAAGGACGGAATTTGTATAGGGTTTTAAGTGCGCCGTAACATTTACCTATTTTGCTGTTTATATGCTCCTGGAATCTCAGTGTACCGTCGAACAGTAGCCCCAAGTTTCTTGTCACAACTGATTCCGCAATAGGTGTATCTCCCACTAGTATGGGTGGGGCTACGCGCTGCACCTGATCGATCTGATGTTGGGTGCCCAATACCATATAGGTGCATTTGTTTGCATTCAGTAGCAAGCCATGTTTGTTTGACCACTCAGTAATGGAACACAGGTCCTGGTTGAGGCAATCGACCGTCTCTGCTAATAATCGGTGGGAGTTAGGACTTAACAAAATTTGTGTGTCATCAGCGTACATCTGCACTGTGCTATGCTGCGTGCGCTCTAGCAAATCAGCAGTATATATGGAATATAATGTTGGTCCTAAAATGGAACCTTGGACTACACCTTTTGCGACGAACAATGGCAGGGATCTTAAAGGTTCCCCCCTATCATCCAAGCACTCAACCACCTGACGTCTGTTATGAAAGTAGCTAGAGAACCAGGAGCATACACCCTCGTCGCAACCGTAGTAACTTAACTTAGCCAATAAAAGGTCTACATTCAAGCAATCGAATGCACGACTATAATCGAGCAATGCCAATATAGTTGGGTTACCCTCGTTTGAGGCTGCTAGAACTTCATCGACAACATGCAGCAGTGCCGTTGTGGTACTGTGTAATTTCCGAAACCCTGATTGGTTTTGTGGAATGATCTTATTGACCTCAAGAAAAAGCTGTAACTGTGAGTGTACTGCCTTTTCCACAACCTTAGATAGGGCAGGCAATATACCTATGGGCCTTAAGTCCTTAACTGAATCTATTTGTGCTTTTTTAGGAAGAGGTTTGATAATGGCAGTAGTCCACGTTGATGGGAAAACATTTAATTTCAGCGATGAATTTATTATAGTTGTGATAGCCGCTAGAGAGTAAGGAAGGGTGAGCTTTATCATTTTGATAGATATATTATCTATTCCCGTTGCATTTGAAGTAATTCCATTAATTGTCTTCAAAACTGTGTCTGAAGAAATCTCGGTCAAACTTAAGATATTGTTCGTATATTTAGAGTTAAGGTATTCCTTACAGATTCCCGGATTATAGTTCGATGTAGGTATCGTATCTAAGAAAGATTTATTGATAACATCGGGGTCGCAAAGATGTGGTGGCAAATAATTCTTTTTCGATTTACCGAGAATTTTCTTCAGTTCTCCCCACATCTTCTGAGGCTTATTAGCATATTTGTTTACTTGATGCTTAAAATAATATTCCTTTTCGACTCTCATTGTATGAGTAACTGCGTTACGTAGAGACTTATATAGTTTTATATCCTCATCCTTACCTGTCAACTTTGCTCGCCTACATGCGTCATCTCTGTCACTCATTAAAGAATTTATGCTGTCAGTAACCCAAGGGGTAGGCGGGGTCTTAAATATCCTAGTTTGTACCGGCACAAAGTGATCGAATAACCCCAACACGAGGTAATTGAAACACTCCACCATTGAGTCTACATCGCTACACTCCTCAACCCACTCCCATGGCGTTATTGACGACGCGAACTGATAAGTTTCTATGTCAAAATCGTTGAATGCTCTATATGTAACTTTTCTCGGAACAGGTTTATTGACATGGATTGGAAATCTAGCCATAATGAAAGCATGGTCGCTCAAGTCGTCATTATGTTTTAAAATAACGTTTTTAGGTTTTAGACGATCAGAGCAGCAAATAACATCCAACAACGTCCGCGAGGACGGCGTGACGCGAGTAGGCTCCGATACCACCTGCCGGAGGCCGTGGTGGGACAGTAGTTGGAAGAAAGACTGTTGATTATTGTCGTTGGGACACAATAGATTTATGTTAATATCACCAGTGATAAATAGGAATTCGTATTTAGGAGAGAGATTTGATAGCGTGTCAGCTAGTTGGTTCATAAATTTTCCAAACGCAAACCATCCCGGACGATAAATTATACCGACGGCCACTTTGTCTTTTTTTAATTTAATTTCAAGCCATAGTTGTTCGAGGTCTGTGTAAGGGATATCTATTTCTCTGACACGCAGATTATCACGAATGTATGCACCGACACCTCCACCATCTGCCCCACGCCGACCACCACGACGTCGCCGCTGGCGTCCGCGCGCTTTGTGTATAAGTCGGTACCCCGGCAGGCAGTATTGGTCCATTTCTGACGACTCATGCAGCCAAGTCTCAGTGATAGTGGCAATGTCTGGATTGTTTGTTTCCATTGTATGTACGAGCTCATCCCTGCCGGTACCCAGCGATTGAACATTAAGAACCGCTAGTTTGAGATCGATCGACTTCTTAACCATTTTAAAAGATTGATGTATAATATATAAAAATTAAAAATGTTGTATCTACGAACTGTCAGACGACACACGTTGTAATGCATAGATATACGTGAAACAAAAGCAGCAGATACACCGAAGGGAACCTCAAAAACACTAACACCTACAGCTGGCGGAGAACAAGGTAAGTAACAAAAGCAGAATGCAAGAACAATATAACAAAATCGCAATGGAACAGCCAGGAAATAAAAATAAATCAACATACACAAACGAACACAGTTGATACTCAACAACATATTTATAGCATTTAGTCATGGCAGAGCATCTAGTACTGCATCTGAATGAATATGTATCACTTTACAATCCTTCAGATTGGACATTCGCATCAGAACTTTGCCGTTCTTAACCCACACAAACGAATAACCCTTAAGACGAGCAGTTTCCCGAGCAGTACGCAAAAGACGTTTATTATGTATCGTGAGATGGTCGTTCAAATATATTCGTCGTACGTCGCCAGGCATGTCCATGTCCGCTGTAGTGAGCCCCGAGCCCCCGGCCCCCGCGCGCCGCCGCTCCGCTACTGCGTTCATTAAGGCCTGCTTGGCTTGCAGTCGTCGCAGCCGCACAACGACACGCGCCGGACCCGAGTTTTTCGAGGAAGCGGCTACTGCCGCGAAGGATGTCTCGGTTTCGATAGTTGCTTCCGGGTCAGAGTTTTTCCTAGGTTTAACACGATATGACCATTCCACATCCTCTGGTGCCAAGGTGACTCCCAAGACCGCCGCCATACTAGATACGATTTGAGGTATATTTTCATTAGGAGATTGAGGGATACCCGAGATCTCCAGGTTATTCATACGTTCCTGCTGATCTCTTCTATTCAACTCTGATTCCAGTTCATCATTTCGCTTCGTCAATTTTACAAGATCACTTTCCACTATATCTATTCTATTCACTTGCGTTTCTAATATATTTACTCGATTTTTGAGCTCGACGCATTCATTGTTAAGTGAGACCAAAGTTTTTTCTAAGTTCCTGATGACTGCATTCCGCTCATTAAACCTCTCATTGATCTCCGCCCGAAACGACTTCATCTCTAATAGGAGGTGCTCCATGGTGATCTCCGACCCACAGTAGCTGACATCGGTGGAATTCTCCTTTTCCCCTCCACGCCCCTCACCAAAATTATCACCCTGATCTCTCTCCTGCACTTTCACAGGGGTTTGAGTATTGTCTCCCCCTTTTTTTGCAGCCGTAATACATACGGGACACTTCCAGACCAATCTGATGGCGGGTGAGTCGGAATTAAAATTCACGCATTCCGAGTGGTATACTATGCTGCATTCAGTACATTTAACACGCTTTTGTGTCACTAGAATTATATTCGGGCATGCATTGCATTTGAGGGACATTTTAATTCTGTTGTGAAAAAGTTAAATAAAAATATCTGCGTCTAGTACAGTTGATGCGCTACAGCGCTGCAGCCGCTAAGCGGTCGAGTGCGCGCCGGCGCTGGGCAAGACGCCTGCAAGCAGGTAGCCGTAGGTGCGCACGAGATGGTTGTGTTGAGGTATGCGCACGGTTCGATGTAGGTGAAGAGTAGGTATTATGGATGCCGGTCATCGAACGATAACAGGATATTTTATAAATATTTTCGTTAATTACTCACTGATTACTGGAGTGATTTTAATGCTATAACCACCAATCGAACGTGCAGACTTTACACTACAACACTTTATAAGTCATATATGATTCAATCACTTTTGAATAGAAAATTTGATTAAAATAGCAGAGCACTAATAAAACGATGTTTACGTCTCCGAGGTTAGCGAGCGAGAGGTCTAGGTAGAGGTAGTAGGTAACGATTGTTTATTATTTTTTCTCATTTAGAAATTCATCTACTGTGTAATAGCATTTAGTATATAGGTGTTGTTTAGCAGTCGCATAAATGTTTTTTCATTTGTTACATTTTTTATTTCGTCTGGAAGATGATTATATATTTTTATTAAAAATATGATCGTCTAATTAGTGGTTGTGATGTAATACTGAAGGAACTGATTGATCGAACCTGTTCATCATTGTGAAAATAAAGTGATCCGATCTAATAATGTGAAAATAACTATGCAATAATCACAGAACAGCTTAAAATGTTAGTAGGGTAGGGTAGTTTTTGTTTACAAAATAATACACTTGATTTGGCCTTCGGATTAACTTGCAATAAATGAATTATATAAGCGTATTCTTTTGGTGTGTGTATGATCTCTGCACAAAGTATATCTTTACTGTTAAGGGCCTTCCATGAGCCAAATCTTCCAATTTAATCAATTTTATTAAAAAAAGCTATTTACAAAATGTTTATTAGGATGAATACTATTTTTCAATATACAATACATGGCATAATTGCGACAAGCTAAGTTGTAGTTCACAAATGTGCCAAACACGGCCGTTTTTCGCAATTATGCGAACTACAACTTACCGACATTGAATCACTTTATAAATAAGCATTTAAAAAATAGTATTTATCGTAGTAAACATTTCGTAAATAGCTTTTTTAATAAAATTGATTATATTGGAAGATATTATTTTTTAAAGATTGGCGGCGCTAGTTGGCTCTATGAAGCCGCAAGTGTAAACTGTTTACACTTGCAAGCTGCTATCGGACATTTCTTGCAGGTACAAATGCGGCTTTCTAAATACTTAAAGTTGTCACATAAGCCTTGTATTACCTTGCTGCTCATGTCGCCGCTTGTGTTGGACGAGTTGCGCGAGTGCGTGTGCTGCTGCTGCAGGCACGACGCGCACGACGCGGCCGGCGCGCCCACGGCGCTGCTCAGCGTCAGGCCTGCAGGGAACATACTGGTTACACCAACGGTACACTGATACTACTTTGAACGGTATCATACAGAGAAAGGTGTACAAGAGAGTCATCAAAGAGAACTTGAATGAATAAGTACTCCAAATTATTGTATATAAACGGATATCACTCACTTATATTGTTAAAGTCGGCAATTAGACCGACAGTTTCGACCGTCGAAATCGGTCGAAACTGTCGGTCTAATTGCCGACTTTAACAATATAAGTGAGTGATATCCGTTTATATATAATAATTTGTAGTAATGGCTCACTACAGTTTTAATTCTAGAATAAGTACTCCTATATAAATATATGGTATTCGGAGTCTGCGCAGAATAGAGATGAGAGGGTTGGGCCTACTGTAGCCCAGAAGTGGGACATTACAGGCTATTAAATAAATATTAGTATTACATCATCATCAGCCCGTATCAGTCCACTGCTGGACATAGACCTCTTCCAAAGCGCGCCACTCAACCCTACTCTCGGCCCCCTGCATCCAGTCCCTGCCAGCATCTTGCGAAGGTCATCCCTCCATCTGGTCGGGGGGCGTCCCACGCTACGTTTACCCGTTCGTGGCCTCCATTCGAGAACTCGTCTCCCCCATCGGTTATCAGTTCTACGACAGATGTGACCAGCACACTGACTGAAGTGTCAGTGGGCTGGTCACATCTCTCGTTAACTGATTCTATGAGTAAGAGCGATGGCAGAGCCGGGCACCTCGCGTCGGTGACCTCCTGCACTTGGTGCCGGCGGTGCGGTTTGTCTTTTAAACTGCAAAATCGTAATTTGACTAAAAGCTGTATTCCACAGCTCGTTTCTAACAATGCACCATTTGCCAGTATGCTTGGCGGATGTGCGCGTACCCGGGTGGTCGGTGATGTTGGGCGGCGGGTCGTCCGGGTCGGGCGACGGCAGCTCGCACGACGGCAGCGACGACAGCGGCTGAGAGTGACCGTCTGAAAGGAATGAATTTGAGAATTTGGAGTTAATGTCACTATAAATTAATTTTAAAAAGTCCCAAGTTCGCAACTGCAGATCTAGAAACTAAAGTCAGCAGGCACAGTAGTAATAAAAAAAATATCACGCTCGCACTTCTAGGTCAACGGGAAGTAGGTTTTGGTTTTCTTGCATTTTCATACAAATATGCGAGAAAATACGACATAAGCGGCCATATCTTCTGATTGCGTTGACGTAGAAGTTAAATTTTTTCACAGTTGCATGAGGTTGCACACCTGAGTATTTAATATTAATTTCAAATTGATCCGTCCACGCGTTTCTGAGATATATGTCTTGACAACAAAGTGATCCTATAAGGGTTCCTTTTTTCCTATTAAGGCACGGATCCCTAAAAAGTAAGGAACACCTTCAAGAAGGATGTCGTGGCACTGTTGGGGGATATGAGTACTACAGTAAATACAACATACACGTACAGTCATGAGTAATAACATAGAAACATCCTTAAAATTCAAATTCATGTAACAACTTTAAATCGCAAAAATAAGTATGCTAAACTGTGGCCAATAATTATGTAAACGCTAAATTGTATCAAAATAAAGTACACACCCCACCAAGCAAATGTTGTACAAGGGGTGTGTACTTTATTTTGATACAATTTAGCGTTTACATAATTATTGGCCACAGTTTAGCATACTTATTTTTGCGATTTAAAGTTGTTACATGAATTTGAATTTTAAGGATGTTTCTATGTTATTACTCATGACTGTACACACCCTCACCCACCCTCCATATCAAACCAACACCAACTTAACTTCCCTAATTTTTGTGTTCATTTTTAATATTGTAAATCCGTCATTGGCAGTATGTTATGACTTAAACTGAAATGTAACTTATTTAAGTGCTGTGGATTTTGTTATGACGAATAAAAATACATAAATAAAAGTATGAATTAGGGCGCCTGCCTGTCTGACTGACCGTAGTTGCGTCGCTTGGTGAGCGAGCCGAAGCCCGAGCTGGCGGTGGACGAGGCGCAGTCGTCGTCTGCTGCGGGCGCGCTCTCGGAGCCGCTGTCGCCGCCGGCCTTGCTCTCAGCCGCGTCCTGCTTGCGCTCAGGTCTGGAAACAACACTCGCTGTTAGTACTCATCACATATAGCTTGTTTCATTTTATTTATTACAGTCGAAGACACAGATAAGTATACAGGGGGCCACCACCACCACCAGGGGGGTTAGGTAAGTTTTTCCGTCGAAAAACGAATCGAGGATAACTCATTGGTACATGTCTGCCCTGGCTAGGACCGAACCTGGGACCTCTATATTGCAAGTCCATTGACCCAACCACTGAGCCACCGAGCTCTTCATGCTAGCTGCTTATGTGTTAGTAGCTTATACTAGTTACGTAATCGTTCTGTTCGATCCAAATATCTTAGCAGAATAGAGGAGCTTCACCCTTTAAACTTTCGTTTCGTTCCATCTACCAGCTCGTGTAAGTATATCACGTGGCGACAATAAGTCAGTGTCGCTCCAATGCCGCTGACAGAGCTAACGTAACAGAAGCGGCCTTACACTTTGAACAGCGGGTCCCCTGAGATCATGTTCATCTTGATGCGCACGCGCAGCACCGAGTTGTCCTGCCTGCGGCGCGGGTCGTAGCCCTCCAGCAGACAGCGCCGCGTGGCCTCGCCCGCGCCGGCCAGCTCGGCCAGGTTCACGTCGCAGAAGCCCAGCTTCTGGTACGAACGACCGCCTGATGACAACATACACAGATTAGACTTTTATAAACAGTCAAGTGACTATGAATCGTAAGGCATTATAGCCCCATTATAACCCTTAAATCAAGTTAAATCCGTCTTTTTATGAGGGTCCAAGAGTACGCTACTGCTAATCCTTACAAAAAATAGGAGTTACAGTGGAAGAGGGGAAAAAATACAAAGATTAGTCGCAAAAATGAAAATACACATCATCATCATCAGTCTATTTATATTGCCCCACTGCTCGGGCACAGACCTTCCCTTACATCTAGGGAGCTGGGGCCATGACCACGCGGGCCCAGTGCGGGTTGGCAGATTTCACATGCCTTAGATTTTTATTCTTCTACGGCATGTAGGTTTCATCACGATGTTTTCCTTCACCGTTACACATATCGGAAAATACACATAATCGGTACAATTATGTGCATTGATGGGTCCCAGAAAAGGCAGCCATCAGGATCGTATAGCGTACCAAGATCTATCTATAAGTGCTTTTTGGAGATGCTCGACTTTGTCGTGCTCGGGTAGAGAATGTATCTCAAGGCCCGCACTTCTTCAACGAAGGTAGGGGTAAAAAGATCTGGTAGTTGTAGTAAAGATGCTCGAGTGCGTGAAGGAAGGAGAATTTCATGTCCTCAATGAGACAGATAGGCGGGAAATAGTCCATAAAAAGTAAATCTCAATAGCACGGAACCTAACTTTCAAACGATGGATGGATGGTGCAATTCTGCCGTTTTCGCCGAATTTAATCCTAAATCTAAAGGCAACTGTCACCCACATGCTACATCGCTTAATAGTGAACAAGACGCCTAGCTTTAAAGTATCGTGCCCCACTCTGATCGCCACAACTTTATACAATGCATCTTCCTTCAGCCCGCCTAAACTTTTCCTACTTGACATTGTAAAGCCGATAGCCTGCGCTGTCAGTATAACGGCGCAATAAATCAGCAACCTGCCGATGGCGGCACGACGACGGCGCCTGAAACTTTGTCTGCCGAACTCGGGAGTTGGGACAGCACATGAATATAAAGCACAATTTTAAAACAAAATTGCGAGGCATGAGTGGTGAAAACTAAACTTAGTAGTTAGATTCTTGATTGAAGTGACTTGTTTTGGATGATTTTAGTGTTTTTGTCCGTGTCCAATGTCGAACTTTTAGGATCTTCAAGAACACATAAAACGCAGGGGAAAAGGCCAATAGTCCGATAGATAACCATGCAGCCGAAGCACATCGCCTGAAGAGAGCTAATCCCAGTCTAAGGGATATGCCCATTCAATGATTTGGTGTCATCAATGGCAGACGATTATGATCCCTTGGGAGCGGTGGCATGAAATCCCCGTTGAATAATAGGTAAGACGTCGAGAATGGACTTGAATGGGAGCCATGCGGCAGGAGGCTGGTCGGTAGTAGACATAGCGACGCACTGTGTGGGGTGAAGAGCATGATGTCCAGAGGAAAGAGACTGCTGGAACAACATTGTGGGCGCCTTCAGCACCACTGGGGGGACATAGGACAGTATCACATACTAAAAATGTATAACTGTTAAATATGTCACCTATATTGTATGTTAGGTTAGGTTAATACTGTTATGTTCAATCATGTCATGTATTTAAGTGTGAGCTGTGGTTACCTTCAACTGGGTGGGCAAAATTTTTAAAATTAATGTTCATTGTCATTTAGTTTATAATGTGTACCATCTGTTGGAAACCCTAGATAAATAGAATATGATGATATACGAAATTGAGATATTTCAGGCGTTTCCCCCATCCTAGGGGAAGACGTGTGAGCAGACCAAGGCAGCCTCTGGCCTCATTGTCTTATTTCTAGTAGGTCTTAGGACGAAATTGAACGTGCTTCTGGCTTCGTTGGATACCTCGAGTTATACGGAGTGTGATGTCACTGACCTTTGCACTCCTTGCGCACCGAGATGCGCAGCAGCGCCGGCTCGAGCACGCCGGTGTTGGCGTTGGCGCACATCTTGCACATGAACGAGAACTTGGCGTTCCACCGCACCGCGTGGTTGCGCACCTCCTCCCTGAAACGGACAGAACATACTGTTCAATAGCTATACTTGTTGGCGACTGGCCGGTTCCGCGGCCATAGATACCGTTGTTTATATTAAGAAGAATTCTGGCAGTTGTCAGTGTGTGAAAAATAGAGACAGGTCATTTTAATTTATATATTTTCTTCATTATAATTATTACGCTTTCTTCCGAGTTTCCATTATCCCTGATCCATCCGCAACAATACTCACAACCTATACAGCAGCTATTTTTATTTTCATATTTTGTTTTACCTTTCAAATTATTAGTACGTTTAATAAATACATAGAATTTTTATAGTATAAAACAAAGTGGCTTTCCTGTCTGTCCCTATATATGCTTAGATCTTAAAGATTAGAAGAACTACGCAACGGATTTTGATGCGGGTTTTTTTAATAGATAGATTGATTCAAGAGGAAGATTTATATGTATAATACATGCATAATATAGTAGAGAAACACTGATAATTTTAGAGGTTTCTAATGTGATGGAGCGAGTTCCGAGTGTACCGGGGTACGCCATTTGATCTACATGTAGCCATGAAAACCAAGAACAATAGAAATAATAATAACAATAATTAACATTAGTACAGCGAAGATTACAGGGGCTTCTTATTCATACTGACTTTAGTTGTCGGTTAGCCTCTATTTACGGGTCTCCTACATAATATCGAAATACTTTTTATCGAATGTTGTTTCGTCGATGACGGTTACTCGATCGTTCGATTGCGCGAAGCGTTCATTCAGCGAATTTTGTTTCACCGATGGTTCGTTTCATCGAAAATTTTTTACTCGATACCTCAGTTGATCGACGAATCTATTAACCTAAGTTTCTATATATCGAAGACACATTTCATCGAAATTCTTTTAGTCGATGAAATTATTCACCGACACATTAATTTATCGACAAATCATTCCATCGAATATCTTGATATTTACTATTACTTTAGTTATACTTAGTTTTGTGAAGGTAGGAATAGTGTTGAAAGAAACTCGGTCACCGTTGAAAGAAACTGATGCTCAAGCTAGGGATACCCTCTGTTTTGAGTCACCAGGTCTTCAATTTCAAAATATGTAAATTACAGTTTAGACATGTATACCCGGTATTTCACACTTAATACTAATTTGACTTGTTCAAGATGGAATTCTTACATATCCTGTTGAGACTACGAATAAACGCTTTTATATTATTATAATAAAGTCATCTTCAAAACGGATGAACTTTCGGTAAATGAAAGTTTCGATGAAACGTAGTATCGAGTAAACAAACTTCGGCAGACCAATCAATCGGAGAATCAAGCTTTCGATATAACAGTTTTCGATGAAACGTAGTATCGAGTAAACAAACTTCGGCAGACTAATCATTCGAAGTATCAAGCCTTCGAGCGACAATATTTTCGATAAATCGTCATCGACGAAACAACATTCGATAAAAAGTATTTCGATATTATGTAGGAGACCTCTATTTACAGCGTAATAGAATTGACGATACACTAACAAAATTCTCTCGAATCGCATCGCATCCGCATATCCCATTGATCAGAGACGGTATAATAGATTGTTAAGGCTTCTTATACTCATACTCATTTATTTTAACCTTAGGTACACAGGGAACACTTGGTTACTTCATACATTGTAAAATGTTGTGATCATACATGTTTAATACTGTATGATTACATGGCTCGATATACATGGAGGCAGAAGGGCAAAAGCAGACCCACTGTATTGTGCGCGGATTTACAGTTTTTCTATCAAGGCCGTGGCCTTAACGTGGCACTAACTACTAAAATTAAACGTCTGAAAAAAATATAGAGCAATCTTGGGGTGTCTATTTAATTTAGGGACTGATGAATACCGATACACGATTGGACAAACTTCGCTCGATAGAAAAAACTCGCTAACATACCCCTTCCATTTATTTATTATTTCATTTAAATGTCTAGCATTACAGTCTTTTAAAATGAAAATTATGTCTAAACCGAAACAGTTTTTCATACAAAATAATCAAAATGTAGAGTATTATGAATACGAGAGCTTGTTTAAAAAAAATCTGATTTTTATTGGCGTATTTTTATTTCCCTGCCAAAATTCATCCAAAATTAATAAAAATACAAATATGGAGTCACTGTGCTGTGCTCTTCACTCCGCCGCTGCGGGGCATCATCTGTCTCGCGCTCGAGTTTGACAGCTGGCCACTCCTTAATGTACGAGACATACATATAGACAAATGCAATATGTTTTTGTGAGAAATAGGTTGATGACGTAACACAGCTTTTATGTATTCCAAATACAACGAGTACACAGTATCTTTGCAACCGAAGCGCAGCTATTAACCTAACTCCAGCGAATACCAGTCCGGCCATAACTCCGGTGTAGTTATTAAAACTATTAAAAGTACTAGTTTTACTGCGAGCTTTGCGGAGGATTTCGCGGAGGCGGCGGCGGCGGCGGGATGGGCGCTCGAGGCGGTAAAGTTTACCGCGTGCACGGGAGCGAAATGACCCGCAGTTAATGCTAGAGCACGCCTCTTAAAATTAAGCGGTCAGGAGCTTTTAATGTTATGAAAATGGTCGACCTGACACCACCAGCCATCAGATCTTGTGCCATAAGGCATGGCACCCACACCAGCTGCAGTAGCTCGAATCCGTCTCCATTGCTATCGCCATAGGTCTGCCCTCCGGGGGTTGTAATCTGCCATTTTCAGAACATTAAAGCTCCGTCCTTATGCTTTGCACCCAGCAGGCAAACCGTTTGCGGCTGACTATTAAAAGTATTTTGGATTTTTAATATCTTCTGCAGTTAGGTATTAACATAAAGCAATGAATTATGAATGCATTGTCTACAGTAATATTACGTTAATTTAATCAGAAAATGTTCGCGAATGATAGTATGGTGAAGTTGTTGCATAATTCATGCAGGATCTGAAGTTTGGTGCTATAGTCAAGAGTCCACTACGAGCTCGGGAGTGAACGTGACTGTCGAGCTGCTTCGTCCAGAGTGACGACGTCACGGCGACTCCTTTGGCTAAAGACAAGAAGACGCTGCTACCCAGGGTGAAGACGCTACGGCGACTCCCTTGGACGAAGAGAAGACGATATGATATTTTGAATATTCTGTAACATGACATCGCAATGCCATGGCTGGCCAGAGGCACGCAAAAACACTTGTCACTGGTTACTCGCAAAACTTTTCATCGCACGCGATGAAATTACCACGAATGGAGTTGAGGATACTTATACGAGCATTAACTGGACACTGCAGGCTGAATAAACATCTGAACAGAATGGGCCTGTCCGACACCACTGCCTGTAGATTCTGCTGCGAAGCCGAGGAAACCCCCATGCATGTCCTCTGTGAGTGTGAAGCGCTCATTCACAGCAGAAGCCGAGCCTTGGGTGGACACATGGTGCCACCCGAGGATATCAAGACTCTCTCACCCAAGTGCATTGTACGGTTCCTGAGGGACGTTGGCCTTGGGAGCGAGATATAAGAAGTCGGTGCGCGGCCACAATAGACCTTTGAGGTCGCAGTGACCCTTGGGCGTGTACCAACACCGTGATACCAAATAATAATAATAATAATTTAATAATAATGTCAACGACTTGTCAACAACAAACATGTCATTTATTTTCTTGTAGTGAAAAATGCGGAAAATTTATGTTTTTTACTGGTTTTTAACATATTTTCAACATGTTTTCCATCATAAGAAAATGATGTTATGATAACGAGATCGAAGACTGCAAACAGAAACGCACGCCCACCACCCCCGCCCGCCTCGCCGAACTCCACGTCGTCGTCGTCTGAGGATGAGTTCCTGACGCCTCAGACCGACACTAGTGTGAGCAGCGATGGCGGGCCGCCGCCGCCCGCGCCGCCGCCAAGACCTGCGCGACGAGGACGGCCTCCGCTGCCAGCCGGCTTGGAGCGATCGGGGCGCCCTGCCCCGCGCACCGCTCCCGCCACTAGCAGCCAAGTGCGCCGCATGAAATGGACGAAGAGCATCAACGAAAACGTCATGCGCGCCTATTATGGATCCACAGAGGGGGGAACTAGCCTCACTGCGTATCGTGACCGCATGCTGTCTTTGTTTCAGGCTCTTGAACCGACTGTAACCGTTTCCACTCAACGATTATCGGATCAAGTGCGGGCTATACAGCGGTTACACCTACTCGCTGAGCCTGTACTTGAGCGACTGCGATCTGAGGTAGGTCCTATCCACACAGCCGACGATTCGCGACAGAGCCCGCCGGACTTGTTGCCGACTTTAATGTCGACAAATGTTCTGGCGGACGCTGTCGCCGAGTCGGAAGACTGTGTGGATATAAACGTAGACAGCCAGGCTAATGAGCAATTGAGGAGGGCTTTGGAGGACGCGATTTTGGAATTCCGTTCCGCACCGCTAGACTCTAGGCCTCGATTACCACGTTTGCCCACTCATAAACGTAATATGGCGCTAATGGGGGCCCTGAACGCTATACTAGAACCATATCTACAGTCTAGTATAGATTTAGCTGATACTCACTCAATCCTATACTGCGCGGCTATTGCCGCATGCCGAGTAGCTGGTGTGAAGTTTAAAAACAACCACATCACTCGACCATCTCGTGATAAGCCAGCATGGCAGACAAGGATTGAGCAACGTATCAGCACGTTCAGGACCCTCATTGGCAAGCTAATCTGCTTCAGAGACGGCAATAGCCGCCCCAGAGTTATGCGCTTTGTACACCAGGCCTTTGCTGGGACCAATATTAGGCCCCAGGAATACATGACCTGGGTTACAGAGCGCATTGACTTTCTGAAGCAGAAAATTTATGCGTGGGCAAATCGTATTCGACGCTACAGAGAGCGTGCGGATAGGTTCCACCAGAATCGTGTCTTCCAAAGTGACCAAAGGAAGGTGTATAGAGGTTGGGAGAAACCCGCTGATCATGTGATTGATGGACGACTGCCAGATGGAACCGCCATGACTACGTTCTGGCGGAGCATTTGGTCGGTGCCTGTCAATCACAACGAAGGTGTTTGGATTGATGCTGTCGAGAGTGCGTGTGAATCGATCGAAACCATGGCAACTGTGACAATCAGTACCGATGACATTAGGCGTGCGATCCACCCGACCCAGAACTGGAAAAGTCCTGGGCCGGATGGATTGCACAACTTTTGGCTGAAATGGTTTCGGGGATCACACGCACTGTTGGCAGCTCAATTCCAAGATGCCATTGACTGCGGGTCTCTCCCAATCTTTATGACTACAGGAACCACCTACCTGCTCCATAAGACCGGAAGTACCACGGAACCTAAAAACTATCGACCCATTACATGCTTACCTACCATCTATAAGCTCCTTACATCCGTTCTGAGATCAAAAATAACAGCACATATAGTTGCAAATAATATCATGGCCCCCTCTCAGAACGGATGTAGGGCTGGGTCCCGTGGTACGAAGGAGCTCCTCCTCATCGACATGACCATTTGCCAACAGGTTCGTCGAGTCAAAAAGAATCTATCTGCCGCCTGGATTGACTACAAGAAGGCCTATGATTCGGTGCCCCATTCATGGCTACGGAGGGTACTGGAGTTGTATAAAGTAGATACAACTCTTTGTGACTTCCTTAGCTCATGCATGGAGCAGTGGACCACAGTCCTTCGGCAACCAGACGGTGGGGATCTTTCTGACTCGGGTGACCCTATAAGGATTGAGCGAGGCATTTTTCAGGGCGACAGTCTGAGTCCGTTGTGGTTTTGCCTGGCCCTCAATCCTCTAAGTACTTTACTTAGAGATTCAGGGCTAGGTTACCGACTTCGGAGAGAGGGTGAGACTATTTCACATTTGTTGTACATGGATGACCTCAAGTTGTTTGCTCCGAATAAACCAGACCTGGTGACGCTGCTGAAAATAACTAAACATTTCAGCAACGACATCAGTATGGAGTTCGGGACAGACAAGTGTGCGGTTATCCATGTACAACGAGGTAGAGTTGTAAATTCTGATGATTTACAACTCTCAGAAGAATTGGCTCTCAGGTCTCTCTCTGAAGTCGAAACATACAAATACCTTGGTATGTCAGAGGCCTTAGGTATCGCTGATAGGGACATAAAACAATCGGTGAAGGAGCGCTTCTTTAGCCGCTTGACAAAGGTACTGAAAAGTCTGCTGTCAGGTGGTAACAAGGTGCGCGCCTTTGACGGTTGGGTTATGCCCCTACTCACATACACCTTTGGCATACTAAGGTGGACTCAGACCGAATTGGACGCCCTGGATAGAAGAGTCCGTCGACTGCTGACGACATATCGCATGCTACACCCACGATCATCTGTTATGAGATTGTACATCCCACGGAAGTGTGGGGGTCGTGGCTTTCTAAACGCCAAGAACCTACACAACCGTGAGGTGTGCAATCTCAGGGAGTACTTCCTAAACACAGATTGTGGGATGCATCGCGATGTCGTAGCAGTGGACAGGGGTCTCACGCCGCTCTCCTTGGCGAACGCGAACTGGCGCAAACCACCGGTGCTCAGCACTCAGGACCGCATGGACGTATGGAAGGGCAAGGAGCTACACGGACGGTTCTACCGGGCTCTCATGGGGCCCGACGTAGACCTATTACCATCCGTATCCTGGCTACGCTTTGGTGACCTTTTTGGGGAAACCGAGGGTTTTGTCTGTGCAATTATGGACGAAGTTATCAAGACGAACAACTACCGGAAGTATATCCTGAAGGACGGTACGGTCGACATATGTCGAGCATGCCACCGTCCCGGAGAGTCACTCAGGCATATAGTTTCCGGTTGTTCTCATCTTGCTAACGGCGAGTATTTGCACAGACATAATCAAGTAGCCAGGATAGTCCACCAGCAACTTGCCCTTAAATACGGTCTTGTCAGTACTGAGGTGCCGTACTATCAGTACGCACCAGCGCCAGTTCTCGAAAATGGTCGTGCCACGCTCTACTGGGATCGGTCTATCATCACGGACAGGACTATTGTCGCCAATAGACCTGACATCGTGCTGATAGACCGATCGTCGCGTCGGGCAATTCTGGTTGATGTCACCATCCCCCATGATGGGAATCTCGTGAAGGCCGAAAAGGAGAAGCTAAGTAAATACTTAGACTTAGCTCACGAGATTACCGCCATGTGGGATGTGGACTCAACCATAATTGTTCCGATAGTCGTAACCGTGAACGGTTTAATAGCAAAGAGTCTCGACCAACACCTTAAGAGACTCTCGCTAGACAGTTGGATCAAGAGCCGGATGCAGAAGGCAGTGCTGCTGGACACGGCACGCATTGTGAGGAGGTTCCTCACTCTGGGATCCTAACCTCCGGCAGCTTGGATGCGCATGCATCCCGCTGCCGGTGGGTGGCTATTTTTTATATTTATATATTTTACTATTTGTTTTTTATTATTAAAATGTATAAATATATTAGATAAGAAAGAAAAGAAATAAAGAGAATAATAATAACATGACATCGCCAAAGGACGAACTGTCGAGTCCATTATTAATAATAAAAATGAATGCATTAGTGCGTCATAACTAATACGTGATATGACCGCCTTTGTGATGCAATAAAGTATTTACTTTACTTAACGATTCTATTTGACGCCCTATTAATTACCCTAAGGATATTTGGCGCGCCCTGAACACGTCACGGACACAGTCGCAGGGCGCCATACTTTACGATGTAACGAAACTTTATGAAGCTTTACATGTTACGACTATGGAGAAATACAAATACGCCTCATTCTATGGAGAGAGCCTTCTTATTCAGAGAGACTCTGCACCTTTTTTTAACCCAGGTAAAACATGCAAAATCATGTACCATCACGCCCGGGGGAGCGTGTTGATTATGTCGGGCTCACCGCCCAGAAGGGGCAGCATACCGACTAAACCTCCTGGGGTGTTCCACTTCGTGCCATTCTTGCCGAGCCCCGGGAACTGCGATACATCCGCGACCCGACTGGCGCCCCGAGCACTCCCCATTGTGGGCTGTACTAGCCCACAATGTATAATCCATGAGACTCTGCACCTGCTCCACGAAGGCGGGAGTTTTGTACGTAAGTTGTTTAGTTCGGATATTGAACACCCTTCCTTCGGCTTACGATACCTATATAATTGCCACAGTTTTTGTCATCCAATTTCAAGAAAAAAAAAATACATTGCCACATTTCAATGGAACTTTGCCCCACCTTCAAAACTACTTGACCATTGAAGCTGTACCTATCATTTTTTTGGGGACTTATTACAGGTTTCATATTGCATAATCATAATTAGTAAGAGTTGCGAGAGTAGTAGAAAATGATAACAAAGACAATGAATAATTCGCTTCGATTACTTACTATTTTCTGAATTCTTAATTAAGCTGTTTTTTAGACTCGCATGTTGTACAAAACTTTGTTTTAAACCAATAATTTTAATAAAAAACGAAGGTATTTTTACATTCATTCGTTATCTTGTACAGCGGTTGACGGTGGGGCAGAATCTGGCATGGTCATTTAGCTTACTCTATTAGCCGCTCCTTGCTTCATGGTTACGACAATATCATCTTGTTTGGACTGCCGAAAGTGGGGCGATGGATGAACAAACATTCCCTTTGATGACAAGGGCATTACATCGTTGCACGTGAAGGCAATAAAATAAGTTGCAACTTTCCGTCGCATAATCTAAAAGCAATTTTGTATGTGGCAATGTTTGCCGTCGTCCCAGAAATAATGAGACGTTATCTGCGAGTTGTTTGAGTGCCTCGGCAAATGGGTCGCACTCGGTGGCGACTCAACACGGGCGTTGAGATTGAAGCGAGGCGAATCGGCTGTAGTGCAAACCACATGTTGAACTAGGCACCCGTGGGAAACTTAACAGACGCGATAGAGTCCTGTGTAACTATTCTCAGTTCACAGCAATGTCTTTTGAAAATTACTGAGCTATTAACAAGATCGATAATTGAAAAATACTACCTAAGTAGTGTCCCTAAGACGAATATTTTTATAATTTTTATTAAATAAAGTGCCATAATGACACATTATTCACATTACGATCTAGCCTAAATATAATAAGTAATTTGATTTAGACCTAAATGACAATGCCAGATTCCGCCCCACCATCAACCGCATTATGAACAAGATAACGAATAAATGTAAAAATATCTCCGTTTTTTATTAAAATCATTGGTTTAAAATAAAGTTACGTACAAGTTGCGAGTCGAAAAAACAGCTTAATTAAGAATTCAGAAAACAATATGAAATCGAAGCGAATTATTCATTGTTTTTCTTATCATTTTCTACTACTCTCGCAACTCCTACTGATTGTGATTATGCTATATAGAATCTGTAATAAGTTCCCAACAAAATGATAGGTACAGCTTCAATGGTCTCGTAGTTTTGTAGGTGGGGCAAAACTCCATTGAAATGTGACAATGTCATTTCTTTAAATTCTTAATACTTATATCTAAGAGTTAGTCCAACGACATTACTTAGAGTCTATTAAGGCGAATATGGAGAATAATTTCGCAGATCATCCCCCTATTGTGGATCTGACAGTGACAGCAAACCAATTCCCATTTCTATAATCCATTGCTCGGTTGCTGTGACAATATCTTTTTTGTTTCAAGTTTCTAATGAAAGCCGTGAACTGCGGAAATGGGTTGGCTGTCACTGACAGTTCCACTATTAGACCGCTAGTCAGGAAGGGCGAAATCCCAGTCGTGACGGATTTATTTCTCCATTTAATATTGAAACTCCCAACTATCAATAAGGCTGCATGTCAAACTGAAACCAGAAAACAAAATCTGGGGTGTGTTTTACTTAAACCCTGGTCCGACTCTTCTGCCTCCTCTAATGTTCCCTGTTCCTGTTTGGATCTAAACATTCCCTCAAAAGAAATGCACACGCATACCGGTCGCAGTTCATTGAACTGGTTACGCAAACCTGCGCGTGCGACTTATAAAGTGTTATGACAGCATATTGTAATGAGCGCCTGTCCTTACGCCTCGTCTGACCGCGCCGCCCGCACCCGACCGTCCATATATGCCCGTATTGCGTGACGTGCTTACTGAACTACATGCATATAAAATGCAGGCGGAAGCACCCCGATGGATACACAGGTTATCAGAAGATAGGATACACTCCTGATAAGGAACTGCTTCCTAGAATACTTCAATACGCAAATCCCAGAAGCTTGGTTGTTAAGGTTTTACTTTCGACCCGTTTGAATTTCGACTGAACGAATAGTCGACTTTTCGTGTATGGACTCAAGTAATATTCGAGCCAATGGCATTTGACCCGAATAGTCGAGTCAGCGCACATCGATAGAATAAGTTTCGATTCCGTACGAGTCTTTGAGACTTTATATTGTTAACTATTATGTAATTATAGGACTCCCTGAACTTTTATCCAGCCTCAAGTTAGACTTGGTCAAACATGGCACCTCATTCTGGCAGTGTATTTCCACTACTGAAGCTTGGTCGTCAGCTCTGCATGTCTTTATCTGGAGCCAAGCGGAACATATCTTCACCGCTGGCTATCGATGTCCATTCCCTTATGTTCCGGAGCCACATTATTCTCCTACTGCCAACCCGCCTCTTCCCCCCAATTCTTAAACCATTGGTGGTGGCACCTCCCATCATTTATGTAACCGTTTAATTCATGACTTGAGCCAAGATGTCTTTGCCCTGTCCCAATTTGCCTGTCCTGATTCCAAGGCAGGTCCACTCGGGTCGCGTGCCGGAAACGGCCGGTCAGCGGCGCGCACTTCCGCACGCTAATGGCAGCCCTAACAGTTGCCGTACCTTTTTATAGTGTCACCAAAATATTTCAATAGCGTCTTGATCGGTTGTACCTTTGAAAGTACGTGTCATTGCGCGTTTTTCCGCCTGTAACAGACAATTCCTTATGGTGTGAAGGTACTGTCTGTGTTCTTGTGCCGAGATTCATAGATAGTTTTCCAATTCCAATTTGATGTTTATGACATCGTTTGTCGATTATTCTGCCAATGTCAGGATTGAGTTGGTTGAGTTAAGCTTATCCAGAGCTCGCTGCTAAAAATAACAACCCGAGTTTTAAGTGTAAGAGTGAGCTCACGGTAAGCACGTCTTGAAAACAAGCTTAGGGCTAGGCTTGTGCTCTTGTCTTTGACTATTCAACATACTGCCAAGTCCGTGGCAGTCTATTCCAACAGAGCCACCGTGATATCGTACCCAGGTCGTGAATTTTGTCTCCATATTCGGGACGTTAGCGACATCTATCCAGTAATTGTGCAATTACTGGATGGATTACGACCTGGGTACGATATCACAGTGGCTCTGTTGGAATAGAGCGTGCTACGGAATGGCGAGGTCTCTGGTTCGAATCCCGGTCGTGATGAAAATTTTTCTCAATTTATCATTTAGATTTTCGTTTCGCATAGCACATGTCGCGGATGTATCGCAGTTCCCGTGGCTCGGCAAGAATGGCACGAGGTGGAACACCCCAGGAGGTTTAGTCGGTATGCTGCCCCTTCAGGGCGGTGAGCCCGACATAATCAACACGCTCCCCCGGGCGTGGTGGTACATGATTTTGCATGTTTTACCTGGGTTAAAAAAAGGTAATTTTCCTCCACATTAAGAATTGACCACGTCGTTAATGGTTCAGTCGGTGGCGTGACTTTAGTTGACCGCTCGCACTGTGCCGAGTATACTTACTACAAAAGGTCATACGAACAACATTTGTTATATTAATAGTCTACGCCCACGCTTACCTACTTTCATTCATTTCTACAATTTCTGTTCAATGTTATTTATTACAAGGCATTCTACTTCAACAGAATTGTAAGCATTGTTCGCTTCAACGAATTCTTTGTAGTGTTTATATTTATTTTTAGAGATTCTTAGAAAATAAATTGGAATCTTGAAGTGTCGCATTGGATCTCATTGGATACACAGTTTCAGGTAATCGGATAAATACAAGGAGTCAATTGGTCGCCGACTGAAATACCTTTTATTGTAAATCCTACATATCTTAAAATGCAATCTGAAAGTCAAAGAACACTACTTTTCTAACCCTTGATTATTCAGTAGGTATTTCATCCATTAGTATTATTTATTTATTTGTAGTTTATTATATGTAGGTATTTTGTGTAAGTTTATTATAATGATAGATTGTATATTTATATGTATTTTGTGTAAGTTTATTATAATTATAGGTGTTGTTATGTGTCCTCGTATCATAGGTATTGTTTATATATTTAGTAGTTATAATTGATTTATTTACGTATATATCTTATCTGTACACCACAACGACTACCACTTTTAACACTGCTCTCTCTTTCGCGGGTTGGCTGGTAGAAATCTCTTTTGAGATAAGCTCGCCCTTTGTACCTACCAATTTGTTTCTTCTGGATGTTATCTATGTATTTATCTGTGTTGTGCAATAAAGTGTTAAAACAAACAAACAAACAAACAAACAAACAAACAAACAAACAATCTGTGGATAACGTTGCTGGTTATACAATAAGTAACTTTGTTATGTTAGTACGTAAGCTTAGGCTAAGTATACACATTGTATAATTGTTTGTTTTCCCAAATAAAATAAAATAAAAAATAAAAATAGCGAATTGTATTCCTTTAAGGAATTTGACTTATTAATGTTAAAATCATAATTTATGCAATGCATAATGTTGTTATACATAGTTATTATTTTAAATTGACGATCAAATTACTAATGTGTTTTTTAGTATTGACATAACTGTAAAAATGACATTGTAATCTGAAATAAATGAATCTATCTATCTATTTTAGAATTAAAACTATAGTGAGCCATTACTACAAATTATTATATATAAACGGATATCACTCACTTATATTGTAAAAGTCGGCAATTAGACCGACAGTTTCGACCGATTTCGACGGTCTTTTTCAAGGTGAGCTTTTTCAGAGTGCGCGAAGAAACGTCAACGGCGACGCGGGCGTGGCGCGCTCACCTTGAAAAAGACCGTCGAAATCGGTCGAAACTGTCGGTCTAATTGCCGACTTTTACAATATAAGTGAGTGATATCCGTTTATATATAATAATCTATCTATCTATTTCAGGGACATATGGTCACCAAATGAAAAGACTCTTTCTAAAGTTATCGCAGTAACTATCACCATTTGTGTTGGCTGTTGGTCACTGAACAATGGTAGTTTATCTTGATTACTTTATCAACGCTACGTAAAAGTTAAAATAAACATACTCCTCGGTATATACAAGAATCAGGACACATGAGTGAAGTAAGCGTCAACATTCCAATATTTTCTCCCCACGTATTATCCTTTTTTTTTACCCAGGTAAAACATGCTAGATCATGTGCCACCACGCCCGGGGGAGCGTGTTGGTTATGTCGGGCTCACCTCCCTGAAGGGGCAGCATACCGACTAAACGTCCTGTGGTGTTCCACCTCGTGCCATTCTTGCCGGGCCACGGGAAACTGTGATAAAACCGCGACCCGACTGGCGCCCCGAGCACTCGCCATTGTGGGCTGTACTAGCCCACAATGTATAATCCATTCATCCCACGTATTAAACTGCCGTAAATTCAAATTGTGGGATCACAGCCTTTATCCTTTGCATGCTAGCCAAAGATTCTATTAGGATTTCTACGATTTTAATATGACCAACTTTGTGCCAAGCTCAGCCCTCATGCTGGACAGGTGACACAGCTTGTCGCTACTCTCTGAAGACTAGCATTTATGTCCTAGCACGTATGTATCTCGTAACCACTAATGGTTTAAGACAGACGTTAGTTTTAGTCGAAGACAGAGCCCTCAATAAGGTTGAGATTTTCTCAAAAAGTACTGAACCGAATTTAGTAATACTTTTACAGTTACATAGTTTTAACTTTTATCTATCAAACAGTGAAATAATTTTTGCAATAGGTCAAGTAGTTTTTGAGAAAATCTCAACCTTAAAAACTCTCCTATACACCTTTCTCTGTGTTCCACCGTACCTACCTACTAACATTATTGGTCTTTGTGGACTACTTGCATCGTCGACAAAGAGGTGGTGGTATAAACTAGGTGAAACTTGCAATTGTGACAATTGCAAATTTAAATATTATGAACTAGGTTTAAGAACAGTGTTACTGTGCTGCTATTTGCGTTCGCATCACCCAGCCATTTGAAATATAAGTAATGAATGTGTACAAACATATAATATGTAAGAAACGTGACGTAACCAAGTGTTCCATAGTGTACCTAAGGCCGAATAAATGAGTATGAGAGACAGACCCCAAAGTTGGGGGAAATACAGCCAGCGACATGGCATTCAATTCGTAAACTTTTCATACTTTTGTTTTCTTCTATATTCCGAGGTAAATGTACCTGTTCATTCGTTGTTGTCCGATTACAGTAACCAAACAGAGTGCCGTGTGGACTGCGGACAAATGTGTCTCTAGCGTTTTTAGATAAGTGATGGAAAGATTTATCTCGTTTGATCTCAGACTTCAGAGAGAATATCATTACTATTTCAGGTCAAAAGATAACAAACAACAGGTTGTGTGTACTCGTTAGCGAATGGATCAAAATACATTAAGTACATTCTACGATATTAAATAAGAATAAAAATCAACTTAATAGTTTTCATCGTATCTAAGCCCGTCCTCCAGCAAATAATAACCTGAACTAAGCGATTTAACCCATGAAAAGGATCTGATAAGGTACTTGAACTGTGAAACTGTGATGAAACATTTATACCAACTGTTTATAACCATGTTCATACAATAAAAAATTCTGATTTCTGATTAGTATTTATTTATATACTCACGCCTGATTCCCGTAGGGGTAGGCAGAGACGATGTACTTCCATCTGCTGCGATCCTAGCATACACTCTTGCCTATTCCACATTCACCAATCTCTTCATGCATGCTCGTCGGTTCATCTTCCTATTTTACCCTGGTTTCAAGGCCCCTTCCCTGGTCCAATATGGGCGTATTAGAACCTTCTTCTGTATCTACCACATTTATCCAGGGTTATCCAGCGATATCTAGAACCATAGACCTGTAACAGGAGGGCGCCCGTGTCTGCCCGTACATGAGCGCAAACTTGCTTCGCGACACATGTCACCTAGAGATAGTATCGCATCTCTTTAATACGGCACCCCTGTCATCCGCTTCGCTTTTTTCGCTTGCAAATTTGTACCGATTTCATATCTATTGGGTAAGTGGTCTGTGTCTAGGCTGGAGGACCGACCAGACGACGACCGGTCGTGCCAGGTATGTATGCTCTCCTTGCAATAAAGATATATGATTCTGATACCCTGTATGTATACGTCGTTCACAGTCGGCTGGCAGGGGTCCGCCCCGTGAGGTCTCCGCCGAGCACCGAACCCCGACACCTCAACCCGCGTCACGCTCTACTCGCCACATATAATGACCTCATTAATCCACCGTCTTGGTCCGTCCACGAACCAGTAAATCACAAACTACGAGGTTTAAATGGTGCAGTCAGAGATAAGTATGCAGGGGGCCTCAATAAGGTTGAGATTTTCTCAAAAACTACTGGATCGAATTTAATAATTCTTTTACAGTTACATAGTTTAAACTTTTATCTATGAAACAGTGAAAGAATTTTTGTAATAGGACAAGTAGTTTTTGAGAAAACCTCAACCTTAAAAACTCTCCTGTACACCTTTCTCTGTGATCCACCGTACATGTTACTTGGAATAAAGGATAGTAAGCCCGAAATGAGATGTTCAGAGTCGACAATTGGAGCAATCGATATTCTCTGAAACAATCACATTGAACCATTGATAAACAACTAGATACACAAAGGTCTTACTAAAACAATTTAAAAAACGTCCAAATAAGGGTCCATTGTTAACGTCCCAATAAAGTCCAATAAAGCAATTTATTTTTTATTTATTTAATACAACAAATTTATCGACATGGAAACGCTATATAAACCAAAGCACTCGACATAAAATATAGACTTCGGCGTGCAACTATAGCAGCCCAAATAGGCCGGAGCCTGTGCCGGGCTGACTACTCAGCAGTAGGCGTCCTATGCGCAGTCAGGCGGGCAGGGACGTTTATATTTGAGAAATTATTTTGTTTAGTATTTATTATTTAAATTAGCCTTCGTATCACCATAAATAATTCATCCGTTTGGACCTTCTTTGCGCTCGGATATTTGTAGAAGGCGGACTGTGTATCTAGCTGTTTATAGGAGATCAATGCATTGAACTAACAAATTGGTAAACAAAGAGTTAGATTATCAAAGGCATTGTTGGAAGAAATCTCTCCTTAGAGATAAACACGCCTGTGTACACCATCATTCCCTCTCTTATGTCATTCTTGTGTTTCATTTACAATACAGTACAAAGTTACAATATGTGTAACTTTTAACAGCGTAACTTCTTTGGAAGATATTTTAAAAAATAAAAGAAATACTTTATATGAATGCAGTTTATAAAGGAATTTTTGGGTTATTGTCCGTGGACCCTCGGCTGTCACCTCGGTGTACCACGGGAAGTTTTTTCCCCGTGGTACACCCAGGTGAACCACGGGAAATTATTTCTTCCCGTGGTTTACCTCGTTATTTATTTAGGCGAGCGAATCTTGGACGAATTAACCACTAATGCTAACTGAAAATATTAGATCATAATAGCGTATTATTTTAGCGTTAGGTGAGTTGTTTGTTTGTTTTTAAAATGTCTTTATTGCCAGTAAGTATAACAATTAAACTTATAATCTAGTGTAGATTTGTTCCTAGATATAAGTAACTTAAAAATAAGACAGTTTTACAGGCTTAGCCTATTTAAAAACTTTGGCAAAATGATTAACTATAAGCGAACATCGTAATATAAATTCATTGAGCGTTAGGTGAGTATTAATGACTCCGTTTAGTATACATTATCCGCTATTTACAACCATATTAAGCTTACCCGCATGCGTGGTATGAAATCACTGGATTTTTAGCCAAATCACTCGTCAAGGTCGCGGCTAATCGGCTCTTACGTAATTACCAAAACTACGAGCTCTGTAATTAATTACTATGCAAATAACATCGGCTAATAACATATCTAGCTAAGCCGTAATCACTTTCGGAAGGAAACCTCAAACATAAGCGTGAATACAATTTGAAACCTGCGTAATGGCGATTCGTCTTAATAAATATTTAATCAACTCGTATAACAATTTACATATCCGTTAGTAATATTTATTTACTTAGAAGTATAAAAAGTACGATCTTCTAGAACTGATTCTTCAGGGAAAGATCTAGGGCAGAAGAAGGCCAGGTAGAAGGAGAATATCATGGCTCAGGAACTTACGCCAATGGTACGGCAAGAGTACCAGGTCTCTGTTCCGTGCGGCATTGTAGAGAGTGCAGAGTGACATAATGATCGCCAACCTTCGTAAGAACGGCACCATAAGAAGAAGAAGATTTACTTAGATATACTTACACTATGTATATCAACTCTACATTAACATTGTTAAATATAAGAATAGCAGTTAAATTCTTTTAGATCATGGAATAATCTGATCTGAGAGATGAAGGTTGAGATTTTCTTAAGAACTACTTGACCGACTGTGCAAATTCTTTCACCAGTAGATAGTTTAAAGTGCAGACTATGAAACAACACTCCTGATATTTGACTATAACATGGAGTCATTTTCTGTAGTGATAGCTAAAGGTGCTCCCTCACCGGGAGCATTCGCGTGTAATGTAACGTTGCAGATTCGACTTTGAGCATTACATTACAATACTACCTCCCTGACTGACGCTGTTTTTCTCCCTCACTGATGTAATGCTCGAATCTGTAACGTTACATTACACGCGAATGCTCCCGGTGAGGGAGCACCTTTAGGTATAGGTACCCGTCCTAGTGGGACCACTATGAATGAGACCAAGTACCTAAATCAAAAATGCTTTAAAAATACGAATAAGATTCGTCACCCATCACACCATGGCCCATGTAAATAAACAGCAGAAGCCGAGCCTTAGGTGGACACATAATGCCACCAGAGGATATTAAGACTTTCTCACCCAAGTGCATCATACGATTCCTGAAGGACGTTGGCCTTGGGAGCGTGATATAAGAACTCGGCCACAATAGACCTTTGAGGTAGCAGTGACCCTTGGGCGTGTACCAACACCGTGATATCAAATAATAATGTAACTGTAAAAGAATTGCAAAAATCGGTCAAGTGATTGTTTTAAAATCTCAACCTTAATGAGGCTTCCTGTATACTGTTCTCTTTGGACGATATTACGTTTTTTATTTCATGAGCATCGTAATTCGTAATCACTCGCGCTTTTCACTGAGATCGCAGCGAGATTATCTTCACACTCTAGTACCTACGCGTGTGATCGCTGCGAGATGATAAAGAACTCATTATATATAACATACTCGTACAGATAGTTCATCAAGTGTAACTTTGGACTTTGTATCGGTTATTGTTTGCAATAAAGACTGAAATTGTACTTCAAGTCAATATGATGTGGCCCACACAGTAGCGGATTATCCTAAAGGCAAACTAGGCACGTGCCTAGGGGCGCGAGGTCACAAAGGGGCGCGCACGGAAGGCGTCTAGTTGACTAAAACCCAAAATAAGTACATATTTAGTACTTACTTACATAAAATAGTGTTTTTGTGATTCAAAATCCACATTTAGAGCTTCCTAAGTGCGCCCGTCTACTTCATTACACCTACATCGCCAGATTCCATAACAGAAGTTGGTAAGACATAAAAACCGAGGGGCGCCGATGAGGTGGTAGCCTAGGGCGCTGTCGACATTTAATCCGCCTCTGTGTGTGGCCGAGGATACATAAACGCTTCAAAAAATAATTTCATGCCAGTTGATTGATGTAAATAAAAAATTGTGTCAACTACCATATTAGATAATGTCAAAGTTCGAATTATAAGTCAGTCTGTTAAGAACTTGTCAGAGACTAGTGTGAACGCCAGTAAGAGCCATCTTACAACTGTCAAAATTCATACCAATAGGTTGGAAGAGCGAACTAAGGCCGATAGTCATAGACAGTTTTGAGTATGAGTGGAGTTTGAGTTCGGTCTTATAACTGTCAGTTTCCATACAATTATGACAGACGTAAGTGCGAGCTCATGGCTAATAATTATCATCATTAGTCCATATTTGCTGGTTGAAGACCTTTCAAAAGGCACACTTTAGTCCCTACCAGAGACCTAGTGCCTAGATCATCCCTTCAATCTGATCGTCCCTTCATTTACCCTATCGAGGCCTCCATCCGATAACCCACCTACCCCAGTGAACGCTGAATAATGTGCCAATTATATCCAGCTGACAGTATCCCTATCTAGCAGCCGCGTCGTAATCGGAGCAAGGCCGCGCTGGCCGACAGATGGTGTCGGGTGACCGACCAGATGGCCGGGGCGTTACAGGCGGAGGAATACAAGGAAAATGCGTTATTTAACACATATTTATGTTCTGAAAGAAAATGTGGGAGGTGGATTGAAAAGAGCCTTCCGGCCCAGAAAGTTCAAATCCCAAAATATTGAATTCCATAAATGAGTATGTTACATTGGCTTGGGTATTTAGAGCAATGAATGAAAGAAGAGTCATAGCGTCGCTTGAGAGTTAAAACCACGTATGTGCACAGAACAAAATTTTACAATGAAATGAAATGATGAATGAAATGTTTATTGTTGTTCACAAAAATAGCATAAGACCATGATGTTCCTGGTTCCCAAACTAGGATTCCCTGTGCTATGGGAAGCCAGGTCTTTCGTCCTTAAGACTATTGCAGAGGTACCTCCCCGTCGATAATGTCATCCGGCTTGCTGCCCGCACCTTGCCGAAATACAAGAGGCGTAAAAAACGTCCACTGAAAAATTTTGTATGGAAGAAAAGGGCATAGATGTCTCTCAAGTCTCAAGCGACGACTTTGTAGATATTGAGCAAATGTAGGTGGAAGAGTTGGCAGAGGTAGACTGAGGAGTCAACCAAATGGCGAGCGAGAATGAAGAGTGGAGGACGTGAGAATTATGTGGCAGGGTGGCAGCAAATGGAAGACGATCGCCTCTGCCTGCCCTCTCGTCTCTGTTTCCACAGTTGAATTTTGTAAAATTAAGGAGAATAATTAAATATTGGTCATCCAGCCAAAAAGAAAATTATTTGTCTGGAAATTGTTTTGGAAACGAACGTAATTGTTTGCGGTGTAACACAACGTAAACTTGCAAAGTGCATACCGATCATTTTAGAGTCACTGGCATTTGAAAAGGGCGCTGGAGACCATAATAATAATAACGTCGTCATGCGATTACCCTGTAGCGTCACTGTAGCAGTAAACGGATTAACATAACATCAGTTAATGCTGAGGGAAGGACGACCGTAGCGAAGCGAACGAGTAATTACACGAGGACAGGCTTAAGATGGAAACAGTGGTATTCCTGTCAAACGACCCGGTAAATTGAGGTATGTCTCATAACGTAGATGTATCTTATATTCATACATGTTACACATGACATATATAGCAGTTTATTTATGCGAATACATATAGAAATACTAAAAAAATCTCTTAAAGGCAATAACGCACGTCACAAAAATCATGACCGACGAAAAACTCTTTAAACGAAAACTAGCTTCTGCTAAATTAGCAGCAAAGCAACTTACTTATATGGTCTTTGTGACTGCAATAAATCATTTGAATTTATCTAAATAAAGACGAATAACCGTAGAATCAATAATAACGTTCCTAAAGAGACAAAGGAGGGGAATCATACACCACAATCACACCTTCAATCACACAGAGGGACCGAAGCATGTCTGATACAAATCAGAAAAAAGAATTCGCTAAATCTACAAACGAATAATAGAATAGAATAGAAAACATTTATTTGACACACACACAGAGCACAGTACATAAGAGATACATAGAATAATAATTACAAAGAAAAGAGATACATAGTGCAGTGGTGTGGTGTCAAACAGGTCTCCAGCTCAGCATGTGCTGCAGTAATTGGACATTACTGCAGCGCTGGTTTTCAGTGGAGCCGTTGATGCAATGACGTACGGACACCGACGAAGATACGAATACATATGAGAATGCTATATAATAATAACACAAAACATATGAAGCCTATAGCAGTAATAGTCCGGGATTAAACGTTACTACCACATCAATCTGTGGAGCCATTTGTCAACAGATTGACACAAGCGTCCAAAACATGAGTCCAGCTAATCCCTGCGAGGTTCGCATACCGCCTGTAACATGCTGGCAGCGAGCCAGCGCTATTGATGACATCAACACGGCCGACATACATCGACACTTCTGTAAACACGTCACGCCGGTAATTGAGTTCGATGGGGGTAATGGAACGCGGTATTTATAGATTTTGGTTTGGTGGTTAATTAGACAAACCACGTTCGTTTGGCTGGTTAGTGCGGTCAGATGATTGGGTTTAGTAGACCAATTGAAATTCAAGTTTCGATTTGTCTGGAATTAAGTACTCAGTGGTACATCGTGATGAATCAGAATTTTAACAGATATGTGGGTTTAGCCAATTTGTTCAATTTATTACAAAGGAGGCTATAAAATTTTAAGTTTTTTTTTAATTTGACCACTGATGCAAATACGAATAACTCGTTTTAGGTTGATATGCATATGAATGAAGCTACAGTTGCTAGACGGCAGCAGATGTGCAGTGCAGACAACCCCTCGTTTTAGTATGAGGGTTAAAACATTGATAAACAATTAAGAATAAGGGGGTCGTAGTCTAGTAGCGAGTATACGTTGAAAACGATCGTACAGTCGAAGACAGAGATAAGTATACAGGGGGTCTCAATAAGGTTTGAGATTTTCTTAAGAACTACTGGACCACATTTAATAATTATTTTACAGCACATAGTTTTAATTTTTATCTAACTGTGGAATAATTATTGCAATAGGTCAAGTCATCCTTAAAAACTCTACTGTACACATTTCTCTTTCTTCGACCGTACAAGTTAAGCAACGCTGGGCAAGGTCAGGACCTGGATGGGTGACCGTTAGTATCATTTTCATCTGAGCCTCTCCGTGCCTCGGGGTGAAGCTGTTTGTCCCGGTTGCTGTTGCTCGGCAGCAGTCGTTAGGCCACGCCAGAGGCGGCCAGAATAACTCTGACAAATAGGTTTGGTCACTAAACCACACGATAAAATAAAGAACAATTACGAATAGTGGCAAAACTAAAGCAGACAGGCGGCGCACTCTTGAATGTGAACGGAACGTGACACTAATTGAGTTTCCAACTGTTTAAAGCGGACTAATTCCAAGGGCCAAGTGAGACGCGTCCTTGAGACAAACTGTCTCAAACTCCGAGACTAAATCGGGACATGAATTGGCAGGCTGACAACATTCATACAAAGCCAGGGGAAAAACAAAATTTAGTTTTATGACAAACGAAGCAATAGGTAGATGCACCGGCTGTTTGTTTCATTTCATTATCTCTTGATCGGTATTAAGTTTTGTAGGATGTTCTTATAACAATACATTATTGTTTCAATCTGGAATAAGTATCTTCATTCTTTGTAACATACTTACTTCAATGGTGATCTAAAATGGATCTTGTTCTCCGACTCCTGAGAGAGCCACTGCACCATGTCTTATGCTGTAAGTTTTTACGTCGGGGTCACCCTCAGATCAGTTAATAAGATTCTCTCTCGAGTATCGAGATCTTATTCCCAGATCTGAGGGATCACCAGTCTGGGTACTCAAAATGATAGAGAATAATTTATAATATTTATTAATTTAGAAAGCAAATTGTAACATACCCCCCCGTAAAAATCGCCTTTCAAACTTTAACTTTAAAACTCTCCCGCACCGCGACGCATTTACACTACCGTTAAACACCGATTATCGTATTAGCCATGTGATCGTCAAATTTCCTTAGAACCCTGCATCGTGTCCATTAGCAACCGATTCTTTTAGAAATAATAAGCTTGCAAATAGGTGTGGAAAAGATAAATAAAACCACAGTCCCAATAGATACGATTTAATAAACTAAATTCAAGAACTCTTCCCTAGTACTCCTTCAAAGGCTATCCGAAGATGGTCGCGGATTGATGGAGATCCTGTACCAAGATCTCTCCTAGTAATCTCTGCAGAACACCCAAAGACGGTCGTGGATTGAAGACTCCTTGCTTTATCGAGATCTCTCCTTATCACTCAAGGTCTGCCCGAAGATGTACGCGGATTGGTGGAAAACCTAAAATACCAAGATCTCTCCCTAATATACAATACAAGATCATCATAAGACGTTCATGTATTGACGAATCCTCCTGCTTTGACTCCGGTCGTGACCAGAGCCAAAACAGGATGTTTCCGCCTTTCACTAATGTGAAAATCTGGGCGTATCGTCCCCATTTTAAAGTCATTTAGAAAATGACTCCAAAAAGGAGAGTTAGTGGCTCCGACCAAACGAAAACATCGCCACAAACGGTGTACGCCAACTCCTTATCTGCGCACCCCCCGTAGGGAGAGATCCTGGTGAATCGTTGGACCGTCCGAAGACAGCCTGATGGTGGACCGAGGTCCTTGTGTTAATCATTGGCTGAGCCGAAACTCACTTGGAACAGACCGAAGTCCATTAAATGTAGGCTAACGCCCATGTCGTTGAACAGTCCTGAGACCGTTAAGTGCAGGCCGGAGCCCAGTATCGATGAACAGTCCGGGGTCCGTTAAATGTAGGCTATCGCCTCGTTGAACAGTCCTGAGACCGTTAGATGCAGGCCGCAATCCAATATCGATGAACATACCGAAGTCCGATGTCGTGAAGTGGCCCACAGACCAATAGATTAACAGAAGAATTCTTGGCCTCCCACCAAGGCTGGTTTTAAATCGAAGTAATAAAATATTAATGTCTCAAATCCCATCAAGGAACGCAAATAGCCAGCACTGTTTAGTGATACTTCAGTCTTACGACCACGAGCAGAGTTATCGATGCGCCAACGCCCGTATCATGAAGGACCCCTCCTAAACGCGAACGGCTGCCGCCTCGCGCCGGAGCGCTCACGAGTTCGACACCCTTACCAAAAGGGACCACTCCGACCGCGAACAGCTATCGCCTCGCGTCGGAGCGCTCGACGTAACCTGGCATTCAGCCTGAAGGGACCGTGGCACGAACGCTACAGCTTTCGCCAAACAGGTAGAATGCTCTTTAAATCAGATCAATCATAACCTCTGGGATCACTCCAGACACGCGAACGGCTGCCGCCTCGCGCCGGAGTGTTCAATGTGATCGAACTCTACCTCACGAGAGAACTACGGCTCTAATCCGTATCACTAACAAAATTCAGCAGAGTTAAGAGAACTACCAGCTTATCGCCAATCAGGCTTACGCCAATAGCCGTAGTGCGTTCGAGATGGTGCCAACCTCGTCGCTTCAATCTAAAAGATATCTTGCGACTACGTTAACGCCATACCGAGAAAGACTCGCACCGCGCAGCTCATTACCCAGGCATCCAATATATTGGCGCCTAAGTACGAGGCACCGTACGTATCAGACTCGTTGATAAACTGTGTATCTCTGGAAGTGTGTGAGACTCGAAGAGCCGTTTGAATGAGAAAGATCCATACACGCAGGTCAGAACTAAGGCAACTAGCTATAGCGCTAAAGTAACTGACGCCGAATACGAATCAGTCTCGGTAGCAGAATACATTCAGCACAACACCAAAATGCGATGCGAATTTCAATACACGAACACAATTTCGTTTTCCACCATCAATGTAAGTCTCCAAGCGATCTGACCTTACTATAATATATACTTCGCCCATCTATAATAAGACCTTATTCAATGCAATTTCCACCGTTTAGCACTCCTTGGATCTTTTCTCTATTCGGGACACATGCTCTTCGCAACTTTTCATTTAAGCGATATTCACATTTCATTTGGATCATATCTATCTGTCAGAAACCAAGCTGCTCTTTATATAATATTTTATCAAACAAACTGTGCTGTGTATTACCCACATACTGCATTTAGTACAGTCACCAAAATGCATCTGCCACCCTCGTACACGGAAACCCAAGTGAAGAGTCTCCAGAGCACGACCTCTTTACAGGAAATCCATACGCGCCGTTCAGAACAAAGGCAACTATGTAATAGCGCCAGAGTAACTGATGCACATGCGGATCAACCAACTGAAGGCGACAATTAAATTAATTAAATGATACGCCTTATCATGCTTCTAAAGCACGGTGTTAGAGAGCGGAGACTAAACACGATATGTGTATTTTAGTATACGCGCCCGACTGCGAGCCTTACTCTCCCACATTTACTTCTACTCTTCGGAGAGAGCATTTTTGCGAGAGATCCGGCTCTGTTAGTAATATTTTCAACCAAAGTCCAATACGTGACCGTACGGACTAAAGTTTCGCAGAGACAAGTCACTGCGTGCGAATTAATTGGATATACTAGGCGCATATCATGCAAACAGCCGCACTTATGTGGTCTACAATCCGTAGAATGCAACCACAAAGACTACTGAAGCACAATACACCACCAAACAATATCAAACATATTTAGTAATCTAAATATGCTTAATAAACGGGACGTGCGCAAGCGCACCGTCCCTCACTCTGTTTACGGCAGAGCTACGCGATCCAGAGGCGCCCGCCAAGCGTTCGTCTCCAGCCGCGCTCGCCTCGCCCCACCTCACAGGTATACCAGCGCGCCGCGCGTTTCTCCATTCGCCCGCGCGCATAAAAAACAAACTTTAATCTTTTAATGCCAATTTGTAGTGTCTCTTTATGTGAGTAAAATATTATATGGAGACATTTTGATCCGGCACTTAGTTTCGGAATTAATGAGCAAAATATATTTAAAATTTTGGCTTTTATATTTTAGATATAATAAACATTAAACTAACTTTATATCGATTCCTACATGCCATACGAATAAAGTTTTTATTAACTTATTATTTCCCAGACTTTTATTAATATTATTATAATATCTGCATTGATATTGCAATCCGCCTCAATCAATTATTCATAAAAATAGAATTTTATTTATTTAATTTTATAATGAGGCTATGGTCGCCACATTCACCCCCAAAAATCTATGATGTTCAACAGAAGAGATTTTTCTCTAAGTGAAGAACAAAGCCGAATCTCATTTTGTTTTAGACCTTAGGTGACACAATCCAATCCTCTTAATGCATGGCTGTAACATAAAGTAATTTATTTCATTGCAAAGTCACTGATGCAGTCTACTATCGAGACTACAAATAGATTCGCGTATTAATTATTATTAATATATATTTTTTTTATTATTATTATATAGAGAGTGAAGACACAACCCGTCTTTCACCCTATCTTTATCGACTTATACATAATACAAAACTTTAATTCTAATCAACTATCATCACAAACATTTTAATAATCATTTATTTTATATCTTCAATATGGCTTCTTACCATAATTTGTGCTTACAATTTTATAAATCAACTATGCCTAACACTAGTATTATCTTAATAAAACTAAATGTGTACCAATATCAATGTTGATCAACTTAATAAACCCAAGCAATAACATCAATTCTAATTTCTACTACTAATTATAATATTTCAATAAATGAATGGCATTAAAATTGCCTCTTATAATCTTCGTTTGTGGTTTCATTAGTGTATATACATTATTAAATGGTACCGCGCTTATTATGTACGGTCCTTCGTAAAGTAGCTCAAATTTGCTAATGATTTTCTTTTGCTTATCAGACCTATTATCTCTTCTCAACTTTACCATATCTCCTACATGATATCGAACTAGCTTGTTACTTTTGTCAAAAGCACTATTCCTAACCTTACTTGCAGCTTTCAAATTTGCTCTTACATGATTCCTTACTACATCTACATCTAATTTTTCGAATGCCTTCGGTAAATATCCATCAAATGACATATGATTAGATTCGCCGTATAGTATCTCACACGGCGTATATCCTGTACTATCGTGTAAAGAGTTATTATATAATTCTTCTATTTTAGGCAATAATCCTGCCCATGATTTATGATTTGCGTGACAAAATGTCCGAAACATCCTTCCAAGCTCCTTATTAACCCGCTCTGTCGTATTAGGCCGGGGGTTTCTCACTGTGGTGTGTAGTACCTTAATTCCCAACTCTATCATGGTTGACACCCAAACCTTGCTTATAAATTGTTTGCCATTATCAGTAAGAATTGCCTTCGGCTTTATTATTGTTGAAAAGTTTCGAACTTTTAACGCTACCGCTTTCCCTGTAGCTAATCTTAAAGAATAGAGCTTTACAAATTTGCTAAAGGTATCTTGAATAACCAAAATATAACCATGACCGAAAATGCCTTGAGGTAATGGTCCATACAGATCTGCCATAATCATATCTCCAATGCCATTGGTTATTATTGATTGACAAGGCCCAACATATTTGATATTGTCACTCTTTGACATCTGACAGATATGACAAGCCTTTAACCTACGTCGCACATCTTTTGTAAGTCCCTTCCAGAAAAACCGATCTCTTATATATTTTATTATCTTATAAGCACTTTGATGTCCCATTTCATCATGTATTTGATCAATGATATCATTCACCAAACCCTTGGGCAAAAATACAACCTTGCGTCTGACAACGGTGTCTACTTCATAATACACCACATCGTCCATGATAGAACATCTTGACGCCAACTTATGTCTCATTTGCCCAGAAGTCATCGGTGAATTCATAACTTCAATGATCTTCCCAATTTCGACATCTTGCCTTTGCAGTTCCGAAAGACGACATAGCCTCGAATTTAATTGTACATTCGCGGTTATTTCGGTGTAGAATATTGCAGGGCATCGGACCTTGTCTTCTTGTATCTCGCTATTATCAGGTAGATATCTCGACAAAATATCAGCCACGATATTTGCCTTACCTGTTACATGCTCAACCTGATAATCGAACTGCTCAAGGTATGTAATCCATCGTGTTACTCGACTATTATATAGTTTCCAGTTCTTAACGAATAACAATGCTTTGTGATCAGTTCGGATTATTACCTTGCTGCCACGCAGATAAGTCTCAAACTTTTTAAGACAACATATGATAGCGTAAAACTCTTGTTCTGTTACTGTCCAGTTTAATTCCGAGCCTTTTAGAGTTTTGCTGTGAAATCCCAATATCCGCATTTCGTCATCGGTATCTTGTTGAAACAATACTCCAGCTAAACCTATGCCTGAACTGTCTGTTTGAAGATAATAAGGTAACTTGAAGTTAGGATGATGAAGCATAATAGTTTTAATAAACGTGCGTTTGATTTCCATAAAAGCGTTTTGTTCTGGCTCACCCCATTGCCAACGTCTTCCCTTCTTCAATGTTTGGCATAATGGAATTATGATGTCATTATAATTTGGTACAAACCTCCTATAAAAATTGCACAAGCCTAAAAAAGCTCTTATTTGTTTTATCTTCTTGGGCATGGGAAATTCTTGTATAGCACGAATCTTGTCTGGATCGGTTTTCAGCCCTTCTGTAGATATTATGAATCCTAACATTTTTATCTCTTTGCAAATGAATTCACATTTTTGTAAATTGCAAGTTAAACCTGCCCTATTGAGTCTTTCTAAAACAATGCTAATATGATCCAAATGTTGATCAAAAGTGCCTGTTGTAATGATAGCGAGGTCATCTAAATAGTTTACGCAAAACTCTCTTACATCCGGACCCAGTACAATATCCATCGCTCGACTAAAACTCCCAACTGAAGTCTTAAGACCTTGCGGTAGAACATTGTATACATAAGACTTCCCATTAAAAATGAATCCAGTGTACTTCTTTCCCTCGTCATCTATTGGTATTTGGAAATAGGCATTATTCAAGTCTATTGTAGTAATAAAATTCGCTCCGTGAAAGGAATTTAGTACATCTATCTGTATTGGAGGCTTCTCTGTCTCTGCTATTAAATATTTATTGATTTCTCGAGCATCCAATAATACCCTTAAAGAGCCATCCTTCTTTAAGGTAAACGTTAAAGGACTACAATATGGTGTGGCTGTTCTGGTAATAATTCCAAGCTCTTCCATCTCCTTTAACTTTTCTTCAACCTTTGATCTATATGCGTAAGGTACCGGATATGATTTACTTACGATAGGATGCTCATGTACCATCTGTATTTTATGTTGATAACAGTTTGCCCTTCCAAGCTTAGATGTAAATAACCCCGAAAACCTTTTAAGTACGTTTGTGAGTTTGCTCACTCCTTCGTCTCCTAAGGTACATCCAATTTTAATTTGTGACATAAAATCATCTTGCGAATTGTACTCGTGAGATTCTATACTGTTTGTAGAGATAACTTCTTTATTTATAAATTTAATAAAGTATTCCTTTCCATTTTTGATTATATATACCCCCATTTTGGAATCCTCCAAATCTATTTTTACATTATTATTTTTAAGCCAATCAAACCCGAGCAGCAAAGACCTAACAAGATTAGGAACAATTAAAAATGCTGTTTCAATCTCAATACCACCCATCTTCATAGGCAGCAACACCATTTGTTGTATCTTCGTGCTTCGCTGTCCAACTGCTCCCCGAATTTGAATGGCCTTTACAGGCACACAAGGTACACTCGGCATACGAGTTTTAATCTCATTATAAAATTCTTCTGAGATGCATGTAATATCACTACCGGTATCTAACAATGCTTCAGTGTACAAATCAACGATTTGAACTCCTATCTCAGACCTTAGGTTATTTAATATTTCCTTTTCGTGTGTTTGCTCTTCAAACACAGTTTGAGTTATATTTTCGCAATTGTAGACCTGATTACTTGGTAACTCAGATCTTTCTCTTAACACTCCAGCTATTTGTTTCGATAAAAGATCGAAATTATATCCCACTCCCATTCTATTAATTTGCCCTTGACATTCAATTGGTCGTCTCAAACCTCTGCCGTTGATTCCCAAAGTCTGCCCAGGAACCCAACCCATTTTTAACATTAACATTAAACCTTTGTTCCCTTTTACATGACTGTCGACTGACCCGGGAACTAGATCAGTCTCTAATTGTTTAAATTAACTTCTGATCTTGCATCTTCATTTACTTCGATTAAATTAGCTGATCGAGTCACGACGTTGCCACGCCCCGCTTCTGGAGTCCTCCATTGATTGTATTGTTGTTTCATATTTTGTCTTTTAGCCTCGTATGGTCTTGTTTGATTGTATGAAGTTGATAGGTCCTGTCTCTTACCCGTAGCACGCGAAAACTCTCCTTCTTCTTGTTTATTGATGTCATCTAAGCTTCTTAAAAATTCAGTAGCCGCAAGAATCGAATCTCCTTTAGTGTTCATAGTCCACATTTGTTGGATATGTTTTGGGTAATGCCTCATTATATCTGCGACCAATAATCGCTCTGGTATCTGGTAACTTAACATTTTTGCTTGACCCGAAACCCTCAGAAAATGTCCAAGCATCGTTGGTGACGTAGACTTTTCCCATTTGCTACATACAATGTTTCGGCGGATTTTGTTTTGTTCAGTTTCTCCCCAAAACGTTTCGAGGAAGTCTCTTTTGAAGTCTTCAAAACGAAACCACCGTTCTTTGTAAATGCGCGACCAATCCCTGGCCTCCCCTTGTAGACATTCCTGGGCTATTTCTAACTCTTTGCCATCAGAAGGTATCTTCATTAAATAACTCAATAGATCCTCTATAAAAGTAACCGGATGAGAATCTTTACCGTTGAACCTTGGTTTGTCCAAGTTTAGATTTGTGATATTATACACCACCCTTTCCTGATTAAGACTTGGATATGTCGTCGGAGTGATGACCGCAGTTTGGTTGTTTGATGTAATCGTCGTACCTTCCACGTTACCATCTGTAATGTCGCTACTGGCTGGATCTCTGACCTGTGCATCAGCGATTTGTGATTTCTTTATCTCGTGTTCCAAACTATTTATTTTAAATTGTAAAGTGTGTGTACTTCTCCGAATCATACGGTACAAAACATTAAATTCACTTGGTCTATTTACTTGCAATCCCTCTTGTTCTTGTCGATTTTCAATTCCTATACGACGTCTTTTGTTATCATATTGAGTTGCTCTCTCTGCTCTTCGTTCTTCCTCCTCGTTTTCACCCACACCATTCGGTCCTTTGTTTCCTTCTGCCGCGGTATCTCTTTTTCTCCTCATTGTGTTATTTGAAGATATTCACCAAACCTCTAAACACTATATTTTGCCCACTAACACACAAAATGCGATGTTACGAATGTCCAGTCACTATAATTATTTACTCTACTTATTAGCATCAACTAAAAAATTAAACTGATCAAATCTGGTAAAAAAAAAATGTTCAATTGCTATATCCCCTAATAATGTCCGCACAACGTTCAAGCACACAATTAATATATTTCCGAAATTAGTGTCCCATTTCACTTTTTCTTATTTTTCACTTTTATTATTTATTTATTTATTTATTCCTGCAACAATAGTAATAAAATTTGAAAATCATTTATCCTTTCCACCCCTCACCCACCCCCACAGCAGACAAGGGTAAGAGTCTTGCAAGCTTATTATTATTCTTTCCTTTTTCACGGAAACCAAATTGTAGACCGAAGTCTACGTAAGTCTCAGACCGTAGTCCTTGACTCTTTCTAAAATTACTGTCAGGTATAATTATCCTGGTCACGGCACCAAATTGTAACATACCCCCCCGTAAAAATCGCCTTTCAAACTTTAACTTTAAAACTCTCCCGCACCGCGACGCATTTACACTACCGTTAAACACCGATTATCGTATTAGCCATGTGATCGTCAAATTTCCTTAGAACCCTGCATCGTGTCCATTAGCAACCGATTCTTTTAGAAATAATAAGCTTGCAAATAGGTGTGGAAAAGATAAATAAAACCACAGTCCCAATAGATACGATTTAATAAACTAAATTCAAGAACTCTTCCCTAGTACTCCTTCAAAGGCTATCCGAAGATGGTCGCGGATTGATGGAGATCCTGTACCAAGATCTCTCCTAGTAATCTCTGCAGAACACCCAAAGACGGTCGTGGATTGAAGACTCCTTGCTTTATCGAGATCTCTCCTTATCACTCAAGGTCTGCCCGAAGATGTACGCGGATTGGTGGAAAACCTAAAATACCAAGATCTCTCCCTAATATACAATACAAGATCATCATAAGACGTTCATGTATTGACGAATCCTCCTGCTTTGACTCCGGTCGTGACCAGAGCCAAAACAGGATGTTTCCGCCTTTCACTAATGTGAAAATCTGGGCGTATCGTCCCCATTTTAAAGTCATTTAGAAAATGACTCCAAAAAGGAGAGTTAGTGGCTCCGACCAAACGAAAACATCGCCACAAACGGTGTACGCCAACTCCTTATCTGCGCACCCCCCGTAGGGAGAGATCCTGGTGAATCGTTGGACCGTCCGAAGACAGCCTGATGGTGGACCGAGGTCCTTGTGTTAATCATTGGCTGAGCCGAAACTCACTTGGAACAGACCGAAGTCCATTAAATGTAGGCTAACGCCCATGTCGTTGAACAGTCCTGAGACCGTTAAGTGCAGGCCGGAGCCCAGTATCGATGAACAGTCCGGGGTCCGTTAAATGTAGGCTATCGCCTCGTTGAACAGTCCTGAGACCGTTAGATGCAGGCCGCAATCCAATATCGATGAACATACCGAAGTCCGATGTCGTGAAGTGGCCCACAGACCAATAGATTAACAGAAGAATTCTTGGCCTCCCACCAAGGCTGGTTTTAAATCGAAGTAATAAAATATTAATGTCTCAAATCCCATCAAGGAACGCAAATAGCCAGCACTGTTTAGTGATACTTCAGTCTTACGACCACGAGCAGAGTTATCGATGCGCCAACGCCCGTATCATGAAGGACCCCTCCTAAACGCGAACGGCTGCCGCCTCGCGCCGGAGCGCTCACGAGTTCGACACCCTTACCAAAAGGGACCACTCCGACCGCGAACAGCTATCGCCTCGCGTCGGAGCGCTCGACGTAACCTGGCATTCAGCCTGAAGGGACCGTGGCACGAACGCTACAGCTTTCGCCAAACAGGTAGAATGCTCTTTAAATCAGATCAATCATAACCTCTGGGATCACTCCAGACACGCGAACGGCTGCCGCCTCGCGCCGGAGTGTTCAATGTGATCGAACTCTACCTCACGAGAGAACTACGGCTCTAATCCGTATCACTAACAAAATTCAGCAGAGTTAAGAGAACTACCAGCTTATCGCCAATCAGGCTTACGCCAATAGCCGTAGTGCGTTCGAGATGGTGCCAACCTCGTCGCTTCAATCTAAAAGATATCTTGCGACTACGTTAACGCCATACCGAGAAAGACTCGCACCGCGCAGCTCATTACCCAGGCATCCAATATATTGGCGCCTAAGTACGAGGCACCGTACGTATCAGACTCGTTGATAAACTGTGTATCTCTGGAAGTGTGTGAGACTCGAAGAGCCGTTTGAATGAGAAAGATCCATACACGCAGGTCAGAACTAAGGCAACTAGCTATAGCGCTAAAGTAACTGACGCCGAATACGAATCAGTCTCGGTAGCAGAATACATTCAGCACAACACCAAAATGCGATGCGAATTTCAATACACGAACACAATTTCGTTTTCCACCATCAATGTAAGTCTCCAAGCGATCTGACCTTACTATAATATATACTTCGCCCATCTATAATAAGACCTTATTCAATGCAATTTCCACCGTTTAGCACTCCTTGGATCTTTTCTCTATTCGGGACACATGCTCTTCGCAACTTTTCATTTAAGCGATATTCACATTTCATTTGGATCATATCTATCTGTCAGAAACCAAGCTGCTCTTTATATAATATTTTATCAAACAAACTGTGCTGTGTATTACCCACATACTGCATTTAGTACAGTCACCAAAATGCATCTGCCACCCTCGTACACGGAAACCCAAGTGAAGAGTCTCCAGAGCACGACCTCTTTACAGGAAATCCATACGCGCCGTTCAGAACAAAGGCAACTATGTAATAGCGCCAGAGTAACTGATGCACATGCGGATCAACCAACTGAAGGCGACAATTAAATTAATTAAATGATACGCCTTATCATGCTTCTAAAGCACGGTGTTAGAGAGCGGAGACTAAACACGATATGTGTATTTTAGTATACGCGCCCGACTGCGAGCCTTACTCTCCCACATTTACTTCTACTCTTCGGAGAGAGCATTTTTGCGAGAGATCCGGCTCTGTTAGTAATATTTTCAACCAAAGTCCAATACGTGACCGTACGGACTAAAGTTTCGCAGAGACAAGTCACTGCGTGCGAATTAATTGGATATACTAGGCGCATATCATGCAAACAGCCGCACTTATGTGGTCTACAATCCGTAGAATGCAACCACAAAGACTACTGAAGCACAATACACCACCAAACAATATCAAACATATTTAGTAATCTAAATATGCTTAATAAACGGGACGTGCGCAAGCGCACCGTCCCTCACTCTGTTTACGGCAGAGCTACGCGATCCAGAGGCGCCCGCCAAGCGTTCGTCTCCAGCCGCGCTCGCCTCGCCCCACCTCACAGGTATACCAGCGCGCCGCGCGTTTCTCCATTCGCCCGCGCGCATAAAAAACAAACTTTAATCTTTTAATGCCAATTTGTAGTGTCTCTTTATGTGAGTAAAATATTATATGGAGACATTTTGATCCGGCACTTAGTTTCGGAATTAATGAGCAAAATATATTTAAAATTTTGGCTTTTATATTTTAGATATAATAAACATTAAACTAACTTTATATCGATTCCTACATGCCATACGAATAAAGTTTTTATTAACTTATTATTTCCCAGACTTTTATTAATATTATTATAATATCTGCATTGATATTGCAATCCGCCTCAATCAATTATTCATAAAAATAGAATTTTATTTATTTAATTTTATAATGAGGCTATGGTCGCCACAAAATCAACAACAAGAAAGACATCTCAATTAGGTTTTTTTTATAAAACGTAAACGTATCCAGAAAAGAGCTCGGTGGCTCAGTGGTTGGGCCAATGGACTTGCAATATGGAGGTCCCAGGTTCGAATCCCAGCTAGGGCAGCCATGTACCAATGAGTTATCCTCGGCTTTTTCGACGGAAAAACTTACGTACATTTGCCGAGTGCTCTCAAAACGGTGAAGGAAAACATCGTGATGAAACCTGCATGTCGTAGAAGAAGAAAAAAACTCTAAGGCATGTGAAATCCGCCAACCCGCACTGGGCCCGCGTGGTGGATTACGGCCCGAGCTCCCTCGATGTAAGGGAAGGTCTGTGCCCGAGCAGTGGGGCAATATAAATAGACTGATGATGATGAACGTATCCAGAACATCGTCATTAATTTAAATACTAATCTCATCTCATCCCACTAATCCCATCCCATCTCACTTTCCACTAATATAAATGTTGTCCGGCAGACGGTTGAAAATACGAAAATGGCGAATAGGTGGGGCCCTCTGCTACCTAATTTTACCTAGATAGATGTTTGTTCTTCTTTCATGCAAAAACTAATAAATGGATTTTAATGAAACTTTACAATAATATAGCTCATAAATCAGAATAACACATAGGCTATAATTTTAAAAGATCCTGAGCAGACGAAGTCGCGGGCAGAAGCTAGTATTTAATAATCCATGTTGCTATCCTCTTATTGATTCAATTGCTGCGCGTTGAAAACATGACGATCAGGAAACGTGTGTTTGTGGAGTATCCTATCACTTTGTAGTACGTAATTGCCCCATCTAATAAACCCTTCACTGTCCAATCTGTTGCCGTCAAACAAAAACCACTCAGTCCGAACCATTACTTTCGCTTCACCATACGAGGATCAGGAAATCCATGCACAATTGGAGCAAGTAATAAGGAAAGGCCTCAATCGCTCGGTGCACCATCATTGGGGCTGAGCATTGCATCAGATCAGCAGGGGAATGGTCAATAAAATGAGTTATGTGCATCCGCACTGGGGCGCTGGTGCACTGTTTAGTTCCTGTAACAGTTTATAGAGAGGGGGGCAGAATATTTGCGACTCATTCTAAAGATAGACTTACTTGTTCCCTTGTATGACGCTTAGACAAAGAGTGAAAAGGTATGACGACGTATCATTAAATTTCGTCATTTAATAAGTTTTCCACTCAGCAATATGATGTTTGATCTTTTTTTCTTTTCTCGTGTGGTTGTGACACCTATTTGTCAGAGCTATTCAGGCCTCTGACGTGGCCTAACGACTGCTGCCGAGCGACAGCAACCGGGACCAACTGCTTAACGAGCGCCCCGAGGCACGGAGGGGCTCAGATGAAAGTGTCACTAGCGGTCACCTATCCAGGTGTCCGATCGTTTTCAACGGGTACTCGCAACTGGAGCACGAGATATATGACGTTTGTTGAGTCGAATCTTTTTGTCCCCATTATATTTAAGTAACTCAAATAGCCTCAAAGTGTTACATACAAAGTTAGGTGCACAGATTCCATGAGCACGCTTTTAATAGTCGCCAAGGGATGCCGCTTACTATTACGCGATGTAACATGAATTACAGTGACAGCGTTGCGTTTAGGTTTAGGTAGTCTAATGGCCACGACATCTCTTCTATTGTCACTGTATCAAGTTCACTATTCAGTCACATTTCGTTCTCAGACCTAACTGCTCACTGAACTAGTTACGTTATACTTTTTTGGAAAATTCTTCCCAGTGGGAAAGGGCAACTAGGGCATACAGCCTGGTCTGATGTTAGTAGAATGTCTGAATTCTTATAAATACATACATATATACGAAGATAACCTAACCTAAACCTACGCACAACCCTCCCAAACCCCTAAACGAAATAACTCAATGATCCACGCAACCATCAAGCTATGCAAAGGAAACCTTGCTAAGAGCACAAAACTTCACAAACACGACTTCTTTCGAGCACTCCAACTAATAGAAACGTTCGCGGACATCTCCTGATTAACTTAACGTGATCATTAATCACTAAATACCACGGAAACTATTTAATTGGAATTTTCACAAAAAAGTAGCTAATGTCGTTTCACGCGCTTTTCAAGGAATCCAGTTACGTTATACGTTCTGCATTACTCATCTCTAGTGGGTGCTTCGACCCCATTCCTACTTTACGATTCGCAGAGCCTATTTGTTCTCCAGATCGCGTGTTGCTGATCGCGTAACGTTCCCCGTTTCCCGTTTATGACGGCTGTGTCGATCGCCAAATGTAATCCCTCATTTACCAGAGCCGTTACACTCGTTAGTAGCGAAACGTTACTGTTTTATGACGCTTTTAATATTCGGTCTGTTGGTTTTGTATGGTTTACACCATTTTCATTTAGGTACGTCGTGTGGTACATGTTTGTTCATCTTGTTACCTCGTAATTTCCCTCGGGAACTCAGCCAGAGTAAATTATGCATAAGATGTTTAGAAAAACCAGCGATGTATGTCGCTATCTAGTGCTTTAGTGTCTAGTTGACTACAACTTCCATTTTTTTCCTTGAAAGGCCCGTCGAAATGTAGGCGTATGACGTAAACGAATGATATAATAGTGTCATGTGCTTGTATTTTGGTTTGATGTGCAACAGGCGTGTAGGCAGATTGTGAGTCACGGCATAACAGTCATTCCTCTTTTCGGCTTACAGCCAAATAGAATGCCGTCTCATCTCTCGCGTAAGACACCTCAATTTAACATCGTCAACAGACATCTTCAATTCTTCACCTTTTAAATGTGTTAATGTTTCGCCGGTACCGCGTAATTTAATCAATTGTACGGGCAACAGCAGATCAATGGTAACACTTGCAGTACGAATTCCACTCTTATTACGCAGATAATAAGAACGGTCCAAAGTCCAAAGTGTTACACTAGATCTGTTGTTAACTGTACGTTACATTCTGTAATGTTTTTAAGATATGTTGCTAAAGATTTTTGCCCTCTTTCTATCTTTTCTACTAATCAATAGAAACATAATTCCTTGTCTTCAAAGTCAAATCTCTTTATTGCAAGTAAGCACGTCGTATAAGGGAACTGTCCCAATAACCGTCACTTTTTGAACTTTTCACTTTTGATTTTGTAGCCACGGCCGTAGTATAAGACCCACAGGGACTGAAATGGTGCAAAGATATAAACAATTTATTTATATTTTATTTAATTAAATAATGTTTATTTAATTTTAAGATTAAATAAGTTATTTTTAGACTTATATGAAATAATACCCCTTTGCCCGGTATCCGGCATGTCCTTGTACAGATATCCGACATACCCATGTCCCAATAGCCGTCATATATATATATAGTTTTTCTGTAGGTAATGTATGACGTATATATATGATTGATCAAAGTGTTATAGTGTAAATGGAACACCTGATTGGACAAGCTTTATGTTTTCGACATTCCGACATTTCTCAAACCACTATTAAACCAAAATAGTCAAAATATTCATTGTTGCTGTTCCAGCCAGTATATATAATTCAGGTCATTATGCCTATAAATACTAATGCACCCAAAGATGTTTTTTTCTCTCTACCCTCAAAAAGTGAACAGTGTTAGAATTTGTGTCTTGTATTAAATTAATTAAATATATTATTAATTATATTAGTTTATGTGTCTAAATTACGCCAAAAACACGTTATTTAGTGAAATTGTGCATTGTAATAGTGGACAAGTGTTATCTCGCAAAAACTCCGACATTACATAGTGTAAAATCCAATTGACTTTTTTTTAAAGAAAAATTAACGACTTTTTGTGGCAAACTTGTTTCCAAAATGAAGTGCTTCCAGTGCGAGAATGATCATAGCGATGAAAATTTGATACTGTGCGATGGTTGTAAACGGAACGTATGTCTTAGTTGCAGCAACCTAACAAGCAGCGAGGCTCGTGTCATGGGGGTTGGAACCCAAACGCACCCTCATCTTTCTGTGTTCGCCTTGCCGCGAGGCCTTATTTCAAGTGCCTAAACCGATCAAAGCGTATGATTGTGTACGTGAGGAATTGGACGAAATAAAAAAAAACAGCTTTCTGCACCAGTGACTCATGCATTTTCTACTGCTACTATATCGGCGGAGATGGCAGAGCGTGATCGCAGAGCAAATAACGTGATTCTTATTGGTCTCCCTGTAATGGATACGGGTGACACAGCTATTCAAGGGCCCAATGATGAGGCCACTGTCAGAAGGATCCTGGTGGAGATTACGAGTGAACAGATGTCTTCTGACAAACTGGTGAAAGTGTTGCGACTTGGTAAACGAGACAACAGTAAACCGCGCCCCATGAAAGTGCTCCTCAAGTCTCGGCATGATGCAGTGAAGGTCCTTAAAAACAAGAATATACCCATGGAGGTAAGAGTGTATGATGACAAGACACCGATGCAGCGGGACGAGCTAAAGGAGCTGAGGCAACGTCTTCATCTACGTAGCTGAAGACGCTACGTACCGAGAGTGGCGAGTTAGACCTCACTATTAAGTATGTCAGGGGTGTGCCGAAGATAATCAAACAAAAAAACTATTTGACCCATTATAATTGTCACGGAGACCTGGTTGAACAGCAGGGACAGAAACAGCACATTTAGACAAGACCGGAAACATCGACCTAAGTCGCAGGGTGGCAAAACGCGTGGTGGCGATGTTGCCATATAATATGTCAGAGACCGTGTCAACGGTATACCCATTATTGCAAGAACTCATAAGAAGTATGTAAGTTGTCTTACGGATATTCAATATAACTCTCCACCATTTCCTTGTTGTCTATGGGGTCTATCGACCCGATGATAGACCAGATATATGGAAACGACGTGACTCTAAATTATTGGCTAACTTGGCTGTTGCTTCAGCGAACAATGTGATAGTTATCGCTGGTGACTTCAACTACTCCGAAATCCTATGGCCTCAAGACATCGAACAGGACCTCCGGGACCCGAGGAACTGTTTAAGAACATGTTTCTCAACAGTAATCTTCATCAATTGGTCTCCCAGCCGACACGTTTCCGCACAGGCAACACTCCATCCTTGCTCGATCTGATCATGACAAACGATGAAAACTTAATCACTGGAATATGTTATAAAACCACCTATAGGAAAGATTGATCATTGCGTACTAGAGTTCAGCATCCAATTTCTGATACAAGGAGCCCACAGTCAGCCCAACCTTAAAAGATATTACCATTACATGGACTTTGACAACTACATGGAGGAACTGGAAAAGGACCTCGAAATCTTGTAACCTACTACTGACGTGGAGCGTTTTTGGAGACAGCTAAAAACCATAGTGGATCCAAACACAGACAGACACTCTCCGCTTAAAAAAAGTGAAGAAGAAGAAAGGTAATAATCCCTGGATCAATGACAATATATTGAAACTTGTATCTGAGAAGAGAATACTTTGGGATGTTTATATTGGCACAAAGGATGACGAGGACTACCAGCGCCAACAATCATTGTGTGGCAGGAAGCAGAAGGAGCAGGAGACTGTATGAAGCAAAACCACTGGATAACGGACAAAAACCATTCTATTCCCATCTGCGAAGGTGCATGTCATCCAAAGTGAGCATTCCACATGCAATGAGGAACCATAATGGCGACCTAGTTACAGACCCCACCGACATAGCGGAAACCTTCGCGCAGTAGTTTCAGAAAGCCTATTGTCGTGAACTAGATGTGACCATATGCCAACAAGTGACTACATTAGCCCGTGTGGAGCACTCGATCTGTGACATAGACTTTACACCCAAGGATGTTGAGAAAGTTCTAAAAGGACTCGACACAGGCTCTGCTCCTGGATCTGACAACATTCCCAGCATTATTCTAAAAAACTGCAGCAAAACACTTGTTCCTGTTCTCACTGAGCTTATGAGGGTGGGTGTCTTTTGAGGTCGGACATGTCCCACTTGACTGGAAACATGCTGTAGTTACACCTGTGTACAAATCCGGTGATAAAACAGACCCTGCCAAGTTTAGGCCAATCAGCTTGACAAGTATTGTGGGTAAGGTGATGGAGAGACTAATATGCAACCAACTGAAGAATTTCCACAACAGAGAAAATGTTATATCGCTCGGCTCGTGCGCGGTGGTTCACAGGCACCTAACATAGACATAAAATTCAGAATGCGTACTTTCTAATCATTTATTTCAATAACTATCAGGATGTGATTTTTATATTCAGTTACCTTCATAACTCAATGTATAGGTGTCTTGGTACTGTTATGTTAGGTTGCTATGAACCACAATGCATGCGCCGAGAAATAATTTACAACATTTATCGTGTGCTTGAGGTAAATCCTAAGATTTACCAAATTAATGATGGTAAAATTTCGAAATGAACGATAATCATAGGTCTAAAAAGGCCGTACTGTGCAATTCCTCTTATAATTCGGATGCCAATACATTTTCCGAAATAACATGAAGTGGAATGGTATTTCATGTTATTTCGGAAAATGATTTGTCATCACGAATCATAAGAGGAATTGCGCATGCGGCCTTTTTAGACCCGCTGTTCGGACTTTTACTAATAGTAAAATCTCAGGATTTACTGGTAAATCTTAGAATTTACGTAGTTCGGGCTTTTACATTAACATATATTATAGCGGTATTTCAAGCCGAGACATATGCTATTAGTGCATGTTCCAAGAAGAATATGTATAGTCAGGCAGCTCTAATGGCCTTTGACAATTGTCACATACCTATCGTACGGACTCGGGACTGGTCCTCAAATGTGTTAGATCAATGGATATGCTTAGTCAACACAATCGGGTATTTGGGTACCGGGTCATGTTGGCATAAGGGCAATGAAACGGCTGACGAACTGGCTAGAAAAGGCTCACACACAGTCCTTATAAACGGGACCTAAACCATTCGTGAGATTCGCAACAAGTACAATTAAGATGACCCTAAGGGCCAATGCCAAGGACTTGCCCAAACTGGAGTGGAAAAGCATCAAAGAGTTGAAGCAAACCAATGTCTTCATTGGCGAAACAAACACATGGTGGTCAAGGAAACAGTAGGAATCAGATGCGTCATGTTTGGCTGTCAAATAAACGATTATTCTTATTCATTAAGCGCCATAAATCAAACGAAAGAGTAATAATCACTTTTTCTTGAAATAATTGCGTAGAGGATTAAAAAATAGACGAGACAAACAGTTGGCAGACGCTAAACATGATTTAAATTTGGTTTTGTTCGATACCGGTATTACGGTATTACAGCTGTCAATACCGGTACTGGAATACCGTTAAAATCGGTCCGGGATCCCGGTATTACAGGATCCCGGTATTCATACCCTAGTCCTGAGTGGAGTTCCCCAAGGATCTGTTTTGGCCCCCACACTTTTTGGAATTTTCATCACAGACCGAATTGCGCTGATAGACTCACAATCTGCATTTTTTGCTGACGATGGGAAATTCTTTGGCAACCCACTCATAGTGTCTGGACAACTACAGAGCGATCTTAACAAGCTCCAGGAATGGACGAAGCAGTGGCTAGTCAAGCTGAACAAATCGAAATGTGCTGTGTTGCATCTAGGTAGTAGAAATCCTGGCGTGGTATACACCATTGATGACACTGATATAAACACTGTGGAATCCCAAAAGGACCTTGGAGTTGTGGTTACAAAAAATCTAAAATGGGGAGAACACATTAATGGCATTGTCAAGAAGGCTAATTCATTTATGTATGTTATAAGGAGATCCTTTCAATATATTACATCCGAGGTTCTTGTCAAAATCTACAAAACATACATTAGGCCTCTTCTGGAATATGGATTTCAAATATGGAACCCATATTTTATAAAGGACATCCTACCTACCTACTACCTACTTGAGGGCGTGCAAAGAAAGGCAACAAAGATTCCATATATTAACCTGCGCAAAAAATCCTATGAAGAAAGGCTTAAAATCCTAGGTATTCAAACCCTGGCAGAGCGTCGACTCAGAGGTGATCTAATTGAGACATATAAAATTCTCACGTACAAATATAACCTCCTATATCTCCAACGTTTCTTTGAGACTAAAGACATACGTCTATTGCAAGGACACCATATGAAAATCTACCGCACTATCGCCAATACCAAAATCGCTCATCACTTCTTAAGTACCAGAGTTGTCAACGCATGGAACAAACTGTCTGATGATGTAGTATCTGCACCATCAGTGAACTCTTTTAAAAATCGCCTCGACATGTGGTTAAAATCAAACATTATATAAATAAGCAATATGTGTAGTGAATCGTATGAACATTAGACGACATAGACCGAACTTACCAACACTGTGATATAGACACACTAGCATTGTGCTGCCTGTCTATCAAATTATTATTAATAATAATAAAATGCACAAAAACGTCCTGAACCATAAGAAAACACATTGTAATGTTTGGGACGTTTTTGTGCATTTGGGGATGTTTTGTGTGGTTTGGGAAGTTAAAAAATATTATTTTACGAGTACTGGTGTGGAAAGTAAGCAATATCTCTATAGTTATCTATATATCATATAGATGACGGGTACTGGTACATTTTGCTGTTTGGTTGACCCAATAGCCGTCAACGAATTTAAAATGTTATTATTTAATTAATTAAAACAAATAGGCATCAAATCAAATTACAGAATGATATTAATATTAATAAGGTTTCATTTTAAACATCAACACTTACAAATAAGTAAATACATGAGCCAGCGTTGGAAAAAAACCGTAGTCATTAAAAACAGCAGTTTAGTAATCGAACTTCGTAACTTTTTTACAAAAACGTGAACACAAACTATAAAGTGATATTATATTATGTTATTTGATGTTTTATTGTATTTTTGCCAGTTAATTAGCAGCAAAACAGTATTTATTTTCATAATATTGCAGAGAAAACGAAATAAACTACCATTTTCGTGAGATATAGGTAATTTAAGTTGACTTGACGGGCATACGTACATTGACGGCTATATGTACACTTACCTTACATGTTTGGACTTCAACATATTTTTTTTGAATTTACATTTACACCACTTTGCAATGAAATGGTGCCAACGCTGAGGAGAAAAAGTGGCAAAAAACTGTCAGCGGCACATATTTTCAAATTACTTAATAACTAGGTACATAACTATTACTATTATTAGTAACTCCATAATAGAGAGTTAGATACAGGGATGGGTGGCTGGAAGAGTCTCAGGACAGGGATGGATGAAAGGGGAGGGGAAGACCTTTGCCCAGCAGTGGGACGACTTATAGGTTAACAAAAAAAGTAACTCTATCCTTCATGCGGAACCGGCGACATACATTTAAGGATTATTACATTACGAACTCTTGGAGCCGCTGGGAATTAATGTATGAAATTTAAAATATCAGAAATTGATTCAATTTTGAGCTCTATCGACTGTTTCGGAGTCACCGGGACTAAATCTGTTTATCTGTAATTTACTTTTGGAGTCGATGGGAAAGAATTTTGGAGTCAGCGGGAATGACCCATTCATGTTCATCTATACCATAAATTCTAAAATATTGATGACCTGCCCATTGACCGATGTATTTAAAGCAATAAAGTAAGTATATGAATCTGGTTTACAACATTTACTTTCAGAACTTAAGTATGTGTTCCATAACATATAATTCCTTGTATTCCTCTCATTATAGTTTTCAATGCACGTTGCTATGGCAACTCGAGAATATACCGCGTGAGAGAAAGTCCCAGACGGCTGCAATACTTCACGGCACCATCGTGAATACAGATAACATCATTGTGTACAATTAGACCCCTCTATTAGCAGTATTATCGAGTGTATTGGCGATGACGTCGTCAGCTCGCTCGGATGACTTCAGTATGAAATCAGCGGCAGTTTTTGCGTGAACTCATGAAATAATGACGTCTATATTTATGCGCTTTTTGCATTGATCTCCTATAAACAACTAGATACACAGTCTGCCTTCTAAAAATGTCCGAGCGCAAAGAAGGTCCAAACGGATGAATCACCCTCATTTGCTTTATTGAACATTATTTGGACGTTAACAGTGGACCCATATTTCGACGTTTTTTAAATTGTTTTAGTAAGACCTTTCTATATCTAGTTGTTTATAGGAGATCAATGGCTTTTTGTGATTATACGAGCTATTTACTCAGAAATCTACAAGACTAAATGTCTTAGGCTAAGATTCAGAGGCAATATCACTTTTTAAACTTACACGGTTTGTATACATATTTATTGGATAAAAACGGGAATTACCGTGTTTAAAATTACCGTATGTACTCGTGGCCATGATGGCTGCAATGCTGTCGAAATATCGAGACATCAATAATAAATGTTTAACACGGTAATTCCCGTTTTTATCTAATTAATTCAGAGACAATTTTTAGCACGGGCTTAGAATGAGGTCGCTCTTAGAACTGTTAAAAATATACTTTGAACGAACGCGCTCACCCTAAGCTCACGTTCAAAACTGTCTATGAATCTCGAGCTTTCAAATCAAATCATTTATTTGCCAGAATACATGAAATCCCAGGATGGTGAATTACAAAGTCCAGTATAATATTCTACTTGTTTGCAAGCTTCGTCTTTGTTGTTTATAAATCTTCCGACAGGAACAAAAAGTCATTGTGGAGATCCAGTGATGGATCAAAGTTCTGGCGAGCTCATGCCCGGGTAGAGAGGGTATACCTCAAATACGCTTACTTTCCCCCCGAAGTTAGGTGAAAAGACCCGAGTCGTCTTACAATGGAACACAGATAAATGTGTACAGGAGTTTTTAAGGTTGCGATTTTCTCAAAAACTACTTGACCTATTGCAAAAATTCTTTCACTGTTTGATAGATAAAAGTTAAAACTATGTAACTGTAAAAGAATTATTAAATTCGGTCCAGTAGTTTTTGAGAAAATCTCCACTTTATTGCGGCCCCCTGTCTTCGACTGTAGAATATCAACTCATGGTAATGGACAATGGTAGTCACTATATACAGTCGCAAAGGCGACAGGAAAGGAACAGTAATACGAAAACGAACATGTTTACAAAACGATTGTCGCGTGATAAAGGGAAAAGTCAGCGAGCGGAACCGGCCACAATGTCAGACGATTTAATCGTACAATGCACCGCGCATAACTGTAAGTTACGGGGAACTTCCTGATGGACTGAGATGCCAGTCCTCTGTGGTGGATTGTACGTCTTGATCACAAGGTCGATCGAGTACCTTCGAACCTTCGTATAACGAATATCATTCATTTGGTATTAGTCATTCTACGATTAAACGACCTGGTCCAGTATCGTTGACCTTTAGTTGTATTGTAATGGACGTACGATCTAATTTCGAATGGCAATGGTAAAGTGATTGGGTGTCGAGATCTAGTTCTAACCCCAATAAGATTAACGTGTGTATCTGTGTCTAAATGTGGCATCGTAGTTAGTTTTTGTTTTGTTTGAAAGGTGGTTCGATTGAGAGAGGACATAACATAGCTATCTGTTGTGATTGGCTGGCGTGAAAATTGCGGCGACAAATCGCTAATTTGACGGTGGTGTGAATGCAACTTTACAGTAACTTTTAGTCAATGATGATTAGGTTTCACGGAGCGTTGCGATAATAACAACTTGTATTGCTGATTACCTAAGCACTCCATCCCCCCTAAACCATACCAAAAGCTCATACACGAACACCGTACAGCGCCTCTGTGGCTTTGTTTGGAACCCTACCTCACCGGGACATCAGTGCAACGTCGCCAGCTACGTAACCAAACAATTCATATTGAAATGTATGACAGCTAACTCACTTGGCGACGGTTTGCAACGTCGCCAATAGGGAATTTCAATATGAATAGTTTGGATACGTAGCTGGCGACGTCACACTGACGTCCCAGTGAGGTAGGAATCTTAGCCAGTTCCCTAGCCAGCAATCCGTTGCCAAATGTTTGTTCTAGATTGACCCGCTGTGATACTATTTATTCATTTATTTATTTTAATGGACTCATCAGTTCGTCATTTGCCAATGTCATGTTACAGAATATTCAAAATATCATATCGTCTTCTCTTCATCGCGAGGAGTCGCCGTAGCGTCGTCACTCTGGACGAAGCAGCTCGACAGTCACGTTCACCCAAGGCTCATAGTGGGACTCTTGCTTGACTATAGCGCCAAACTTCAGATCCTGCATGAATCCTCCAATAATTTCACCATATTGTCATTCGCGAACATTTTCTGATTAATTTAATGTGATATTAAACACCCAACGCAGACATTAAACTGAAAATTATCAAATAATTGCGCAACGGTCGTTTCCCGCCATTTTCAAAATCCCCCTGGGATACTACTTATTGAACTTACGTGTTTTTACCGTGGGATCACAAAAATTAAGAACGGCTAACTTGAGGTTGATTACTTACTTCAAAACTACCTTTGTGAAGCTGTCTCAGCTTAGATTTACGATCCATTGTCGCTCTCACCTGAAACAAAGACATAAAAAGCATTAATTGTGCGCAGGAGTTTAGTCGGGGTCGACGTCTCAATGACTCTCTACAATTCTGACCTCAAATTGAAAGTAAAAGGGAAATCCCAAGGCACTGCTTTTACTTGACCATCCTTTTACTGACACGCCCACTGTTACGTCATTTTGCATACTTTGATATTAATTTTAAAATATATTTAGGTATGTACGTACGGTGTAACGGAAAGGGTTATAGGAAGCCGAAGGGAGGGTAATGATATATGAGTATTGATAAAATGTAATAACTAAACAATTTTTGTTCCAAGACTTATCGAATAAAAAATAAGACAATGTCTCAAAAAAAAATCGATCAGTTGAACGGTACAAAAGCCTGAAAGGTAAAAAAATCGCGATATACGAAAATCCTGTTTCCACAACTGGTCAACATCAATTTAATGTATATTTTGTTCATCATCAGTCTATTTATATTGCCCCACTGCTCGGGCACAGACCTTCCCTTACATCGAGGGAGCTCGGGCCATAATCCACCACGCGGGCCCAGTGCGGGTTGGCGGATTTCACATGCCTTAGATTTTTTCTTCTTCTACGGCATGCAGGTTTCATCACGATGTTTTCCTTCACCGTTTTTGAGAGCACTCGGTAAATGTACGTAAGTTTTTCCGTCGAAAAAACCGTGGATAACTCATTGGTACATGGCTGCCCTAGCTGGGAATCGAACCTGGGACCTCCATATTGCAAGTCCTTTGACCCAACCACTGAGCCACCGAGCTCTCTTTTTTTCTATTTTGTTAAATTAATGTAAATAGTCATCCGGCCTCTGACGTGGCCTGACGACTGCTGCCGAGCGACAGCAACCGGGACCAACTGCTTGACGTGCGCCCCGAGGCACGAAGGGGCTCATATGAAAGTGTAACACCCATACATAGCGGTCACCCATACAGGCGTTGCCCACGCCCAGCGTTGCTTAACTTGTACGATCGTTTTCAACGTATACTCTCAACTGGACTATCGATTCTTTCACTACTCTTCTTTCATTCATCGGCTATACCAAATACCCAATGAAATAGCTCTTAGCCCATAATATTAATCAACGCCATGAATTGCCAACGATATCAATGACAGTCCAGTCGTTGATTCGTATCGTTAATGCGAGGTCACGTGCTCGTGACTGCAATAAATATTCAAGCTAAGTAAGCTTCAAATAGGGGCGTGTGTACCTAAGCTAAGTAAGCTTAGGTTAGTTTAGTTTTAGTTTTGAAAGTTCTTTATTTGCATAATGATACAAAAAACATGTACACCAAAAACATTGCAGTGGCTTACATTAACTTAACTTAAATTGTTTCTCAGGTTACGAACCTCTTAAAACTTGTTCACTGATCTTAATTCACTACACTAGTTCACATCACAATAATATTTTACAATAATGCATTTGTATGCGCATTTTAGTTAAATGTACATATATATAATGAAGTAAGCTTAGGTACACACGCCCCTATTTGATCGCAGCACGTGCGCCAAGACAACAATGACAGATGAGACATCTTATCTTACAAGATCTTATTTATGCCAATGCTTGCTTGTACATCCAGCTGTTTCCCCGATTTCATTGTATTGTACTGACTGCACGTCTATCATAATTTAAACTTCTTGCATATCATCATTATGTCTACCAATGTTTCTATTTATTTATTTTATTAATGAACTCTACAGTTCGTCTTTGCCAATGTCATGTTACAGAATATTCAAAATATCATAGTCTTCTCTTTCTCCAGAGGAGTCGCCGTAGCGTCGTCACTCTGGACGAAGCAGCTCGACAGTCACGTTCACACCCGAGCTTGTAACGGAAACTTTTGATAAAAGCTTGAAACTTCAGATCTTGCTTGAATCATCCATTAAATTCACCATACTGTCATTCACGAACATTTTCTGAATAATTTAACGTGATATTAAACACAAAATAACCACTGTAGACATTAAAAGGAAAATTATCAAATAATTTCGCAACCGTCGTTTCCCGCCATTCTTAAAAGCCCTCTTACAATATCTATACTCATGAGTTTGTACGTATAAATGCGGTCAGGCCGCAGACCGACAGAGAGTGTTTGTTCTCCAAAAGAGAGTGATAAGGCTGATGTCCAAGGTGCCCTGGAATACACCAGCTCGGGAACTATTTAGAAAATTAGATATTCTGACATTTCCTAGCCTGTACATATTTGAGGTGTCCAAGATTGTACGAATGAACCTTACAAGATTCTCAACAATTGGTTCTGACCACTGCTACAACACACGAAACAGTAAAAACAAGAACGTTCTGTCTGGGGTGTCCCACAGGCTGAAGAAATCCGCAGTGCGTCTGGTATAGAGGCCCTCAGATATACAATGCCCTTCCGATTGAGATCAGAGACGGTGACTTGTCCTTTGCAGTATTCATTAAAAAATTAAAAATATTTCTGCTTAAAAAAGCGTACTATACCCTGAATGAATTTTTAGAAGACAATGAAAAATGAATTATATAAGTAATGGTAATGTAATATGATTTGTAAAATGACTTATAACAGAATATGTTATAAATAAATTTGATTATGATTATGAATAAAAGTTATTCCACGGTTAAAGCCACGGTCTCTTTCTAACTAAAGGTTATTTTAACGAAGTGTGATAGTGACAAAACACGGTCTAAAGGAAGTGAGGTGCAACCACGCGGTTAAACTAAGTTTATGGCTTAATTGGTTGTATTCAATGGATTAAAATTGATCCACTACAACCTCCTTGAAATGGAAGCTTTATGTCTGAGAATTCTTTGCCTATTTGAACACAAATTGACGGACATTAATTTAATTATTTACAAAAATCCCTACTACTAATCCCTACTCCAGTCGGACATGCATGAAGAGTCAGTGCTTAAACTGGGAATAAAGAAATAAGAAAAGAGTAAGTCACTAGCACTCGAGTTATCATTTAATTCAAGACGAACATAATTTCATTAGCTTAGATTAGGCCTAATATGACTCCAATTTCAGAGTAACCAGTAATAGTTAGCTCAATCAGGAATTCTAGTAATCCGGTCACATCAAATACCGACGACGAATCATGTGACTTTCCGATAGGGGTCACAGACAGAGGCAACTGTTGTTAGCGATAAAATTCGGGAACAAATATTTCTGGGAATCGTCACAACTTATTTTTCCTTAGTAATTCTATTGCGGGTACTCAAATTGAGGAAGTGGAGTCACTAGGTAGTATGTAGGTAACGTATGATCGAATTCTAGGGTGGTCTACCTGTGTAGAGACACAACAACCGAGAGACAAACATCCAAAGTAGGTCTACATAGGCCACAGACCACTTCCCCCATAGCCCTGTACCAGGGCGCCCGTGTGAGCGCAAAATTGCTTCGCGACACGGTAACCTAGAAATATTATCGACATGGACGCATCTGTTTAATACGGCACCTCTGTCCCCCGCTTCGTCTCTATGCTATCATCGGTGACAGAATTTTTCGCTTGCAACGGACAATGCCAGATTCTGCCCCACCATCAACCGCAAGTTGTACAAGATAACGAATAAATGTAAAAATATCTCCGTTTTTTATTAAAATTATTGGTTTAAAATAAAGTTTTGTACAAGTTGCGATTCGAAAAAAAAACAGCTTAATTAAGAATTCAGAAAATAGTAAGAAATCGAAGCGATTTATTCATTGTTTTTGTTATTCTTCTATAGGAGTTGCGAGAGTAGTAGAAAATGATACTGATTATGATTATGCAATATGAAACCTGTAATAAGTCCCAACAAAATGATAGGTACAGCTTAAATGGTCAAGTAGTTTTGTAGGTGGGGCAAAGCTCCATTGAAATGTGGCAATGTCTTTTGTACCGATTTCATATCTATTGGGTTAGTGGTCTGTGACATAGGTGGTGGTGGTTCACCATTACTAAATGGATAAGGCGAGATGCAGAAACGATTTCTGCTAGACAACTAACAGCAGAAGAGTTTACCGAAATAATACAGAGAACAGTTCAAATAACTCTAATTTGAACAGCACTTTTGACATCTCCCAGGACGGGAATAAACAATAGACTCCTGAAGCTTTTCGCAAAGTAAATAACCTGAAATGTAACACAAGTATTTGCTCAAATAATAGGCTTGTCTTTCGAATAAATACAGAATTTCGCAGGACAATAACAAAATGGCTTCTGCAAAGACAAGTTATTGGTTGATGAAGCAGAATAAATACGTAAAGTCGCAATTTAACGTTTTTCATAATGATTTAGGGAAAATAGGTATTTAAATTGGAAAACGGGCCGTAATATTGATCATAGAGCAGAATCAAGCTTTGTGTTCATTTTTAAGATATTACATATTTGTAGCTGTAAGCCTCCCAAATAAAATTAAATAAATAAATCAAATGAGATTTACCTCAGTATAAAATTCTTGAAAACATAGCATAGCCTAAATCTTGTCTGCATAAAAAAAGGTTCAGAATGCCGCATGGCATTAGATTCGCCTGTACATCAATTGAGTATGAAGAATAAATGAAATCAAATATTCTAGATAATAATATCCAGCATAAAACGTTAAGGATGACCTAGCCGTGGCTTGCGTCCTGCGATCAGTTGAAACGAATACCCCGCCTCTTTTTCTGCTGTCGTTACCTACAGGATGTAGATCGCAGACATCAGATCGCTACCTACTGGTCGTTAAAATGCCCAGAAAATGAGGCGGGGCATGGGTTTCAACTGATCGCAGGACGCAAGCCACTAGGTCGCGGCTGTGTGTGTAGGACATTAAGCTACATAATGTAAAATATCGCTGCACAACAAAAACTAGGTAGTTAATTTTAATACAATTTCCAAATTGAATTAAGCTGGACAAAGATTTGACTAAAAAACAAAGGGCTGAGACGAAACCATTATTTACTAAGACCATGACAGTGCAGAATTTACACCGCAAGCAGACAAATCTCTAAGCCTATTGTGTAGTTGTATTCTTGGAACAATAAGCGCGGGTCACCCCAGTTGACCTTGCGGGGTCAGCTGGGATCGCGACAGACACTTGCGAACGCCCACCTAAACGCCTAATGCGGCCGTTACTCGACGATCGCCGAAATTGATTCGTCCTTGCAACTTTTATTGCGATTAATGCGACTAGAGACATTTTCATATCTTATTATTGCACCAAACAACACAAAAATACAATACTAAATGACAATGCCAGATTCTGCCCCACTATCAACCGCAAGATAACGAATAAATGTAAAAATATCTCCGTTTCATGATAATGCAATATAAAACCTGTAATAAGTACCCAACAAAATGATAGGTACAGCTTAAATGGTCACGTAGTTTTGTAGGTGGGGCAAAGCTCCATTGAAATGTGGCAATGTCTTTTCAGTATGAGTATAGCTGACTCGAATTCTGGAATAGTTTGGTTTGATATTGAATTGTAGGTGAAGTTATATGCAAAACCCGGTGGCCGCCTCGAGTAGACTGGGACGACCATTTAAGCTGTACCTATCATTTTGTTGGGGACTTATTACAGGTTTCATATTGCATAATCATAATCAGTATCATTTTCTACTACTCTCGCAACTCCTATAGAAGAATAACAAAAACAATGAATAAATCGCTTCGATTTCTTACTATTTTCTGAATTCTTAATTAAGCTGTTTTTTTCGAATCGCAACTTGTACAAAACTTTATTTTTAAACCAATAATTTTAATAAAAAACTGAGATATTTTTACATTTATTCGTTATCTTGTACAACTTGCGGTTGATGGTGGGGCAGAATCTGGCATTGTCATTTTCCGTTAGCTGAGATAAACACTGCAACTGCAACTCTGAGATAAGAGCAAACTGCAAATACTCAGTTGGCTGTCTATTCAAATAACGTTGCCTAATATAGCAAAGGTATTTTGAACAAATACCCAATAAGCCATCGATCTTAATGTTATTCAAGGAGAAAAACAAAGGTCGATTAAGTAATGGAAGAAACAATGTGGCCCTAATATGGATCCCTGAGGAAGGCCGATGATGACTAAGTGTCATTTCCTATAAAACACGTTGCATAGCGAACTCAAAGGTAGCAAGTAACATATATTTATTAGAATATTCATGTAAACAAGTCAAAAGCCTTGGTTAGAATTAAATACAAGAAGGACGGAAGGTTATTAAAATAATTAGATTAGAAGAGCTTCTTCGTTGCCCTTAGCGAGAGAGGTTTAATTTGCTGAAAATTAAAATTTTCCAGACAAGCTGCGATGATATTGCTATTATGCTCCCACTTCACTTGGCTATTCGTATTCGTTATTGGATGTTTGTCGTATTTGTCAAATACTTGACGTACATGCAAATAAGACAAATATTTTGTCAAGCATACCAACCACACATGGGAATTATGACAAATACGCAAATATGAATAGCCAAGTGAAGTGCCGCCATTAAAATGAGTCATTTGTTTTTAATTATAATCCATCTGATCTCATCTTCTTGCTTTGTATGTACGTATGTAGGAGGGGCTTTGTCTCGGCAATTAAACGCCTTAGTACTAAGCTGTGTACCTACAAACACTACGAGAATTAAACCTCATTTGTCCTCGTCTGGACGTTATTTAATCACGCCCACAGTTAATGGATTTACAAGAAATTTGACGCGAATGCGACCTACTTATGTCACTAGAATTTTTCGCAGAAGCCGAACTATTGTTAGTTCATGTCTTGGTATTAGAATTAAACAATAAAATGACAAAATCTTTTAATATAGAAATTCAGCGTTCTTCAAGAGATTTTTTGTTTGTTTTTAAAATATCTTTATTTCACAAAGGAGCATTATAACTTAATTCCCAGTGTACATTTTCATTCCTAGGTCTAAGTAACATGTAATATAGTTTAAGTTTTTTTCAGGTTGTACCTATTATAAACTTTGGCGATTTAAGGAGAGGAACTATTGATAAACTTAGATTAAATAATATTACTTAAAATAATAAAAGTATAATAACTGTATGCTTGCTTTGTTTAGCTCACATTTATCGCATTTCAAGAGAATTAAAATAATGCAAAATATATTTAAATAGTAGAGATTAATAAAGGACACTAGAGAATAGACAAAACAAACTTGAAGCTAGACAACGACAATAAAAATGATAATCTGCCTAGAAGGACGAATCAAGCAAAACGCATACCCGAGACAGACGAGCGACTTGTGAAGGAGTGATCTCCACACGTCATCGACCTCTGGTCGTGTCGTGTCGTATACTTAGCTATAAATAGGCGGTGACACTGTGACAACAGAACGGACGTGTTAAACGCGGCGTGGGATTGTTTACACAATAAACTAATGAACCTGGGACTTCGCGTTGAGAAGTTGGCAAGTCTAGTGAAGCTCGTTTCAAGGCTTTGGAATAATATGTTTTCGGCGAAAGTGACAAATGAGATGTTATTAACCTTAATAGATTACAAATTAATACGAATGTTGAGGCATTTGAAAATGACGGGAAACGACGGCTGCGAATAATTTACAGCTAAAGTATACAGTGGTTGTTTTGTGTTTAATATCACGTTAAATCAATCAGAAAATGTTCGCGAATGACACTATGGTGATTTTATTGGAGGATTCATGCAGGATCTGAAGCTATAGTCAAGAGTCCCGTTACAAGCTCGGGAGTTAACGTGACTGTCGAGCTGCTTCGTCCAGAGTGACGACGCTACGGCGGCTCCCCTGGATGAAGAGAATACGATATAATATTTTGATATTCTGTAACATGACATTGGCAAATGACGAACTTTCGAGGCAGTGACTGGATGCAAAAGGCCGAGAATTGGCTTGAGTGACGTGATTTGGGAAAGGCCTGTGTTCAGCAGTAGACTAACAAAATGTTAACTAAAACTGTAATAGATGTAGCCAAAGAAGTGTGCAGACAGTAATAATTATGTCGGTCAGTTTGCTTAATGATGGTGTAACAAACAATTCAAGCAAAGAAACGTATGATTAAAACAGTTTTATGTCACCACAATTATCGCCAAACTGGGCGAGGTAAAATTCCTCGACCATTGCACCTGGTTATGTAAATTCGATTGGAAAGTCTGATGACGTGTCGGTAGATGCGTCTGGTGGTTGCTACGTTGCGCTCGCGCAGCGGATTGGCGCACGCGTGTGACGGCGCAAGGTCGCGCAAGGCCGTCTCGGTGCGCATGCGCGCCGCTGCAGCGCAGGTGAAAGGAATTCTCTGAAGTCAGACGTCGCTGTCTTTCCTCTTATATTTTGTGCAAATAATACGAATAGGTTTCTAGTGTGGTCTTAGTTTCTTAATCCTCATTATTATTATGGATGAGTTATTCGGCTAACTCTGTGTGTGTTACGTAGTCCGTACCCCTTGGGATCAGTTAACAGTTTGTTCCATCTAGTCATACAGTATGATTACTTGGATGAAAACAGAATAGTTTTACATACATGTAGAACTACAATCTCTACCCTAAGCTTAACTCCGTGTTTACTTTATCATGTATTTCTGTATCTAATACTTTCTTGGTTACTGTTTTATAGTGTTTTTGTCCAACGACCTCCTTCTCATCTTTTCTACTTTAAAAATCATCGTTATTATTTAAACTGTAGACATATTTTATGTTATACGTCATTCATTTGAAATATTCTTATCGCCTTGAGGCTAAAAGCTTTTACTTATTAACTCAGGCAGATAAATGTTAATTGCTATCAAAATCAAATCTTTGAAAGACAATTACAAGTTTTTACGAAGTAATTAGGATTCCTTTCAAGATCTAAAAGGAATTCTCGTCAAAGCTAATATTCTACCTTATACTATTATATATTCTGTGATTCTACTTAGAAATCCTGCAGTGCGGGTGCACTTGAACACGAAGAAAAAATTACACCGCATTCTATGGAGAGAGCCTAAGTATAGTTTGTATGAGCAGCTCTCCGCTCTTATTGTCACTTTCATTAGCTCAAAAAGCTCTAAGCTCGCTGGTTCGAATTGTATCACAGAAAGAAATATGATTCTATTGAAAATTCTAACCAAGGAAAAGCAAATGAATGGCAGATACTCTGGTCATACAAGGGCGGTATCCGTGATGTAAAATAGGCTTACTCCATAGGTTCTTTGCTCCATGAACTTGAAGGATTTAGATGTCTCTCGGGGCATGCTCAGAGGCTGCGATTATAAAATTGCAATATCATGCGTATGCGGGCCCAGACGGGCGGGGGGTGAACGACCAGACGCCATCTTTATAATGAAATCTACCTCCCCCCTACGCCAACCCTGTACTCGTTCCAACCTGCATATCTAATCTCAATCCCCTACATTAGCGCTGACTTGATTGAAGCCGCTAACGAAGTCTAGATGGGATATTGGTATAAATTAGGCGCTTTTTCAAATAACAAAAAACCCGACTGCAAAAAACTATCCCCTTTTGATTAATTTTTTATACCCTATGACGCTCCCGTAATCAAGACAAATCTAACGATACCTCATACACCAACATCCATCAAGCCGGCTACAGGATGGCAGGAAGGAATGGACATAAACGCACCCGAAACACATGACCCTCCTTCTGGGGCAATCGGGTAAAAATCTGAAACAAGTGGTGACTAAATTGGACACCTCACGTCAGGGTAAAGAAGTAGTAATAAATAATATGGACTAAGATAGTTATTTCTGTAAACTCTTCGAATGTAAGACCCGTATTAATAAATCACTCTCAGCTCAAAAGTCAATTTTGAGAACGACCTCAAGATGGCGTTCCTATTAATAAACGTAACTTAGGGCGCGTTTAGGAATCATGTATCACGTGAGTAACGCCGTATTAATAAACGAAACTCAGTTCTCAAGAGACTGTCAAACTCACGCTTGAGAACGTAGCTGATTGCAGGCGAACCGCGACTTGAGAAAGACATTGTGTGATACGCCCTCAAGGTTTGTTAATAAATGACATATTTGAGATGGTGACCACGTCTCGAGAGTTTATCAGCTGAATTCGCTCTTGAGGGCTGATTTGAGCTCAGAGTATTAATATAATTTATAGGTAACATGAGACTGACATAAGTTGACCCAGAAACTAAACGAAACAGTGTTCCCAAATTCTCGTTGGCAATCGGATAAGTAAAATAGAACGGATAAACACACGCTCGCCTGCCTCTCGTCAGGAAGCTGTCATTTACATTCCAAATATTATACAGGCGCACTGATTTAGTTTGGAAACTGTTGTGATGTACACATTCTGAGAAATATCAGGACTTCCGGAGAATACATAGCTAAAAAAGTGAAAAGACATTGCCACATTTCAATGGAGCTTTGCCCCACCCACAAAACTACGTGACCTTTTAAGCTGTACCTATCACTTTGTTGGGGACTTATTACAGGTTTCATATTGCATAATCATAATCAGTATCATTTTCTACTACTCTCGCAACTCCTATAGAAGAATAACAAAAACAATGAATAATTCGCTTCGATTTCTTACTATTTTCTGAATTCTTAATTAAGCTGTTTTTTTTTACTCGCAACTTGTACATGACTTTAATTAAACCAATAATTTTAATAAAAAACGGAGATACTTTTAAATTTATTCGTTATCTTGTACAACTTGCGGTTGATGGTGGGGCAAAATCTGACATTGTCATTTCAATTAGATTTTAAACATTAAATTCAATACCTACACTTTATATTCGCATGCCATAGAAGTGTTAGAAAGTATTAGGGGCTTACTGTTATGTATCATGTCAGCTAATGATTATACGTATACCTACATTCACACAAATGAATGATTTGACTTTGACTTCGAAAATAAATTCAGCTACCTCAGTTTAAAAGAAAAATTACGAACACATCGGTAGTAGCAGCTTTAAATCGTGCGTGAGTATAGTTAAAAATACACAAAGTATCTACTGGTACTGGTACGGTATCAACCAGTGAAACGTATGCCAAAACTGCATTATTTGATTTCAAAATTCTTTTAATAACATAATGTGCACACTAATCTATCTATTAGTGAAAGTTGGTACTGTTGTCGACTGTACTACAATTCGGAATGCAGCAAACCTGGTAATCATCACTACCCGTCTAAGTCACGAGTTACACACGACTAATACAGACGTTGAGTTTTACAAACAGCGATAACAACTGGCTTACAATTAGGGCGAAATGGCCGTCTGCGGGGATTCATATCCGACTCCATTCAAACTTGGCTGCAACGCGCCCCTTCCGCCGGCGACGGCCACCGCGCACCGGTATGACGACAACCACGCGCAGGATAGATATACTATACATACATGTTTCAATCATTCCTATGATCTTCTTGTTACGAATAAGGCAAGGTAGAAGAAGAATATCATGGCTGAGCTTAAACCAATTTCAGAAAGAGCGGTTAAGTTGTTCAACCACCTGCCGGATGATTTGAAAGCGTTGGAGAGCCACATTAAGTTCAAAGAGAATCTGAGGGAGTTCTTGTTGAGGGGGTGTTACTATAGCATTGATGAATACCTACCATGACGGATGTAAGATTTAATTGACGTTATGTAATGCTGGACTATTGTATTTTGGATTTTTTTTGTTTGTTTTTGTTTGTTTGTTGCTGACATGGAAATTATTAATGAATTGTATTGTATTCAATTATTATTATTATTTTGAAAATTGACATTGATATTGTTGGTATGCTTAATATTAATTCATATTTTATAATGCATTCAAACACAATGTAAAAATTGTTTGTGAATAAATAAACTGAAACTGAACAGAAAGTACCAGCCCTCTTACCATGAACTCTTATAGACCATGACGACCTTAAAGTAAGCTTATTAAGGACGTCATGGTACGAAATAATAAAGTATTATTGAAGTAATCCTGCTATAACAGTTCATGGTAAGAGAGCAAGTCTCTATTCCGAGCAGCGTTGTCAAGAGTGCAGAGTGATATAATGATCGCCTTCGTAAGAAGACGGCAACATAGAATACGAATCTTAATGTCGTAAGCTTTAGTCATCATCGTCAGCCGTTATCAGTTCACTGCTGGACATAGGCCTCTCACAAGGCACGAAAAGCAGAGGCTGTATGCCCTGTTGCTTTAAAAAAAAGCGGCAGATGGAATCCTGTGGAGTTTATATATGACACAACTGTTGGAACTGGCGTAATTGCTGTCACATGCGACCCGAATGCAAAATTGATACCAATTCCTGCTAATGAAGTACCATAAACTGCCATCAATATCAAACTACGTGATAAAATAGAATTGTGAAAATAACATGACCTAGATAAGCCGATCTCCACTCTGGAAACCCAATCCCACAGCTTTGGAAGCATTAACGTGAAGCCATACGACCTTTACTTTACCCCTCAGAGAAATAATGACGGGAGTACGCAAGCGCTGGCGTTCCCCTCTGCCGAGGTACATGCACGAATCGTTCATCGCCCTTTATAAAAACTAGTTGCCGCGACCGGCCGTCATTTTGCGTCCGTACGTATCGCTGAACACATCTCCCGAAAATGGTTGGCTGTGCAGTGGTTTCCTGTAAAAGGCGATCAGAAACATCAAATTTTACAACACACGGTGTTTCTTATTATACGTAAGTAATTTATTTATCAATTTATGCAACTATAACATCAAAAACTGCATTTTATTTTACAAGTCTAACGGCCAAAAAACGATAAATTAGCGATACAAAATCTCGTGGTACGAGGTTGCTTAGAGTAGTGGTGGGAAAATAATTGAACGAATGAAGTGAATGAAGTTTACCTTGCAGTATATTTTAGCATTTTTATTGTTTCATTATTATTAAAATGAAACGTAATGAACGTTTCCTACCTACCTAGTTTTTACAATTATGTACCTAACCGTTAAAGAAGGAACTTGAAAGAAAGGTGAGACTTTGGCGTCTGTCTGTCGCTCACAGCTGGTTTCCTCAACTACTAATGACATCGACTTGAAATTTAGCACAGTTGCAGAAGTTACATGCATTATGTAAAATAACTTTGGAAATATTTTATTGTTTTTTTTCTAAAAATCCCTCAATCCCACTAAAAATAATAGTTCTATATTGTAATATGTATTATAATTAGTGTGAAAGTATGGATGTTTTGATGTCAAAATTAATCAATCACAAGGAGACAGTTCAGTTGGTGATTAAATAGGCTGGATAAAACATTATTTGGTGATTACGTAGGCTGGATTAAAACATGGGTACTTTTCATTCCGGAAAAAATGTAATTCCCTAGTGAAAATGAATTTTGAATAGAAAATCTAAAAAGGTAAAGCCGCGGGAAAAGTTAGTTAGTACACACTAAAAAACTAAACAATCGAACTTGGTATATCAATTTCATTCGTTCCTTCACCATTCAATTCAATCGTTCTTTGTACATACCACATCACTAATTTTTCGTTTGTGGTTGTCGTAAATATTAGTGTAATTACGACGAAATGTTTATTTGTGTGCGTGTTTTATCTTTGTGTGACGATATTATTTTCGTGTGCGTTTATATGGACGTGGCAAATTTTGTTGCGAGTGTGCAGCAATGTGTAGATGTGTGCTGTACGTGTTTACCTCACCTCCCCCAAAAAGTGGCAGAAAAATATGTACGGCTAAAGATAGGTAAGGCAACTCCCGTCCTTATTTCTCTGAGACTTTACCCGAACAACTTAGTTGGGATTTGCTTTCCTCGCCCTTTCCCCGATTACGCTCTCCGAACAAATCTTTCATCAGCATTGCATTCTCTAATACTCTTATCTGCCATCGACGAGGTGAATCTCTCAAGCAGTGTTGCCAGACCTACGGAAATCAATGGCAAATGTACGGATTTTTTGCCTCAACTAAAGCCGCCAAGCCATACAAAAAATACAACGCAGTGTGATTTTTCTGGGTAAAATGTGATCTTACCAGTTTTACCCAGAAAAAACACGCTGCGTTGTATGTAACTGCAAAATTGATGTATAAATCCGATTGCATGCAGCCGGCGCTGTAATTTAAGAACACAAGCACAAGTAAAACTATACAATTCCATTTTCTGCGAATTGTAAAGTTTGTTCTAATTTTTAATTTCTTTACCGGCCAACAACCACATTTCATGGTTTTATTCAGTCAGACAGCTTATTAAAAAGTCCGTAGAACTACCGATTTTTCTAGAGTGAATCTGCGGAAATCTACGGATTTTTCAGCCTCGCCCTACGGAATTTTGAAAAACGAATCTGGCAACACTGATCTCAAGGGCTACGACATAAGTACTCTCTCGCACATTCGAGGTCTTGTTCACGTCATTATCAGCACTTCAGTACATAATATATCAAGGGCCTGTACAGCTACACGTGCGTGCTACGTGCACTGAGTATGTAATCTGGCTCGCGCTGACAGAAGGGCAATCCTAAGTGAATACTGACTCCCATAAGTTCTAATAAAGGGAGGCAATAAAAATCGAGAAAGATTTATAACTTAGTTTCGTCTCCTTTTCAGGCGACAGTTTATGGGAGCGACATAAATATTTCAGTTCGGTAGAGGCATTGACCTGTCCTTTATAGACTAGTTTGTTCCATTTCAAAATCTCCAAATCTCGTCGAGACAAAGAAAGTTTTGATCGCGAGCGAATGAGTACTATTGTGAAGATTCTATGAAATCTGACATTTGAGGGCTCGAGCTTAACATTGCATCTGAATCTCAGCCTTAGAATGACTTCCTATTGTTGGAGGTTGTGCCGTCAATAGCAACACAAGTTTTAATTGAACATTCTTCAACTGTTTTAGTATTTTGTTGTACTTCAACGACGCGTCGATGCGAGATTTGAGAAGCATCCTATCTCAAATTGGATGCACAACAGGGTTACTCTCATCTCTTATAGCGATCCAGTTTAGGTTCCAATTCGGTCCAGTTTAGGAACCTAAACTGGATTGCTATAAGAGGTGAAAGTAACCCTGCAGTCATAAATTCTATATATTTTTTTGAAGACTGAATCTTATTATTGTATTGTATTTTGTGCTGAGACAGGTTGGGGATTGAAATTAAAACGGATGGGAGATCCATCAGATAGCTCGAACAATGATTTTCAATTCAGGATGAAAGAACACGATTAAAAAGAAGAATATCAACTCTTGGACCTTGATTAGTTCCGAGGTGAGATCGTAAACCCCAAGCACCAGTGACAGTTTAATGCACATAGCTGTCGCCGTAGCGTACAATATGCATAATGATCGTCATGTCACCGGCAATGACTATAATTTGTGTTCTAGCGCACGTGACGATGGTTTGTTTGTACTCTTGAATAAATACAATATGTTATTATCTTCAGTTTGTCTAAAAGTACCTTCTTTTAATGTCCAAGAGCCTTCCATGAGCCAACTAGCGCCGCCAATCTTGAAAAAATAATATTTTCCAATTTAATCAATACAAAAAAAGCTATTTACAAAATGTTTATTAGGATGAATACTATTTTTCAATATACAATACATGTCATAATTGCGACAAGCTAAGTTGTAGTTCACAAATGTGCCAAAAACGGCCGTTTTTCGCAATTATGCGAACTACAACTTACCGACTTTGAATCACGTTATAAATAAGCATTTAAAAAATAGTATTTATCTTAATAAACACTTTGTAAATAGCTTTTTTAATAAAATTGATTATATTGGATGATATTATTTTTTTAAGATTGGCGGCGCTAGTTGGCTCATGGAAGGCTCTTATACAACACCATGTGAAATAAATGTCTTAAGTACTTTAAATATGTAGCAAATTAATTAATTACATATATTTTAGCTTTGTTCTGAAATAAATGAAGGAACACACATTGTAGTGAGATAGTTTGTATGAAAATGACGAAGACACTACAACACATCAAATGTTGATAAGTTGATTATTAAAAATTCTGACGAGAATAAATCAAGAAACTAATTTATTTGTTCAAGTTCAGGAATAAATCTTCAAAAAGACGTCAAAACGTTTATATTTACAACACGACGACGACGATGGTTTCTAACGTAAGCCTAAGCCGGTTGTTCGGATTATGCCGTTTGATCAGCGGACGTGACAGTTTTTACATTAAGACTATGTCCACATTGGAGACGTTTATAATTGGATTTATAGGGAAGGCCGTTTTTGATACTTTTGTGAGTGAAAAAGAAGAGATTCCAGGAATAGACAATGTTATGGCACCAATACAAAGGATAGATAGAAATATTAAGATATTTGATTAAAAAGTTTAAAGAATATAATGTAAGGCTTTAAGAAAAGGGTTTAATACAGTGTACCTCATTAACGTAATATTAATTACTCCATCGCTGTGGCCGTTGCTTCTGACGTTTCAATTTATTCGCGAAAGGGGACGGGGTGTGGATTGCCAAGCGCTGCTAGAAAATTAATGATCTATCCGCCGGGAATGAAAAATTACGTGTTCTAAAATGCTCATCTAAAACACCCTAGTTTTAGATGAGCATTTTAGAACACGAAAAGTCTTTTGAACCTGTCTTTTGAACCTATTACGGTTCTCAAAACGATCAAATCATACCATGTTATATCGTGCGTCACAGGGACAGTGCTATCGCGATGGTATAGCGGCGTCTCTTTTAGGCGCGCTATGACATGGTATGATTTCATCGTTTTGAGAACGGTAATAGGGCGGCTGATCTAATTAGATATAAAAGCAAGCGTTTTAGCATAGGAATCTTACCCAATGAAGCTACTTCCAAAAACAAGAACACAAAGATTTTATTCTTTGTCTTATTTTGTAGGTATATTTTTAGTATCACACGTCTACATTTTTTAAGTTTACATCGACATCACTTTGCAAAAAAATATTCCAGCGCTGAGGAGAAAATAATGACAGAAGACTATGTTAGTCAATCATGCACTATATTATATATTTTCCTATACCTACTTATTTAAAATGTCCGAGCGCAAAGAAGATCCAAACGGAAGAATGGACCCTCATTTGCTTTATTGGACATTAGTTGGACGTTAACAATGGACCCTTATTTGGACGTCTTTTAAATTGTTTTACTAAGACCTTTGTGTATCTAGTTGTTTATAGGAGATCAATGCGTACAGCGTATTAAATCTGAATTAATTTCCAAACAAGAGCCTGTTTTAGGCACAACATATTGGCAATAAAATTCCCATTATCAACCACGCCATTATCCAGAAGATGAGACCGTGTGGCAGTAGGTATCATACTCGTACGAGGCAGGTCTATATGGAAATGAGTAAAGTTAGATTGGCAATATTCTCAATCAAAGGCGGCCGGAGCGTGGCGCGGCGTGGGCGGCGCAACCGGGATTTGACAGGGAGACAGGCTGGGACCACAACACTTGCCAATGGCTGCGGGTGACGTCACAATATTACTTGCATTGCAATGCATGCCATAAACACTTAATAAATGGCAATATTTGCTACATGTTTGACTGAATACTCTAAGGTCTTCATAGACAGGAGACTAAGGTCTGAGCTCAAACCCGCCTTCAGCTGAGCAAATTCAGCTGATACACTCTCAAGACGTGATCACCATCTCAAGTATGTCATTTTATTAATAAACAAATCTTGGGGGCGTATCACATGATGTCTTTCTCAAGTCGCGGTTGCTCAATCAGCAAATACGTTCTCAAGTGTGAGTTTTACAGTTCTCAAGAGAACTGTCGAGTTTTGTTTATTAATACGGCGTTACTCACGTGATAGCCGATTCCTAAACGCGCATCTAAGTAAGTTACGTTTATTAATAGGAACGCCATCTTGAGGTCGTTCTCAAGATTGACTTTAGAGCTGAGAGTGATTTATTATTACGAGCCTAAGGAATTCATAGACAGTTTTGAGTGGCTAGCTTTGAGTTCGGACTTACAACTGTCAAATTTCACACATTTGTGCTCAAATCTGGTGATAATCGGTGCGGGACCGGCACGACTGGCGCGTTCTCGTTTCGGAAGCCAAGTCCTACTTCGGGCCACTGAGCCAGCGGAGTACGTGATTATCTTTTCGTATATTAAGTTCCCACCAATTGTATGGTATGTACCAATGAGTTATCCTCGGTTCTTTCGACGGAAAAACTTACGTATTTACATTTACCGAATGCTCTCAAAACGTCGAAGGAAAACATCGTGATGAAACCTGCATGTCGTAGAAGAAAATAAAAATCTAAGGCATGTGAAATCCGCCACTCCGCTCTGGGCCCGCGTGGTGGATCATGGCCCGAGGTCCTTCGATGTAAGTAAGGGACGGTCTGTGCTCGAGCAATGGGGCAATATAAATAGACTGATGATGATATTAAGCTCCCGGTGGGTCTCACAACATATAAAATTGAGTAGTCATATGGGCCCACTAATCAGTGGGTCTTTGGAGACACATTTGTATTCAGGGTCCCTGACACGCTCTTACCAACTGAGCCACCACAGGCCACGCCATGCCCACCGAAAATCTTCATCGTATTTTACATACTTAAAGGGTATGTTACGCAACTCCATCTATCGGACAATAGTAGTAGTATTCCGACAACCATGTCTAACATTCAGGTAAGAAGCATGATTTACGATGACGCGCTCCTATTTTTACTCAGAATTACTACATAAACTATTTTATTTTTTATTTTATTAAGTACTTATGTATGTATTTTAGATGTAACTGGTAAATTTTTATTTTGATACCCAAATAAATTATTATTATTAACTTCCGAAGATCTTCCTTTATGGTCCAAGCTTCCCTGCCATACAATATTATCGGCCAACTCTATTCCACTTTTCACAGAAATCCCACGACGACCTCCGTTAACAACGTGTGCTAGGACTGAGGTGTTGACCAAAAAGCCAGTCTGTCTAACCACCATCTATCTCAACGAAGTGTTTTGTGATATGGGTATCATGTCTGATAGTTTTGAGGCTACTACCCTTACTTAAAGCCGTCTTTTTGCGCAAAATGTCAACTAATAAAGGCGTAAGTACACAGATAAAACTAAAAAGTAACTATTCAGCAATAAACACGAAAGAAAACTCATTATCGTATGCGATAACGCAATTTTAACGACATTTCGAGAATGGTTGCGATAAGAATAACATTAAAAGACATTTTACCGCCCGAATGCACGTCGACCGCGACTCGCGACCGAGCGACGAATTTGTTGCCTCATTATTAAAATGAGACTGTCTGAGGCAGCACTTTGTTTAACGACGCCACATTTGCATCATGCCAGATTAAGGGCCTTCCATGAGCCAACTAGCGCCGCCAATCTTGAAAAAATAATATCTTCCAATTTAATCAATTTGATTATAAAAGCTATTTACAAAATGTTTATTAGGATGAATACTATTTTTCAATATACAATACATGGCATAATTGCGACAAGCTAAGTTGTAGTTCACAAATGTGCCAAAAACGGCCGTTTTTCGCAATTATGCGAACTACAACTTACCAAAATTCAATCACAAATAAGCATTTAAAAAATAGTATTTATCGTAATAAACATTTCGTAAATAGCTTTTTTAATAAAATTGATTATATTGGAAGATATTATTTTTTCAAGATTGGCGGCGCTAGTTGGCTCATGGAAGGCTCTTAAACAAATGTTTCGTGATTTTCGAGAATTACACGATCTAAGTAAATCAGGGTCTCAGATAAACAGTCCGACTACAACCGACAATGTATTACACCCCTATTGATTTATTTATTTCTCGTATGGTCACGGCGATGTGACAGGAGATCAGACCGTGAGTGGGGAGCTGTCCAGCCACTCAATCACGTCCTCGTCAGCCTTATGGATCTTGACAAGACCACCCTCAATTGACCATTGCGGACAGTTGTCGGTGACGTGTGATTTAAGCGTACGGTAGTGGCCAAGCCAAGGTTTTACAGCTGACAGCACATCAAGTGTAACCCTTTGGACCGTTCTTATTATCTGCGTCGTAAGAGTTAAAATCGTGCTGCAAGTGTTACCATTGATGTGCTGTTGTCCGCACACCTCATGAGCGCTATGTCTAAAACGCACAGAAATTTATTACGATTGTTACTATTCTTAATTAATTATTAATGAATTTAAGTAGTTTAATTAATTGCCCACTGACACAATACAGTGGGTCTGCTTTTGCCCTTCTGCCTCTTTGTATATCGAGCCATGTAATATACAGTATTAAACATGTATGATCACAATATTATACAATGTATGACGTAACCAAGTGTTCCCTGTGGACCTAAAGGTGCTCCCTCACCGGGAGCATTCGCGTGTAATGTAACGTTACAGATTCGAGCATTACATCAGTGAGGGAGAAAAACAGCGTCAGTCAGGGAGGTAGTATTGTAATGTAATGCTCAAAGTCGAATCTGCAACGTTACATTACACGCGAATGCTCCCGGTGAGGGAGCACCTTAAGGTTAAAATAAATGAGTATGAGTATGAAAAACAAGTGAGTGACAGAGACGCTGAAAGTCATGTAAGAGCGGTCACTGTGATGTAAATGTGGATTACTCCATACGCTTTCTTTGCTATGAAGCAAAACCCGAAACGCTAGTGGCTCGTGCAATGCGATTAGTGGAAATAGACATTTGAAACTAGTTTCATAATTGAATTGTGTTGATTAATTCATTAGCTTACTCGTCATTATTTATTAGGCGATGTGTACAAACTTTCCGATGACACGTGTCAAATGTCAACGCTATATTTTATTTGAAGCAACGTATTCTTGTCCGGTCACAACACACCGGTTGTTGCATGTGGATTCGAATATTTAATTCATGGTCAAATTCTGATAGTTATTTTGCAGAAGTCATTTCTAATTCGTTGCTGTGAACACGATTGGACAAACTTCGCTCGATAGAAAAAATTGCAAACATACCCCTTCCATGTCTTTTAAAATGAAAATTATGTCTAAACCGAAATAGTTATTCATACAAAATATATATCAAAATGTAAGGATAGGATAAATACGAGAGCTTGTTTAAAAAAAATCTGATTTTTGTTGGTGTATTTTGAATTCCCTGCCAAAATTCATAAAAATACGAATATCGAGGCACTCCGCCGCGCCGCTGCGGGTATCTTCTGTCTCACTCTTGCGTTTGACAACCATATAGCGCCTTAATCTATACATATAATAAGACTGTAAAAAAGTTGTGTCTATACGTTGGATATTTTTTGAAAATAATAATTGTAATGTGTTTTAGGATCGATACTGATGCCAAAACACCAAGTTTTAGAATTTTTGTGCAAGTATCACGCCATAACTACTGAAGGGAGTTTCACTAGGAGATAGCTGAAATATCCGGACAGCTCATAGGCTATAAGCCATGGCGGTATGTGATGTGGAAACAAGGATCCAGAGAGGAAGATCTGCCTCCTGATCTCCTCCATCCTCCTCCTCTACGCAAACGAAGTTGCGGGGTACAGCTAGTCACTAATAAAATAGTAAACGAAAACGCATTGAGTATTGAAATAAAGTAAAAAAAATCCAACAAATTCTTAGGCAAGGAAATAGCGGATCGCGAACGGTAAACAACATTGCCTAACAGTGGCATCGTTTCGACACCGCCACCGGTACACTCGGCAGCACGTCAGCGCCGGAAATCGACTCTTATGGAGCAGCTAATAAGAAACAAAGGGTTGCCCTTGATGTGATTTCAACTGCACGAGTGCGATGGCAACAACTGGAGCCTACTACTTCCCAATAGTTGGTGCTAACACGGTTGCACCAACGATGAGGATTGTAGTAATTAGGCAATTGTACTTCACCGTTCGTTCATTCACTAAAATGAAAACTTCCGATTGAGAAAGAGTATTGATTGATATAGAGCTCGGTGGCTCAGTGGTTGGGTCAATGGACTTCCGATACGGAGGTCCCAGGTTCGATTCCCAGGCAAGGTAGCCCATGTACCAATGAGTTATCCTCGGTTTTTTTTCGACGGAAAATCTTACGTACATTTACCGATTTACATATTAAGGAAAAACATCGTGATGAAACCTGCATGACGTTTTTTAAATTGTTTTAGTAAGACCTTAGTGTATCTAGTTGTTTATAGATCAATGCATATACCTTGAAAAAATCAACCAACAGTTTAACGAAAAGAAAGAGCATTTTTTTGCGCTTAGCAACCTAATTCGAGCCAATACTCGATGTTAAACAGCGTAACAGAAAGTTTGCAAATGCTCGCACTCAACGTGAGGTGTCGACAGGCGCTGCGCACGCGCAAGGTTTGTTGATGCGCGCCCGCGCACAGCAGAACATTTTGTTAACAGCCTTGCTATGTCAATAGACACGTGCTATTGATAGTTTTCGCAGAAGCTTTCCGGAGACGTGAAGAAAGAGAACTCTGAGACCGATAAGTATTCATAGACAGTTTGAGCACGAACTCAGCGTGAGCTCGCTCTTACGATTATCATTTTTGAAATCTGACAGTATGACTGAACACAAATTCAACTCATACATAAAACTGTCTATGGCCGATAGTCATTTAGGCTATTATTCATAAACGTGGTTTAAGGTTACGCCACCGTTTAGACCCCCTGTCCCTTTCTATCTTAACCTTTTTTTACCGAAGTGTGAAAGGGATAGCAACACGATTTAAAGGAAGTGAGGTTTAACTAGGTTTATGAACAGCAAGAGTAGAGTTTGATATCGGTCTAAAATCCGACAGTTGAAAGACCGAACTCAAATTCAGCGCGCACTTAGACCGTCGGCACGGACCACTTACCCCCTAGACCAGTACCAGGAGGGCGCCCGTGTCTGCCCGCACATGAACGCAGCATTGCTTCGCGACACGTGCCACATAGAGATATTATCGACACTCCTGTCGCCCGCTTTGTCTCTCTCGCTCATCGGTGACAGAATGGTACGCTTGCAAATTTGTACCGATTTCATGTCTATTGGATAAGTGGTCTGTGGTCAAACGCTAGCACTACACATATCGACAGACCACCGCAGATTAGTGTTGTAAAACTATCGATACGATACGCGATTGGCTTTTTCAGATGAAATATAAATTATCGATAGTAATACTAATCCGCGGATGGTCTGTCGACGTGTAGTACGCATAAGTGTATTCTTCGCTTACAGCATGAAGGTTAGTTTGTTATTATCAGCTCACAGGCTCGAGTCAGCAGAAGGCATGCAGTAGCTAATTACATGCAGTCGCCAACGGAGCGATATATTTGCGATATGTAGAGCAGATAATCGGTCGCAGACCGGTCCAGTGTTCACGGATGGCCGGGAACCGGTCACCCAGGCAGAATGCTGCTGCGCCAGTACAAACACCTTCGAATACTGTTAGCTCTGTGTTTACCATTAAGGTGCATTTAAAAGCCAATCTTAAAAAAAATAATGTCTTCCAATATAATCAATTTTATTAAAAAAGCTATTTACAAAATGCTTATTTATAACGCGATGCAATTTCGGTAAGTTGTAGTTCGCATAATTGCGAAAATCGGCTGTTTTTGGCACATTTGTGAACTACAACTTAGCTTGTCGCAATTATGCCATGTATTGTATATTGAAAAATAGTATTCATCCTAATAAACATTTTGTAAATAGCTTTTTTAATAAAATTGATTGAATTGGAAGATATTGTTTTTTCAAGATTGGCGGCGCTAGTTGGCTCATGGAAGGCCCTGAACTAGTACGGTCTTTTTCGACATAATTTGCAACTGGACAGTCACTCGATGCATGTGCATGTTTAGAAATGTGCCATCCTCTCATAATTAATGCAAACGAGATTGTAAATGAGCATTCTAATATCGACACAGTCACTGATCCAAATTCATAGTAACAAAGTGATAACAAAACACAGGTAAATGTGGCCAAAACGAAAAATGCAAGGGAATTATTTATTTATTTTATTAATGGACTCGACTGTTCGTCATTTGCCAATGTCATGTTACAGAAAATTTAATAGTCTTCTATCTTCCTCCAGGGGAGTCGCAGTAGCGTCTTCACCCTGGGTAGCCGCGTCTTCATGTCTTCATCCAGAGGAGACGCCGTAGCGTCATCACTCTGGACGAAGCAGCTCGACAGTCACGTTCACTCCCGAACTTGTAGCGGGAACTCTTGATAAAAGCTTGAAACTTCAGATCTTGCACAAATAATCCAATAACTTCACCGTACTGTCATTCGCGAACATTTTCTGATTAATTTAACGTGATATTAAACACAAAATAGTCCCTGTAGACATTAATATAATAGAGCGGTTAACCCAAATATTAAACCGTCGCGGTCACAGTACCTTAGGGATACGTTAGCAGGAACCAACGAGGTCTGCAAGCTCACAAACAGCAAGTGACCCCATTCCAGCTTGAACGTCAACTAGGGCCCGTATTAATAAATCACTCTCAGCTCAAAAGTCAATCTTTAGAACGACCTCAAGATGGCGGCGTTCCTATTAATAAAAAATAAAAATAAATTGTTTATTTCGGACAGGGTCCATAGATGTCAGTAAAATACAGTAAAATAAAATGACTTACAATGTTAGTAGGTACAAAAACAAGTAAAATATTTAAAAATAGGACGACCCCGGACACAATTTTAAGTCAGGTGTTTCTCGCCCACCCTTCGCCCCTCACCCCGCCGTGTGCAGGTGTTAATAAACGTAACTTAGGTAGGTGATAGGAATCGGGTATCACGTGAGTAACGCTGTATTAATAAACAAAACTCAGTTCTCAAGAGAACTGTCAAAGTCACACTTGAGAATTTATTTGATGATTGCAGGCGAACCGCGACTTGAGGAAGACATCACGTGATATGCCCTCAAGATTGGTGTATTAATAAATGACATACTTGAGATGGTGATCACGTCTAGAGAGTGTATCAGCTGAACTATTAATACGGGCCTAGGAAAATTACAGCTCAAAATCTCGACGCTGAGGCAGGTCGAACGACAGATTTGTATATGAGTTCTTGTGAATCTATTTAGCTGATTACGGTTGATTCTACACTCTACAGACTTTAAAACCAGCTCAATTTGTATTCATTGGCAGGCGCTACAAGCTCTCTCATTCTATAAACAAATGTATGCATGCAATCCACACAATCACGGTATTTTGACTCTTCCGTAACAAGAATATGGCAGAAATTGTTTCACTTTCCACAAGACGCCTCGCCTGCGCTCTTGGTCGTTGCTTAATGATGGTAATTGATTTATGAACTCCATTTAAGCTGCACTAATGAGCGCTATATTACACTATGATCCTCTTGTATAAACTTTAATTTACGCACTGTTTTGTTTGAAGGTGCAGTGGCGTATTTAGGATCAGAGCAGCTCCGAGCAATTTAAATCTGGCCGCGCCCACCGGCTCACTAGGTTCCACTGATAGTTTTTTTTTACATTCTTTCTATAAATTATAGAAATAATTTAAAAATAAGCAGTTTATATTTACTTATACACGCACATTCGCTTGGGTACACACTCATACAAAACTCATTATTTGAGGCCTTCACACATTGTTTAATTTTTGCCGAGTGTTATATGTCTCCCATTGAGTAGTATTGTCTCCATCTGGGCCGCTCCTAGAATTCGGCCGCCCCGGGCCACGGCTCAATTTGTCCATATGTAAATACGGCACTGGGTTCGATGATAAACAAGAGAAAGAAGCTATAATCACATTCTAAATGTGGCTTTGGCACAAAGCTTGGACAATACCCTAATTGGGTAATAATTTGCGCTTGACTCGTCTGGTCAATCAGTTATGTATGAAGCTATGAATATGTTACTAGATCTTGAATATAAATGGCCTGTGAAAGATGACCCCACTATCTGATAATCTCATAAGCTCACTGGAAGCCAATGACGAAACGTGCTCGTAGATGGTAAAACGATTGCTCGCCTGTGAAAGATATTTTGAAATGCATTTATGTAATTATGTAGTTAATTGACCCCTGTTACAACTAAAACTCCAGATGCAGATATAACAAAAGAATTACTAATGAATATAGAAACATTGGCTTTTGAGTTCATAGCATTAATTTTTACAATGGGGCAAATAGTTTTTGAGAAAATTTCCATCTTAAAAACTCTCCTGTCCACATTTCTCTGCGCTAGACCGTACACAACTCTCATCAATATCTTCATACATTCACTCTCGACGGTTTGTAGAATGCCTCGGTCTACCTTTGACGACCCTTCCACTATTCGCTCTACCTACGTACCTACCAATATATTATTACAATATCAATCGTAGAAAACATATTATCTTGACAAACATCCTGAACACCTTTAAGTATAATAACTTTCGACGAGCTTGTATCATCGAAGTTGTTGAAGTCTTATCACATCGCCGCCACAGTTTTATATTTATACAGCTGTCGATAATCGGAATAATAATAAAACGTAACGTCGTCGTTCAATTCCAATGTTCACCTGAAGGGGGCTTTTCAAAATGGCGGGAAACGACCGTTCCCAAATTGATAATTTTCATTTTAATGTCTACAGTGGGTGTTTTGTGTTTAATATCACATTAAGTTAATCAGAAAATGTTCGTGAATGACAGTATGGTGAAATTATTGGAGGATTTGTGCAAGATCTGCAATTTCGTGCTAAAATCAAGAGTCCCACTACGAGCTCGGGAGTGAACGTGACTATTGAGCTGCTTCGTCCAGAGTGACGACGCCACGGCGACTCCTCTGGAGAAAGAAAAGACTATGCTATTTTGAATATTCTGTAACATGACATTGGCAAATGACGAACTGACGAGTCCATTAATAAGATAAATAAATATAAAAATTGGTAGACATAATGATGATTTGAAAGAAGTTTAAAATTATGATAGACGTGCAGTCAGTACAATACACTGAAATCGGGGAAACAGCTGGATGTACAAGAGCGACGATGTACGTAATTAGAAAGTAAGTGACAAGGAGAAAACTACACGCACTTAGGGCAAATTAGAAATCAAACAGTGCGACACAGATCTGCCCCGTTACTCAACGCACTAGTAAACACGAATCGATTGCAGGGCTCTCGCTTCTCACTACGAGTAGATAGATACTCTTTATAATTATAGGTAATCGAGTACTTAAGGGAACTTAATAAAGCTTCAGAAGATTCTCAAAATTCCAGTACAGGGGTCAAAAGTAGATTCACCTGGGTGATATCATCTGAGTGAATTGATGCCAAGGTGATATGAGGATACTGAAAAATCCACTTTGTTAACCCAGGTGATTTTATATTTTATATTATGAAATAGGTTACCCACAACAAAACAATCACAGTGTAACAGCCCACAAAATAATTATGCTAAGTGTCAACTCCAATTATAGGCAACAACGGCATGCTTAGAAATCCAAGGATTAGGTTACAATGTTACATCGAACTTAACAAAAATAAAATTTACCTTTAGAAAACAATTTGGTAACTTAAACAACAACAAAAAATCTATTCGAAAATCTGTTACAGATGTGATTGGGAGGCAACCGCTGCCTCTTTAGAACCATCAATATCTCCCAGTGATATCACCCAGGCGAACACAGTGGAATAAACCAAAGATAGAGGGGATCTTAGTCCTGTTAATCGTACATGGTAAGCCACGATGAGGTCTGGTCTGGAAGGATGTCAGCTGGTGACATTGTAATCAAAGCCCTTCCGTGCCTCAGAAAACCTGTTAAGCAACAAGTATCGATTGTTGTCGATCCACAGCAGTCGTTAGGCCATGTCGGAGGCAACCTCAACAGCTCTGACAGGTCTCTAAACCACACCAGAAGAAAAAGAACTAGAAGAAAAGTAAACTGAATAAATGAATTTAGATAGCGTGGAAAGAAACAAGGAAAAACAAAGTTATGATACAAACTACATAATAAGCTATCAGAAATCTTTCAGTGAAAGTGTACATGCACGAGGAACAACGAAAAAGGCGCGATCAGATCTCCAGCCGCATCTTGATGCAATTATCACGTGTGCTGCAGTTGCAGTTCATTCCACCGGCGAAAGTGTTGTGGGACCAGCCTTCGAGGGGCGACGACTCGGACAGAGCTTCCCCCGCGGGGCTCCGACGTGGCTCCATTCGAAGGGGGCACGACAGACCTTGTAGTGTGGACGTACAATTTGCACGCTTCACACGGGATCGCGACGTCATCGCTGAACAAGATATCAAAGTGGGGTACTAACTAATTGATGCTATTAACGCTATTGACAACTTTCACTCGCTAAACTTAATTTGTCTTGATGAGAGTGAACGGTAATTTTATCGGTAAGACAATCTCATTAGGGGCACAGTTATTCGCATCAAAAAATGCCTTCGAACTGTAAGGAAACACTTTTTTGGATACGACGACCCATTTATTATGCAAATTGTTGAAAATAATATGTAGCGAATAGGTGAAGACATGCTGATTGTTTAACTAATGTTCAAAACCGTATTTGTCTTTTCTGAAGGTAATATTCCGAATGAAATATCTCCAAAGAGCTGGCAAACAATAGTACTTTCATAGAGTAGTTTGTAGCTGGAGACATGTCAAAGCCTCGATAATGCCACGATCTCTTCTCAACTTCCAATTGACTTTGTAGTTTCTCTAAATATAACAACTAATGTTCCTATAAATTGATGCTTAGTCTACAGCCACGCCTATTTGCGTATTCATATAAACTCCACTTGGAAACAGGCAAGGTATTTTGTCTATGGTGGTTGGCGAGACGCCATGGCTCCGACCTTGGGCGCTGCTGCAGTGCGGGCCTCGCCTTGGCCAACTTCGCTGATTAATTCCTTACAAAACTATGTCGCAGGTGTATTGTAAACAGCCTATTAATAACTATTAGGTCTGTAGTTAGCAATCTAGGTCGTTAAAAGAGGCGTCAAATAGATATCATTGAAAATTATAAGACAATAGTAATGGCAAAGAGTGTGATAATTAAAGCAGAAATGATTACAAGAGAAACAAAGAAATTGATAACATTAACATTATCGACAACCAGGAAAAGCGTTAGACAGGATCAATCCAATCAAAAGACGGTTCATTCCCCCTATTTAGATTTCGTCAAAATCGATAGTAGCCATAGCAACCAAACTAATTCGACCAACGGCAATAGCCACCGATGAACCAGATAATGGTAATGAATAATGATACGAACGAGGATGGTGGGCGGACTGGCCTTACGCTTGTTATAGAAGCTTGCATTGTTAATGAGAATGACTACGGTGTAATTAAAACACAAGAATAAAACAACGATTGGAAAACTATCGATGTAAGGAACATCGTTAATGAACTAAATTGATCAATCGAACTAATAGTGTAGCTATAGATAGATTTGATTGTACTAAAGACAAACAATAGAGACAAAAGTCCTACGACGTATAGGTACGTCCATACACAACATAACAGCGTGGATATAAATAGTTTTGTACGCAGTAGGAATAGTCTGATAGATATAGTTGGGCCAATTATAGACCACCCATGACGATTGTCTGGTATACAATTGGTAACTAAATAAACATACATTCTTTTCTTATAGATTTAAAAACCCGTTGAGGATTAGTTAAATAGTTAGAATAGAGGATCTAGAATACTCCGTATGACGGTTCTATCTACGACAGATATGACCAGCTCACTGCCACTTCAGTTTATTGATTCTATGAGCAATGTCAACCACTTTTGTCTTCTAGTGGAAGTTCTCGTTTCTTATTCTAACAGAGAAATGCCAAGCATAGCTCTTTCCATAGCTCGATGAGCGACTTTGAATTTGTGGGCCAGTCTCACCGTCAATGTCCACGTCATCAAACTAATTACCGCAATTAAATTGTATCGCAGTTTACAGGCAATAGGATCTCAACAGTCTACACAGCCTCCGTTCCAAGGAGATTTTAAGCGTGGATGAAATCACGCGCACATCGCTAGCAAGCTGATTTTAATGCAACTGCAAAAAATACATATGCAAGGCGCAGCGGGCTAGCATGGGAAGTGAGCAGTTACGACAATGCAGGGGGAGAGTGGAATGCGGAGGCGTCCGGCTATCAGTCAGTCGGCGTGGCTCCCGGCTGTCTGCGGCTAACTGGCAGACTGGCACTACTAACAGCTGACTGTTACGTGAGCAGCGACGGACCTCGCAGCGGAAGGGACAATCTTATGCCGGAAGATGTCCGACTGACAGGGGTTAGACCGAAATTCAGAGACAATTTGGTGCATTTTTCTTCGCAGTCAAATGTCTATGAAATTAGTTGTAAGCTTGCAAGACTGACATTAATCTCGCGATCAAACTCTCTGAGTGCATCTCTTATAACCGCAATAGGCAGAAATAGTTATAAAAACAAATGCTGATTTACTGGTTTGTAAACAACAAAAAATGCAATCTTTTCAAGTTACTATGATATTGGTTCTCTTGAAAATGGCGGGAAATGACGGTTGCAAAATTATTTGATAATTTTTGTTTGTCTACAGTGGTTATTTTGAGATTAATATCACGTTAAATTAATCAGAAAATGTTCGCGAGTGACAGTATAGTGAATTTGTTGGATAATTTGAGCAAGATCTGGGGTTTCAAGCTTTTATCAAGAGTTCCCGCTACAAGCTCGGGAGTGAGCGTGACTGTCGAGCTGCTTCGTCCAGAGTGATGACGCTACGGCGTCTCCTCTGGATGAAGACATGAAGACGCGGCTACCCAGGGTGAAGACGCTACTGCGACTCTTCTGGAGGAAGATAGAAGACTATTGAAAATGTTGAATTTTCTGTAACATGACATTGGCAAATGACGAACTGTCGAGTCCATTAATAAAATAAATACTATGATATTGGAACTTGCAAACGAAGCCGCGAATCAACGCAATAGTCTCATAAGCGAAAAAGAGAGTGAACGTAATATAATAATGTACGACTACTGCTATAAACTCCTTATTGATGGAAAGTTTATGTCTCAGCAATTGGCTGTGCTGGACATTACCGCATATTACCTGTATTACAAGCTGAACACTGGGAATAGAGACTGGCCGTTAAATTACCAACCGTAAACATAGTGATGGTGAAAGAAACTCGACATAAAACGCCCGCCGTGATAATAAGACGCAAAAATTTAAAGAATTTGTTCGTAATTACAATGAATTATAGGTTTTATGACCTAGACATTGCAATGAAATAATATATTTGCAACACACTGCATTTTCTTGGAATCGAGATAGATTCAGTGGAAATGCAAGATTTTTAGATGGTTTTCCCGGAAGAAGAATAGCACAGCGGAATACTACTGGCGCAATTTCATGTCTATAAAAATATTTAACAAAATACCAACATGGTTACAGGACTTAAAAGGCGAATCAGTGTTCAATAAAAAATTGAAAATATTACTAATTGATAGGTGTTTTTACAATCTGCAAGAGTTTTTCGAACATGATTTTGCAAATTAATTTATATGTTGACAATTTTAATTTTTTATTTAATGGATAAGAATTACTTCCTAATTATTATATTTACTTGAATATTTATTTGTATTATTGACTGACTGACAAAATTGAATTTTTAATGATTAAGTGTCTAATGTAGCGGTGCCCTTGCAGGGTTCATGTGAGCACTTCCTGCCCCCTTACCTTTAACTCTTATAGCAGTATTACTTTCATAATACTTTGTTACTTCGTACAATGACGACCTTAAAGTAAGCTTATTAAGGTCGACATTGTACGAAGTAACAAAGTATTATGAAAGTAATACTGCTATAAGACTTCAAGGTAAGGGGGCTGTACTATCTAACAACCATGTTACCACATAAAGCAAGGAATAAATGAATTATGAATTAAGCCACGATGAACTGGTACGGTAATAATGCCAGATATCTATTGGCTCATGTAAGGCGTCGTCGTCAAGAGGTTTGTGTTTATGAAAAACTAATAAGTAATAATTTGACCTCGATCGTACCTGATGATAAGTGAAGTGCAGATTGATTGCTATAATGGTTGCCAATCTTCGAAAAAAGACTCCATCTTAAGAAGAAAAAGTCGGGTTTTCTGTTGGATAAACCATTAGGTTCTAAAATGACTATGCCAGATTCTGCCCCACCATCAACCGCAAGTTGTACAAGATAACGAATAAATGTAAAAATATCTCCGTTTTTTATTAAAATTATTGGTTTAAAATAAAGTTTTGTACAAGTTGCGATTCGAAAAAAACAGCTGAATTAAGAATTCAGATAATAGTAAGAAATCTAAGTGATTTATTCATTGTTTTTGTTATTCTTCTATAGGAGTTGCGAGAATAGTAGAAAATGATACTGATTATGATTATGCAATATGTAATCTGTAATAAGTCCCCAACAAATTGACAAGTACAGCTTAAATGGTCACGTAGTTTTATAGGTGGGGCAAAGCTCCATTGAAAAAGTGGCAATGTCTTTTCTAATGAATAATCCTGCCTTAGTTACAGTCCTGGCCACAATCTAAATACATAATAACGCAAATTTGAAATAAATACACTAATACTATAGTGAGCCATTACTACAAATTATTATATATATATATATCTTCTATATTAAACCATTTATTTAAAATGTGGCACATAAAGATTGTTCCTCTAAATGAATATTATTTTTTAGTTAACTATAAAGTGATCTAGAAAGTGAACAGTAAGAAACGGGTTCTTCTGTTTCTTACTGTTCTAAAGTGAGATCACTTTATAAAGTGTAAATAGTTATTAAAAAATAATATTCATAAAGGGGAACAATCTTCATGTGCCACATTTTCAATAAATGGCTTTATTTAGGAGAATTGACGTTTTTAAGATTGGCGGCGCCACTTGGCTTACTATGGCCTCTTAAGGATAAACCGAATACTAAACAATTAAAATTGGTTAAAAAGTGGATATAAAATAAAACTATTGCAAAGCTTGAACCTCTCCTTTTATTTTGACAATTGCAAATCATAAATAAATAATTTCATATCATGTATTCTATGCTTTACAGAGTTCACGAGTGTTACCTTCATTCACGTATGTTACCATGTGTTACCAATTCACGAACGTTATTGTACAATTTTTGACGGCCATACCCATAAACGGATATCACTCACTTATATTGTTAAAGTCGGCAATTAGACCTACAGTTTCGACCGATTTCGACGGTCTTTTTCAAGGTGAGCGCGCCACGCCCGCGTCGCCGTTGACGTTTCTTCTCGCACTCGGTCTAATTGCCGACTTTAACAATATAAGTGAGTGATATCCGTTTATAATAATTTACACTAATACTGATATATGACTTATGTTATAACCACAGGCTGGACTTGAACGTATTTGCATATGTGACTGTAATTAGAAGGTATACATTACACATGTAAATAGACCATTAACTTATCACCGGCATGTGGTATTCGTCACCTGCGTGCGATGTGCCGTGGCTCGTTATAATTATAAATGCCAATCAGGATTATGTTACATGCACATACGGGTTATTCTTTTGTGTGTCAAATAGGATAGGCATGTGTCCACAGACTAACAGAGGCTGTGGACACATTAAGGGGCGGCGAGCTATCAAACTCAAGCGCGAGACACAAGATGTCCCGCCGCGGCGGAGTGAAGAGCACGGCACAGTGACTCCATATTTGTATTTTTGTTGATTTTGGATGAATTTTGGCCGGGAAATTAAAATACGCCAATAAAAATCAGATTTTTTTAAAACAAGCTCTCGTAATTAGAATACCCTATGTATATGAATAACTATTTCGGTTTAGACATAATTTTAATTTTAAATGACATGGAAGGGTTATGTTTGCGATTTTTTTCTATCGAGCAAAGTTTGTCCAATCGTGTATCGGTATTCATCAGTCTCTAAATAGACACCCCAAGATTGCTATATATTTTTTTCAGACGTCTAATTTTAGTAGTTAGTGCCGTAGCCTTCATCGAAAAACTGAAAATACGCGCATACGAGGCCTTAAGCAAATGACAATGCCAGATTCTGCCCCACCATCAACCGCAAGTTGTACAAGATAACGAATAAATGTAAAAGTATCTCCGTTTTTTTTATTAAAATTATTGGTTTAAAATAAAGTTTTGTACAAGTTGCGATGCGAAAAAAACAGCTTAATTAAGAATTCATAAAAATAGTAAGAAATCGAAGCGAATTATTCATTGTTTTTGTTATTCTTCTATAGGAGTTGCGAGAGTAGTAGAAATTGATACTGACTATGATTATGCAATATAAAACCTGTAATAAGTTTCCAAAAAAATTATAGGTACAGCTTAAATGGTCACGTAGTTTTGTAGGTGGGGCAAAGCTCCATTGAAATGTGGCAATGTCTTTTTCGGTTAGTTGACTCTGAGCTGCGTGGTGTAGTCAGTTTGTCTTCGTAACGCCGGGCGCAGTGAATAGCTACCGCGCCGACTGAATCAAATGGCGCGGGATTCATTGCTTATGTCGTACGTATATTTATAAGAAAAATGTAATAATAATAATATTTATTTTCACAAAATGAATGGTTACAATGTGCTTAATACGTAACATAGTGCAAGTATAACAGAGTCAGCATTATAAATAGCACGATTTTAGATAACCCTGCCTCCCGAACTAGGGTGACCTGTGTTTCGGGAATCAGTGTTTACTTATTGCTAGTTATTACTAGACTTTTTTACAATGATTAGAAAGAGGACCAGTGTTAGCTTAATAAGCCTAGACTGTCATCTGCTGTGATCCTGGCACACAACTTTCGCTTAAAGAGAGAGAGAGGTAAGAATTATAATCGTACTTCAAGGCTTGCCATGTGCTTTCGACTACCCAATTAATTCAACACCGCTATCTGTCAAGCCACAGAGCAAAGCTGATTAATTAATGGCTTATGTAACGGTAGCGAGAGGATAACTAGATCTAACTAGATCGTAACTCGCCACCCGGTCATAATGGCGCGGCCTTCCTGCCCGGGCGCGCGCGATCATCCGCCATGTCTTCCGCTATCAGTGATCTTCCGACACGTGTAGTCTATCTACAGCAGACCGCAGCAGTCGGATTAGACCATTAAATGTATTGGTAATTATTTATTTATTGGAACACCAACAGATTACATGTAAGCGTATATATGGAAACAATATAAATTATGTTCTAACATTCAACCCAATTATAGGTGAACACATCATTCACTTTAATAATACTAGTACAATTTGGAAAATAACAGTAAGTCTATTTTGGCGCTAACGTATGTGTCAAATTTAATTACGTGATGGAACCCCAAATTTACTGTTTTCGGAGTTTTTCCTTTACTTGTGCTATAAGACCTAGCTTCTTGCCATTCATGATTCTAGGTCAACGGGAAGTTCCCTATAGGTTTCGAGTTTCTCGCGTTTTCATACAAATATGCGGGAAAATCCGACATAAACTGCCATATCTTTTGATTGGGGTGACGTAGAAGTTTGATTTTTTAACGGCTGCATGAGGTTGCAGACCTGAGTATTGGGTATTAATTTTAACTTGATCCGTTTACGCGTTTCTAAGATATAGGTCTTCACAGACATAAGGGTTCCTTTTTTTTTAATTCCACATATTATTGTCTCCTTTATTTAGGCCCAACTCCATCACAGCCTCTGTATCGTATTCGTTACTCAGCTATATCAATCAGGCTCTCATTTTAGAGAATGTCGTAATTTATTGTGAGATTATTTAATTTTAAGAAAAATTGTAATTTGACCCAATTTGATATTGGCTATCTGACTATTATTATTCATTAAAATACAGTCGATCTAAATGAGAAGTCATATGCTATCTTCGTTCTCGAAACTATAAACGTTTAACCAATTTAATTAATTAACCGTTAACAGATAAGCTTATTACGGGGATTTTTTAAATTAGTTTCAATTTTCCTTATAAATACTTCGATTCAATGTTAATTCTCATCATCAGTCTATATAGGGGGACGATTGTTACTCGCGTCCGCAGGGAATTTCCGATCGCACCCTGCACGTGTCCCCTGGGAGGTGCTAAACGAGTAACTAAATTGAGGCGATACGCGTAGGAAATAAAAACTCATGGCAACTTCAAGTCACAAAGGTCCTTTTAAGGACCAAAAGACTAAAGATGTTGGACCTTCAGTCCGTATCTGCCAACTAAACATTGAAGGCATAAGTGAAGCCAAATGTGACTACCTGCAAAAAATCTTGCGGGAAAATGAGATCGACATAGTCAACATCCAGGAAACTCACACTAGAGATGAACAGGATCTCGACAGAAGGGGATGCATACCGGGTTATGTTGTAGTCGGGGCAATCCATCACGCTAAGTATGGCATTGCGACATACGCCAGGACTGGCCTCTCCGGAGTGCGCGCGGTCGCGGCCGGGGATCAAGGTAATATCTCCACAGTCACCGTCCAACTAAACAACATAAATATTGTGAACGTCTACAAGCCACCACTGGTGTCATGGCCTCCTGGCTCTCTTCCCTGTTTGCCGCATCCGAGCATATTCGCTGGAGATTTTAACAGTCACCACACCTCTTGGAAATACAACAAAACGGATGAAAATGGTGCGGCGCTGTCGGACTGGGCGGATGTTTCGGATATGCACTTGGTGTTTGATGCAAAGGATAGAGGAACCTTCCACTCTGCCAGATGGGGCAAAGACTACAATCCTGATCTAACCTTTGTAACTAAAGATGCATTTGGCCAACCACTTAGTACGTCCCGTTCAGTGCTTGCAGGCTTCCCCAACAGCCAACACAGACCAATCCTGCTGGAAGTAGGCATCAGGATTCCCTTGGTGAATTCCATGCCGCTGCCGCGATGGAATTTTGTGCGGGCAAACTGGGACCAGTTTAAGAACCGTATGGACTCGTCGCTTGATGCAGCAAATCTAGACCCAATCCCGAAAAACTATGATGATTTCGTAAAATTAGCTATTAATACCGCAAAATCGTGCATCCCTCGAGGTTACAGGAAGCAATACATAGCGGGCTGGAACGCAGAAAGCGAAGAACTCTATCGCGAATACCAAAACTCGGGAGACCATGATACTGGCGCTAAACTGCTGCAATCGCTTGATAGGAACAGAGAGGTGAAGTGGCAAGACACTGTACAAAAACTCGATTTCAGGATATCTAGCAGGAAGGCTTGGCGGGTATTGCATGGCCTAACAGGCAAAAAGTCCGCTCAAAAAATCAACACAACGCTACATCCGGACGCTATCGCAAATCGAATGGTGGAGGTTACAAGGGCGAAACGGGAAAAATGCACCACCAAAAGAGTCAAAAAACAACTAACGGAGCTTAGGCGCACCATGGCTGGGGGCGGAGACTTGGCTGAGCCTTTTTCAATTGCGGAAGTGATCAAGGCTGTGAAGCTAATTAAGATGGGGAAGGCTGCCGGGCCTGATGGCATTTATAACGAATTCATCCGTAACATGGGCCCATTAAGCATTAGCTGGCTAGCCGCAATGTTCTCAAACATTCTTGCACAGAACCACTTACCAAAACAATTTAAACTGGCAAAAATAATAGCTGTCTTGAAGCCGGGTAAATCAGACCAACTTCCGGAGAACTTCCGACCCATAGCTCTGCTTAGCTGCACTTATAAACTACTGGAGAGGCTCGTTCTAACCAGAATTTCTCCGTATATTGAGACAGTGACACCACCGGAACAAGCTGGTTTCAGATGCGGGCGTAGCTGCGCGGATCAAGTCCTGGCCCTCACCACGCATATCGAGAGTGGCTTTCAAAAACAGCTAAAATCCACTGCTGTTTTTATAGACCTCACGGCCGCTTATGATACTGTGTGGAGACATGGCCTGGTGTACAAGCTGCGGAGAACCATCCCCAGCAGAGAGATCGTTGACCTCATTTCCAACATGCTAAGCGAGAGACAATTCGAGGTCCACCTAGGCGATCAGAAAAGCAAAAAGCGGAAGCTGAACAATGGCTTGCCTCAGGGATCGGTGCTGGCCCCGCCTCTTTTCAACCTTTACATCCACGATCTGCCGGCAACCTCAGCCAAGAAGTTCATTTATGCGGACGATATAGCTCTGGTCGCCCAAAGCAAGAACTTCAGGGAGGCGGAGGATACGCTGTCGAATGACCTCGTGGCTCTGTCGAGTTTTTTCGGGGCGTGGAGATTAATCCCCAGCACAAGTAAAACTGAGGTTTCCTGCTTCCACCTGAGTAACCGCCTAGCAAAATATCAACCATCGGTGGTATTCAGGGGAGAGGTGCTAAAGTACAACCCGTGCCCGAAATATCTGGGTGTCACTCTGGACAGATCACTCTGCTACAAGGAGCATCTTACCAAACTCTCTCGTAAGGTCGCAACAAGGAATAATATTCTCCATAAATTGTGCGGTACCACGTGGGGCGCCTCTGCGGACTGCCTTCGTTCAACGGCCATTGGCCTTGTCTACTCGGCCGCGGAATACTGCGCGCCTGTGTGGCTGGAGAGCGCGCACGTGCATATGGTGGACACCAAACTTAACGACGCTATGAGATGCATCACTGGAACTATCAAATCCACCCCTACATACTGGCTGCCGGTGTTGAGTCACATTCCGCCCCCACCTCTTAGAAGAAAGGGTGCTTTGCTCAGGGAAGCCCGGAAGATCGTGAACTGTCCCGACCTGCCTATTCATGCGGAGTTCACACAGCCGCCACAACAGAGACTAAGGTCTCGACGACCGGCGTGCATCACTGCTGAGTCCTTGATGGCGCAAAAATATGACCTAAATGAGTGGTGGAAGAAGGAATGGCAGGCGGAGATGACCGGCACTGATACCGAGTCGGTGGACCCAACTGCAAAACCTAAAGGCTTTGAGCTCCCAAGAAGAGACTGGTGTCGGTTGAACCGTTTTAGGACTGGGCACGGCAGATGTAGCTACCTTAAGCACAAGTGGGGCTGGAGCGATTCACCCACCTGCGACTGTGGCCTGGAGGACCAGACCATGCGGCACATAGTCGAGACGTGCCCGCTGCGCGCATACCAGGGACATCCGAGAGACCTGTGGGAGCTCACGCCTGACGCTGCCCAATGGCTGCAGCAACTGGATGTTGACGTCTGACAACTGTCCGGATGGACAGTGATCTTTTTATTTTTTTATTTTCCTACTGCATCCTTACGCCATACGCTTAAATAAAATAAATCAGTCTATTCATATGTCCCCATTGCTCGGGCACAGACCTTCCCTTACATCGAGGGAGCTGGGGCCATGATCCACCACGCGGGCCCAGTGCGGGTTGGCGGATTTCACATGCCTTAGATTTTTTTTCTTCTTCTACAGCATGTAGGTTTCATCACGATGTTTTCCTTCACCGTTTTGAGAGCACTCGGTAAATGTACGTAAGTTTTTCCGTCGAAAAAACCGACGATAACTGATTGGTACATGGCTGCCCTGGCTGGGAATCGAACCTGGGACCTCCGTATTGCAAGTCCATTGACCTAACCACTGAGCCACCGAGCATGTTAATTCTACATCTACAGTAATTGTAGTTTTATTTTATAAGTATTTTATGTTTTTAGATATTAAGTTAGTTTTATTTTATAGTAACTAATTAGTTGTTTTTTAGTGCAATAAATAAAACAAACGTCTTTCTACAGAAATCGAAAAATATTCACTCCTCCATATTTCCTGCTTGTAAGTTTATCAAATTATTTTTATTAATGGCAGCTTTTAGCGTATCAGCCGGGAAGTTTCCTGTCTACGTCATCTCCGCACCACAATCGATAGCACGTAATTAGGTACATGTGCCGTGCCCTTCGATGTGATGTGATATATTTAGTACCACAGACCACTTACCCCATAGACCTGTACCAGGAGGGCGCCCGTGTCTGCCCGCACAAAATTGCCTAGCGACACGTGGCACCTTAGAGATATTATCGACATGGACGCACCACTGGCCCCCGCTTCGTCTATTGCGCTCATCGTTGACAGAATTTTTCACTTGCAAAAGACATTGCCACTTTTCAATGGAGCTTTGCCCCACCTACAAAACTATGTGACCATTTAAGCTGTAGGTACCTACCATTTTGTTGGGGACTTACAGGTTTCATATTGCATAATCATAATCAGTATCATTTTCTACTACTCTCGCAACTCCTATAGAATAATAACAAAAACAATGAATAAATCGCTTCGATTTCTTACTATTTTCTGAATTCTTAATTAAGCTGTATTTCTCGAATCGCAACTTGTACAAAACTTTATTTTAAACCAATAATTTTAATATAAAACGGAGATATTTTTACAATTTTTCGTTATCTTGTACAACTTGCGGTTGATGGTGGGGCAGAATCTGGCATTGTCATTTGTACCGATTTCATGTCTATTGGGTAAGTGGTCTGTGATATAGTCTACACTCCCCAATTCCCGATGTCATTACGGTGTTATTTGGTTACTTCTTGCGGTGTGTCTCCGTGTGTTAATGATCGCACTTCACTTGCCTATTCGTATTTGCTTATTTGTTATACTTGTCATGTGTGGTTGGCATGTGTGACTAAATATTCGTCTTATTCGCCGCCACTCCGTCGGTCTGCGCTGACCCTTATAGGTACGGACGCATACATTTTCATGAAGCAGGTAGTTTCCCACGCTCCTGAATATTCATCACGCCCGCGGTCGCGGTCGGCAGCCAGGTGGAAACGGAACAATGGGACTTAGCATCTGTAATACAGTTTAGCTACAGAATTGTTTAGATCTTGGCTATACTGAGTTGATTTATGTCTATGGAATTGAAAATGTTTGAAATGAACGAAGAGATACGATTTCGAGATGAACATAATATCAGGTTCAGTACTTCCGTCCCTAATAAGGAAGCAGAGTTGATTATATGAACGACGTCGATGTAAGCTACTTATTCTTTTGAAAGAGGCAGTGGTCTAAAGACGCTATACGGTTGTCAAAAGCAAGAGTGAGACACAAGATGCCCCGCAGTGCCTCGATATTCGTATTTTTACGAATTTTTTCAGGGAAATAAAAATACGCCAACGAAAATCTGATTTTTTTTAAACAAGCTCTCGTATTTATAGTATCCTACATTTTGATATATATTTTGTATGAATAACTATTTCGGTTTAGATATAATTTTCATTTTTTGCTATTTTTTTCTATCGAAGTTTGTCCTATCGTGTATCGGTATTCATCAGTCTCTAAATATTGCTATATATTTTTTTCAGACGTTTAATTTTAGTAGTTAGTGCCGTAGCCTTAGTAGAAAAACTGAAAATACGCGCATACGAAGCCTTAATGATTGAACGCAGTTCCCAACGACAATGTCATGGCGATACAAGTGCACAACTAAACTAGAAATATCGCGAAATCATCATTATTCAGCCAATCACGTCGCGCGTTTTGCGAACGACAATGACGTGATTGGTTACGCGCGACTCGCTCGACTCGCGTGTAAAACGCCTCATCTGGACAAGGTCTTAGGCTGTGGATGGGTCCCTTAACAATTTCGTCTGAATGTCAAAAAAGTACTGTCCAAGAAACCGTACAGTGGGTACGCAAATGCATCCTATGACGGCTCCATCTAAAATATATGGGAAGCAAACAGTCAGCTCGCAAACTATTTGCTTAATGGGTCCACAGACATTGAGATTGATATACCAACCGGCCACAGACAAATATACACTTTATTTCTAAAAGGCTAAAATCTAAACTGACCTGCTAGAATGTTCCTGGAAGTTCCCGCCGTCCAGCAGCCTGACCTTGGCGAAGAGCACGGCAGACACGAAGGGCACCTCAGTCAGTTCCTCGAGACAGCACTGCACTCCGAACTTGTAGCGCTTCTTCTTGCTCATGAAGGCCATGGCGCCACCATCGGGCCGAGCGAACCGGCCCGAACCAACGCGAACCGGATTCCGCCGGCTACGAACCGGACTACACCGGTTTTAACACACACTGATCACTAGCACTTCACTTCACATGTGGGTTTTACAACGCACTTGTAAATGAAACGGAAAATATTGAAGTTTTGGTTGAGGTTTTATTTTGGCATCGGATCGTTTCGTCTGTGGTCCGCCGCATGGCGGCTTGTGGAGTTAGCCTGTAAAGAAAATTAACGGTTAAAAAAATCAGAACGTCTCTCTCTCTCTTTCTGTTTAATAACCTATAAGCCGTCCCACTGCTGGGTCTCCCTCCTCTTCCTCCATAACTCCTTATTACAATCGTGCCTCGGTGCGCACGTCAAGCAGTTGGTCCCGGTTGTTGTCGCTTGACAGCAGTCACCACGTCAAAGGCCTACGGGCGACCTAAATAACTTTGACAAATAGGTTTGATCACTAAACCACAAGAGAAAAGAAAAAAATACAATCAAATACATTGTGCCATCAGTTCCTTACGTTTGAACCACAACTTGCATGGAAAATATGCCAAATGAGGAGAAACATGGCAAAAAAAAACTCAGCAGCACAAGACAGCACACAAAGATTTTTTTCTGGAGAGTTCTGTGATGGATCACTGATCTTCTTTTTCCCTTTTCTCGTGTCGTTTAGTGACCAAACCAATTTGTCAAAGTTATTCAGGCCGCCGGTAGACCTTTGACGTAGCCTAACGACTGCTGTCACGCGACAACAACCGGGACCAACTGCTTAACGTGCTTTCCGAGGCACGAAGGGGCTCAGATGAAAGTGTCACTAGCGGTCACCCATACAGGTACTGACCTAGCCCAACGTTGCTTAACTTGTACGATCGTTTTCAACGTGTACTCGCAACTGACCTACGAGCCCCTTGATCTTATCATAAATCCTTAATTTCTGGAAGGCATGAAGAGTATTAGGATCCCATGTACCATGTAGTTTATTTTATTCGTAGGACCAAATTGGATACGTGGTTTATAGCCACAGACCACTTACCCCATAGCCCTGTACCAGGAGGGCGCACATGAGTGCAACATTGCTTCGCGACACGTGTCACCTAGAGATATTATCGACATGGACGCATCTCTTTAATACAGTACCCCTGTCCCCCGCTTCGTCTCTATGCGCTCATCGTTGACAGAATGTTTCGCTTACAAATGTGAATCGATTTCATGTCTATTGGGTAAGTGGTCTGTGTTAATAGCAGATACAGTCTGCAAGGGTCAGAGCATACAAAGTAGGTATATTTAGTATTATCTGCCATAGTGCCATGGCTCTACGAATACTGGTCGCCAGGTAGAAAGGTTCGTTTATCTGATAACGCTAATAGGCCGTTTGTATTGTTGCGCAACTGAAGGCAATAAAGATCCCTTTTGTGGCCGTTAAAGCTATTTCCATCAGCAAATGATTGTGATTTACATCTAGGTTACATCACGACAAACCACTTGATCGAAGAAATTTAGGAACCAAGGGTTAATTCAATTTTCTTCGAACAATATTCTAAGATCAATGCACAAGTACTGTCCTAAGTGACATCTAATATAAGACAACTTGTACAGAAGCCCCTTCAAGAAAATAACTCATAACTCATTTATTCAGATCTTGGGCCACTAGGTACACTTGATCACTTCAATCAACAATATTCTAAGCTTGTGTTGGACAATCTATTGGCAAAGAGCAGACCGGTGCATACAATCAGATTACATTATAATAGATATTGTATTCACACTACCCGTTTCACCACAGCACTATAGCTATTGATATTAATTATTAATTGTAGAATTTTATTGTATTAAATCTACATTAAAGTTATAATTGTGTATAATACCTAATCCTTATATTAGGTACTAGCTGTACTTCGTTTGCGTAGAGGAGGAGGATGGAGGAGATCAGGAGGCAGATCTTCCTCTCTCTATCCTTGTTTCCACATCACATACCGCCATGGCTTATAGCCTATGAGCTGTCCGGATATTTCACCTATCTCCTAGTGAAACTCCCATCAAAATCCCTTCAGTAGTTATGGCGTGATACTTGATGAATGAATATGTCTATGTTAGCAACTTAATTAATGTAAAACACGAAAACTGTACAAAGGACATGGTATCGTGAACTTGGACGACAGCTGACGGATTAGCAGCTCTAGAAAACCGATAAAGAATCACCTTAAACCTAACAAGTCATAACGTTGTGTTTGGCCAACATTACAGATAGTGAAACACACGTCATATCTTATGATGCTATCAGCAATAAGCTACGTGTTGGCTTTGGGCTTAATAGATACTAGTGGACACTTGCAGAAGACTATTTTTCTTTAAGTATCATTTATCCACGTTTCGGCTCCGTAGATCATCACTGGCAGGACGCACAGGTTGCAGACCTTAGTTTTTAGGCATTGTGAAGACGAGAAGATATGACGTAGCTTCCCAAACGCTGCCCAGCCCAGCTGAATTCTCCTGTCACTCTTTCTCGAAGTTGTTCCTAGTGTTATTCCTAGTGTTGTGTTGTTGTAGTGTGGGACGCCCCCCGACCAGATGGAGGGATGACCTTCGCAAAATGGCTGGCAGGGACTGCATGCAGAGGGCCGAGAGTAGGGTTGATTGGCGCGCTTTGGGAGAGGCCTACGTCCTGCAGTGGACTGATACGGGCTGATGATGATCATTTATCCGAGATTATCACTGCAGGCCTGTCAGTTACATGACAAGAAAACGAAGATTTAAAGACCACTGCTGGGTTTCTATGCAAACAATTGAAGTTGACGATGACAACCCAACAATGGTCATTAAAACGGGCATTGCTTACTTGTCAACTACGTCTGCGCAACAGGGAACATAAAACCAATCTTCCATATTTTTTAGGGGAAGAAGTAATTTTCCTATTTGTGATCTACCGGTATATGTAGAAGTGATGCTTTTAACGGTTCACGTATATTTCAATTAGGATGAAGTGGAAATAGAAAGCATGACAGATTGGTTCATTTCACTTTGTTAACCTGGGTGATATCATTTATTATTAGTGTCCTCAATCATATCACCTTGGAATCATTTCACCCAGGTGAATTCATTCGATATTATGGGTGACTTTTGTTCACCTTGGATAGGCTGCAGTACAATTTTTTTTAAACGCAAATAACCATCACAATAGTGTCTCACTGTCATTTATTTCTTGTAGTCACGGATACCGGGATCGGTGGGTAAAAACATTAATTGATTTTGGTGTTGGAAACCGATCCCGGTATCGGTGGAGACAAACTGCCGGGATCCGTTTCCAATCCAAACGGATCCCGGGATCGGTGGAGACAACCCCGTCCAACCATGGCTTTCAAAGTGGACGCAGAAGTTTTACCACATATGAGATAGGTCAGTGACAGCATTGTATCTGCTGTCTTAGTATAAAATGATAAATCAGCGGAGCCGGATCTTGATAAGGCATTACGTGAGGACACTCGAGATGGCATTGCACGATCAACGCATTCAAACGTTTAAGGACAAGGACTTTGGCACGCGCTGCCATTACCTGTACACTGTGTTGTGATCACAATACGAGTATCTATGCTAATCTGTCTAGAATTAAAGTCATCATCCATCTGAGGGATTACTCGTTGAAAACGATCGTACAAATTGAGCAACAAGATGTTGGGCGAGGGCTGAATCTGGATGGGTGACCGCTAGTGACATTTCCATCTGATACCTTCCGTGCTTTGGAAAACACATTAAGCAGGTTGCTATCGTTCGGCGGCAGTCCTCAGTCATGATTAGCCATGTCAGAAGCATTAACAACTAAGGCGCGTATTCATACGCATGTTGCGTCCTTTTTATCTTAACCATTTTCAACGAAGTGTGAAAGGGATAGCAACACGATTTAAGGGTAGTCAGGTTTAACTAGGTTCATGAATAACAGCATATGACAAAAGGTTTGGTCAATAAACCACACGAGAAGACAAATCATCCCACTAACAGATGTCCGAAAGGATTGCAGTTGACATTCCCCCTACTTTACGACACCCTTCGATAATTTTTAATCGACCAAGAAGTTTGTAACATGTGCAATCTTGGGCTTGATATCTTCAAGGACAGAGCGAATAGGCTGCATCAGGATCATACCATAAGGTGAGATGTAGTCTTACTAATAACTATAAAAAGAGGAAGGACTATTTTATGCGAGGAGTTTACTTCCATATAATATCAAAAGAATGCGGTATACTTACAAAGTTGCCAAAATATTGGAAGACCTGAACCGGGAACATTGCCAACTGTCCTCAACGTCCGCATTAAGACAAAGTCCTCAGAGCCTGCAACAAACAAACAACACATTGTACATATTTGTGGTACTAGTCACACTTACACAGGCGATGTCTCATGTATTCATACATATGTACCTAAAATATGTACATCAAGTGTCGCAAACAATTCGCATATAGCATAGAGCCTACTCGTATGAAAAGCGTCGGTTGGCGCGTGGGTTAGGTAGGTTAGACTGGTCGCATAATTCGATCCCCAAAGCAATCGTGACTTGCATTATAAAACTAGGTCAGGTTGCAAAAATTTCCTTTTCGATAAGCTATGTATTTATTTATTTTATTAATGGACTCGACAGTTCGTCATTTGCCAATGTCATGTTACAGAAAATCGCGTCTTCACCCTGGGCAGCCGCGTCTTCTTGTCTTCATCCAGAGGAGACGCCGTAGCGTCAATCACTGTGGACGAAGCAGCTCGACAGTCACGTTCACTCCCGAGTTTGTAGCGGGAACTCTTGATAAAAGCTTGAAACCCCAGATCTTGCTCAAATTATCCAACAAATTCACCATACTGTCACTCGCGAACATTTTCTGATTAATTTAACGTGATATTAATCTCAAAATAACCACTGTAGACATTAAAACAAAAATTATCAAATAATTTTGCAACCGTCGTTTCCCGCCATTTTCAAGAGAACCTCATAAGCTATGTATATATATAGCTGAAAATATGTGGAATCCACATTGATCTCCTATAAACAACTAGATACACAAAGGTCTTACTAAAACAATTTAAAAAACGTTCAAATAAGGGTCCTTTGTTAACGTCCAAATAATGTCCAATAAAGCAAATGAGGGTCCATTCATTAGTTTGGACTTTCTTTGCGCTCGGACATTTTTAGAAGGCAGACTGTGTATCTAGTTGTTTATAGATCAATGGGAATCGATGAATTCCAATTAAAAGTGGAAGGTCTGTCTTCAATGCAAGGAAAGATCTCAACTCAACAATGGATAGGAATCTAAAAGACGTCCTCTTTTAGATTCCTATGATATAGAATGTAATAATGATTTAGCTCAGCAAGCGCCTGAGGGAGGCGACGGGTGACCCTCGTGCTGGCGGCTTTCTCGCGCAGAGGTTGAGCCTGGCCATACAGCGCGGGAATGCCGCCAGCGTGATGGGCACCCTCCACAGACAAGTTTTTTAGAATGTTTTTAGTTAGGTAGATTTTTAGTTTAGTTTTTAATGTATTTTTAAGTAGTTTAGTTTTATTATATTTGTTTGTAAGATTTTTTTAATTAAATGCAAAATAAAGCAAAATGTAATAATATGAGGTTGGACATGATAAGAGAGAAATATATTATTGAGTAGCGCCGACCCTTGGTAACGGATGTTAAGACGAATCTTGAGTCGCTGATCTATCGGAATAAGTGAAACTAAGTATGATGGATATACTTAATGAAATCATTCCAGTGTTGACCCTGAATCTCTTGAAGATGTTATTACGATGATTGAAGACTTTAATTCGGCAATTAAGTAAAAGGATGTGGTTAATGTATGCAGCTGATTACTAATTAAAATGTAAATAAACAATAAGAGGGATGTAATGATCAGCCTTCGCGTGTTCAGAGATGAGCTACGAGTTTCACTTTATCGCTCCATAATAAGTGAATGAAAGCCATTGCCACATTTCAATGGAGCTTTGCCCCGCCTTCAAAACTACGTGACCATTGAAGCTGTACCTATCATTTTGTTGGGGACTTTTTTCAGGTTTCATATTGCATAATCATAATCAGTAGGAGTTGCGAGAGTAGTAGAAAATGATACATTTTCTGAATTCCTATTTTCGCCTCGTTTGATGTACAAAACTTTATTTTAAACCAATAATTTTATTAAAAACGGAGATATTTTTACATTTATTCGTTATCTTGTTCATCATACGGTTGATGGTGGGGCAGAATCTGGCATTGTCATTTGCATCATTGAAGCATTTATCAGCCCGTATTAGTACATATTGGGAGTATAGGTCTCTCCCAAGGCCACTCAATACGATTCTCGGTGTTTTGCGTTCAATCCCTACAATTCACCTGGTGCAGGTCATCCCTCCAGTCTACGTTTACCCGTTACTGGTCTCCATTCGAGAACTCGTCTACCAAATCTGTGACCATGTTATTAAATTTTCTTCGTATCATAATATACAGGGTGATTGGAAATTCGATACATTCCTTGTAAGGGGTGATACTAGAGGTGGTTTGCAACAAAATAGGCACTAGTAACGAGGGGTCGAAAATGAGTGGTTTCTGAGTTACCGTAGTTTAAAATTATTTAAAAATTGATGATTTTGTAAAAATTGATGTTCAAAAACTGCTCTACTCTAAGCATTGAAATAATACTTTTCTGAAAGCTGATAAAGTAGAGACTACCTTAAAAAAATGCATGCCTAAAATTCCTATTAACTCAAAAATAAAAGGTCATAAATCACAAGGTTTGAATTTCTTTATCAATGTCATGTTTAACGTAACTCAGAAACCACCCATTTCGACCCCTCGTTAATAAGGCCTAATTTGTTGCAAACCACCTCTAGTATCACCCCTTTCAAGGAATGTATCGAATTTCCAATCACTCTGTACATTGCGTGAGTTCATTGAGAAACATTACCATTTTGCTTAAAAAACTGATTGAAATTCCAACAATTAAACTGTATACCTGACTCGTAATTAGACTAATAAGCACTAACTCTATTAGTGTCAAGATCAAACAATGCGAATTAGAAATGACCTAATACTCTACAAAAAGATGACACCATCGTTCTGAGTTGGATTGAATTGAAATAGATACAGTAGCAATTATATCAATCACCCGACATTAAATCCTAGACCTTTGGTCACGCGAGGTGCGCGGGCGCAGGCGGCCACTTGACCTGACAATTTGCAGGATCACCTCGGCACCATACTGGTACAAATAGTATTTATCCTAATAAAATATTTAAATAACTGTTTTTGTAAATAGTTTTTTAATAAAATAGATTAAATTGGAAGATATTATTTTTTCAAGATTGGCGGCGCTAGTTGGCTCATATCTATACATTGTGGGCTAGTACAGCCCACAATGGGGACTGCTCGGGCGCCAGTCGGGTCGCGGTTGTATCACAGTCTCCCGTGGCTCGGCAAGAATGGCACGAGGTGGAACACCCCAGGACGTTTAGTCGGTATGCTGCCCCTTCAGGGTGGTGAGCCCGACATAACCAACACGCTCCCCGGGCGTGGTGAGACATGATTTGCATGTTTTACCTGGGTTAAAAAAAATACCCTTAATACTAAAACTTCAGAGTCTCGCATACCGATGTAAGCGGGAATGTTTGCACGTTTTTAGACGTGCAAATATTCCCGCTTACGTCACACGAACAATCAATAGCGATACACTAAACCCGACACAAACCAGCGCAGGTATCAGCCGTGTTTATGTTTATACATCCCAGACGATGCTGGACGATTGCCAAAAGAAACCATGGAGATTGTACGAACTGATCAGGAGTTTTAATTCATAATTCATTGCTTTATGTGGTAACTGTGTTAGGAACTGCTTTTAACTGAACTTATATTACGTTGTTGCCTTGGTGACATAGAATGTTTATACAGATTACATTGAACTTTCATCAAGCAAAGGCGTGGTTTTCATTGTAGATCTCGATTATCCATTAAATATCCAGCCTAATCAACCATTATCATTATCAACCAGCCCCTGGCTTCGCAAGGAGCCAGCAACTGGTTGTTAGATAGTACATAAAGTGCTCATATAAAGGGCACCGCAACATTAGTTACTTAAACAATTAAAAATAAATTTAGTCAGTCAAGTAATTTTCAATAATACAAATAAATATAATAATTAAGTAATTGCTATTAAACTCAAAAAGTAAAATTGTCAACATATAAATTAATTTGCAAAATCATGTTCGAAAAACTCTTGCAGATTGTAAAAAGAAGTTTAAGAACAATGGGTTTTGGAAGAAACAACTACTTTGAAATAGATTGACGTCACGGCCAAGAATTTCACGGCTAGAATAGCTAATATAATAATTAACTTCACAGACAATTCATTATATTTCTATTCTACCAATAGTAACTTGTACAAAATTGAATGACCTAAGGAGGACATACGTTGCCCAAACTTTACAAAAGGGTCATGTGCGGTCTAATACCACCAAACGAAAGTGCGTGAAGAGATTGATGAATGTGGAGAAAGCTAAAATTGTGTACCAGGATTGCAGCAGATGGATGTCCTTCGTCTCTGCCTACGAGTTTATGAATGAATGTATAAAATTGATTAGCCTATAGTTAATTTAAGCTGTTTAAGTGTTCTTTCTAAGTAAGTAGTAAGTAAGTAATCTCTTTATTTCGCAACAGAACATATAAGGTATATAACACGTGTTTATAAATTTTGTGTTGTGAAAAGGGGCCTCAACTGCCGACAGAGTGCCGACACAGCGCTCATATTCCGTTGAACCCCGGCGGACATTGGTAAGCATTTTCCTGCGATGCATTCTGGGTTTAGAAATATGAGACGCATCAAACGACCCTATTCTAGTACAAAATGCTAGACTGAATTACAACCCAATTAAAATGAAGCGCCAAAACGAAATAACAATTATTGAAACTAAATGAAATTAGAATGCACCACCTTCAGCACCAATGTCGCTCGTCACTTCCTGAGCAACAGAGTGGTTCAGGCCTGGAACTCACTTCCAGACGACGTTGTCTCTGCCGTCTCAGTTAACGCATTCAAAAACAAATTGGACAGTTATTTTAAAACCATTCACAAGAATACTACCACTAAGTGATAGACTTTACAAACACTGTGAAGTGGACATATCAGCGATGAGCTGCCTGTACATAATTAAATAATAATAATAATAATAATCGATCGACCGATCGTCGCGTCGGGCAATTCTGGTTGATGTCACCATCCCCCATGATGAGAATCTCGTGAAGGCCGAAAAGGAGAAGCTAAGTAAATACTTAGACTTAGCTCACGAGATTACCGCCATGTGGGATGTGGACTCAACCATAATTGTTCCGATAGTCGTAACCGTGAACGGTTTAATAGCAAAGAGTCTCGACCAACACCTTAAGAGACTCTCGCTAGACAGTTGGGTCAAGAGCCGGATGCAGAAGGCAGTGCTGCTGGACACGGCACGCATTGTGAGGAGGTTCCTCACTCTGGGATCCTAACCTCCGGCAGCTTGGATGCGCATGCATCCCGCTACCGGTGGGTGGCTATTTTTTATATTTATATATTTTACTATTTGTTTTTTATTATTAAAATGTATAAATATATTAGATAAGAAATAAAAGAAATAAAGATAATAATAATAATAAATGCGACCAAACTCGACAATGAGGGCAAGTTATCAACGAATGATTTTAGCCAAGTATGTAAAAACGGGTCATTTGGCATGAGTCAAGTTGCTATCAACGGATGGCAGCGCCGGCGACACCGACAGCGGTGGCGCCAACGCGATGGTATCATCGACAGAACAACCTATACCTAAGCAAGTGTATTATTATGTAATTTATTTAACCTCAGGATAGTGGTTTATGTCACACGTCTAATAATAAATTACGAATAGGTATACAAATACAATACAAATTAAGCTATAGCTGGATGCACAAACAGAAACAGGGCAAAGAACAGCGGTCTAATTGTGGACCTGACAATGACAGCAAGCACATTTCTATAGTCCATTGCTGACTATCGTTAGTAACATAAAAATACTTATTTATTTATTAATTACATAAACCTTGTCACAGCAACCCAGCCATGGATTATAGAAATGGAAATGGACTTGTCACTGCCAAAGATATTAGGCCGCTAGTCCCAGAGAATGTAAATTATGTAACGTTTACCTGTTGTGGTGGTAACACTGAAGGAATAGCCCCCGTACCATGAACTCTTATAGCAGGAATTCTTCAATAATACTTTGTTATTTCGTACCATCACGACCTTAATAAGCTTATAAGGTCGTCGTGGAACGAAATAACAAAGTATTATTGAAGTAATCCTGCTATAAGAGTTCAAGGTACGGGGGCTGATTAATGGCGCACCAAGAGATTGAAGAGCAAAGCTGCACAAGAATTGTTGCAAAACTCAAGAGTCTCCAAGACTAGTAACTAGCCTCGTGCCGCGCAAGCCAATAGACCAAACATAACGTGCAGCTGAAACCCTGTGACACATTACGGTAAGAGAAGATTTGAAAAAAGTTCCGCATGCAGTGGCCTGTGTTACATGCGACGTGCTGTCGATTGTACTCGTAGATACCCAGCGAAATGTCACTCGACATGAGCCAAATTGCTCGCTAATGAGCGAACCGCTCAAACCTGATAGCGTCAGGCCTTAAGGGGCTGCCAGCTGTCAAACGCGAGCGCGAGACAGAAGATGTCCCGCAACGGCGGAGTGAAGAGCGCGGCACAGTGACTACATATTTGTATTTTTATTAATTTTGGATGAATTTTGGCAGGGAAATAAAAATACGCCAATAAACATCTGATATTTTTAAACAAGCTCTCGTATTTATAATACCCTACATTTTGATATATATATTGTGTACCGATACACGATTGGACAAACTTCGCTCGATAGAAAAATATCGTAAACATACCCCGTTTTTTGCCCCATATGCGATTTTTTTCTATCGAGCAAAGTTTGACCAATCGTGTATCGGTATTCATCAGTCCCTAAATAGACACCCCAAGATTAATTTTAGCTTTCAGACGTTTAATTTTAGCCTTCATAGAAAAACTGTAAATCCGCGCATACAAAGCCTTAAAAGTTTAAAACGCTATAAACACGGCACGTAAGGAGCTTGCATAAAGATATATGCCGTAAGAGGATTTACTGAGATACCTCGTGCTCAACCTGATAAAGAAAATCCCCGAGTTACTTCAAGGATTTCCTGTGTCCGACGTTATATCTTGCGGTATAAAGACGATACGGAAACATTGCACAACAAACGCAAGGTTCATTTTCCTAAAGCAAGAGAGACCTGGCAACACCGGCCGGTCAGCTGTGTTTTGCGAACCAGCTAATAATTTTTTAAATTAAATATGTTCTAAATGCATATTTATGCATAAAAAGTGTTAAATTCAGTGTAGTAAATGTTTAATTTTATTATTTTGTTTAAGTTTAGATGTAAAATAGTGTATAGTAAGTGTAACTTATTACCGGCTATCGGACATAACCTACGACGCCGAATTTAACTTCAACAGAGTGTTGGAATACTTGCAGAGCTGATACGGATTTTACGGACAAGGAATAACCTGGGGAGTATTGTCTTTTACCTAATTTGTATTGTGTTATATAGATAATTATAATTCTTATACTGTAGATTTAGACATTACCTACCTACACCCGACTAAAATCTCGTTTTGCTATCCGCAATTGCTAGTTAATTTTACCGAGTAATTGTGAGATACGTATAGGCGAGATCTGTCCTATAATAATCTGTCAGCACCTCAGAGAAATAGTCATTATTTCTCTGAGGTCAGCACTGTGAAGTTCTCACTTTGCTTTCTGTGGAAGTAAAGTTGACGAGGATTACTTTGCTATAATTATTTAAGTACCCCAATTTTAGAGCCCCCCAAAAAAAAAGAACCTATTTATAACATAAATATATTAGAAGTGTATAGTAGATATATCTTATCATCTTAGATTAGTAATATTGGTATCTAATATTGTGTTTTTACTGTGGTTCAGCTGTTCCTTTATAAGTTTCAGGCACAAAAAACTTCATAACATTGGAGCAAAGGCAAAGGTCAGCGCAGCAAACAGCCGGACAGCCCATTGAGAATCTGTGATATACCGTGACATTGCAGCTGAGTATTTGCTTTCAATTTAAAATAGCATCATAGGATAGCTAAATATCATATATCTTAACGTAACTTGTTAAACCTTTTGTTGTCATAACTGTCTAGACTCATATGGACAAGTATTTTTTTTAAATACTTATTGTATTTGTTGCTACTATTTAGGCAGTACAGCTATTACGATACAGTTATTATTACTATTATATTGGCAGTACAGCTTTTCGCACATACATTCCAGGTGCCAGTGAAGTACGAATACCTGTTACCACACGATGGCCCCGACTACACGCAGCATGGCCAAGGCAGTAGAGATGGAGACCAAGCTGCGATTTGCACTGGAGGAACTCAAAACTACGAAAGCCTTGAACGAGCAGCTGATGCAAGAGCGTGCGGACAGTGAGGAGGAGGTACAAAATATCGTGAGGAAAAACACTGAACTTAAGAATCAGCTGGTTGAATTAGACATACAACACATGGATGTCATAGACCAACGAAACCAACTAATGGAGGCGATGCAGCAATTTCAAGTATGCAGTAACACACACGAGCAGGCGCTGGACCGCATCGAGCACCTGGAGCGCGAGCTGCGTGAGTCACAGCAACGAGTTGCACAGCTAGAAGACAAAATGGAGCAGCAACAGACACAACACACCCAAAGTCTGTATGACGAGTTGGTTGGTGACTCCTGTATTACTTTACCTAATCCTGGAATCAAAATACAAAATCGTAGAAACTGCAAAAACTCTGCAAAGGTGAACAGAGTCATTAGAAAAACACAAAAATATATAAAACAAAAAGGGTATCGCTGGAAGAACAACATTCTGAAAAAAGGTTGTTTAGTGTTAACAGATAAAGTAAGTGAGCATAAAAACCAATTAGAATCTAATAGAATAGCATACGAGGCGAACATCCAGGAGCTGCATGCCAAAATCACAGTTTTACAGGATTTGGTTCAAGAGGCTGAGTGTAAATCCGAACTATTAGAGAGAGAATTCCACCAGCAACTGCAAGCTGCCACTGAGCTGGTGGAGCTATCTACACACAATGCGGAGCGGTTTGAATCGCTGGTTAACAACCACATATGCGATTGTCAATGTGACAATACCACGACTGACAATCACGAAAATCAAAACACCGAATTTCAACCACAAGCGGATGTCATCGGGAAGGATAGTCTGCCATCAATGGAAACTACTATGGTGTTTTCTGATAGTATCGGCGTGGATTTTGGCAGGCATCTACACAACGCGGTGAAGGGCCAGATATGCAATTACTGTATGCCAGGGGCTACCTATGCTCAAATATTACACAGAATGAAACAGTCTAGCATTAACACGAACACCAATGTAGTAATTTTCATAGGAAACAGTTTGACAGCGCGCAAGAAGGACGTAACAAACACGTTTGAATATTTATCGTCATCAGGGGCACGGCAAGTAATCCTATGTGCATTTCCACACGCCAGCTGCTTAACGGATAAGCAAAACGACCATATTCATTCGTTGAATATGCTAATATATACATTGACTTGTCGTCATAATGACACATTTTTATTCTTTAATACAAATAAGTTTGTAGATAGATTTAGACTGACGAAAGATACATTGTATCTGAACCTAAAATCAAAACGGGATATAGCTACTCTGGTAGCTTATAATTTGAATTGTATTCAAAATAGTCCATATATGGAAAATATTTGTGTAGGAGTAGGTGCTGAGGAGATTGAATCTCCCGGCTTGACTGGAGATGTACACGCATCTCAACATTTAAACTAACCAAATCGACAAAGGAAAAGCATTGTAGTTTTAGAGTTGTTCATCAAAACATACAAAGCTTTTCTGGCAAAGAATTAGAAATAGAACTATTTCTAGATAAATATCCCGATGTTGACATATTATGTCTAACAGAGCATTGGCTCACAAAACACCAGATAATTACTGGTTACGAAAATTATTACATAGCAAGTTCTTTCAACCGACAGCACAAGCAGCACGGTGGATCGTTGATATTTATGAAAAACACCTTTAAAGCTAAAGAACGGAAAGATATCGTGCGACTCTCGGTTGAAGGCACTGCGGAGCTATCGTGCGTCGAGCTGGAGAAACATATTGTTGTATGTGTATATAGGCCCCCCTATGAAGCTAATTACTCTAATTTCGAATCAATTATGGAGGATGTACTAAATACGGTCAGCAAAAGTAAAAAAAGCATTATAATCTGTGGCGATTTCAATGTAGATTTACTAGAAAAAAGCTCACTTACAACTAGGATAATTAGTCTATTCAAATCTTTCAATTTAACTAACATATTTTTAGAGCCAACTAGAATTACAGAAAACACAGCTACCTGTTTAGATAATTTTTATTGTAATTGCGAAATTACGGATCAGGCAATTATAAATTGCTTGAAATCGGATCACTGTGGGCAAAGTGTAACTTTTCCTATTATTATGAAAACACAGATTATTGAAGTTCCTATAAGACCCGTAAATAAATACCGCATAGAGACATATAAAAGTGCGTTAATAGACAAACTACCGCAACTTAATTTCGACCACGAAGATACAAACAAAGTTTACTCGGAGTTTTTCTCGGTGCTGTGTGAAGAATTCAATAAAACATTCAAAATAAAAAATAAAAAAATTAACTCCAAATTCAAGTTTTGTGACTGGGCAACTAAAGGAATTTACAAAAGCAGAGATATCCTTTTTGATTTATACGATCAAAAGACTTATACGCACGATGATAAGTTTAGAGATTACGTTAGAAACTACTCAAAAGTATTTAAAAAGGTTTGTAACGTTGCGAAATCAATGTTTATAAGTAACAAAATAAAATCGGCCAATAATAAAATAAAAGCGACTTGGAAAATAATAAACCAAGAGACCACTAACACCAAACCTCGAGATAACGAATACATTATTAAAACCGAATCTGGCACAACATCGTCTAATACAGAAGTTGCTCAAGAGTTCGAAACATTTTTCACTAACATACCGATTAAAACCACCGAGAAATTACAGTCATCGGCGTTCCTTGCTGAAACATTACTTAAAAACAATACTAATTCTTGTAACACTAATTTTAAATTTATAAACGTGGATCCACATGACATTATTAAAGTATATAAATCAATGAAATTAAAAGCGTCTGAAGATCAATGGGGCATGTCAGTTACATTTCTAAAATCTGTTATCCACATACTAGCACCATATTTAGCGTACATATTTAACAAAAGCATAGACCAAGGCATTTTTCCGGACCTAATGAAACAAAGTAAGGTCATTCCACTTTTCAAATCAGGTGATAAACAAGACCCCAGTAATTTCAGACCTGTCTCGATTCTTCCAGTACTTAGCAAAATTTTTGAAAAAATTATTCTTAATCAATTACAGAGTCATTTCAATTTGGAAGGTCTATTGCATAGTAAACAGTTTGGTTTCACAAAGGGACGCTGTACGACTGATGCCGGAATCAAACTAATACAACATATATTTAACGCATGGGAAGATTCTAGCGATGCGATTGGTATTTTTTGCGATTTATCAAAAGCATTCGATTGCGTCGACCATGCTACCTTGCTGCTAAAACTAAAACATTATGGCGTAAACCACAAGTCACTCGACCTAATGCAATCTTACCTAGAAAATAGAGTGCAAAAAGTACAGATTAATGGAGAAAAGTCCCCAGGATCACTGGTAAGGATGGGAGTACCTCAAGGGTCAATATTGGGTCCGTTTTTATTTTTAGTTTACATAAATGACCTACCTTATCTCGTGGAGCACCTATCAGATATTGTGTTGTTTGCCGATGACACATCACTTATTTTCAAGGTTAAGAGGAAGGCCCAAGAGCTTGATGAAATAAATAATGCTCTTTCACAAGTTATGAACTGGTTCACATTAAATAACTTGGTACTTAATTCAAAGAAAACTAAATGTATAAAATTTTCCCTACCGAATGTGCGGCAAGTAGAAAATAATGTGGTCCTGGATAATGATAAATTAGATTTTGTTAAAAGCACGGTCTTCCTTGGGGTTACTGTAGACTCAAAGTTACAATGGGGCCCACATATATCGTCATTAGCCGATAGACTTAGTTCAGCCGCCTATGCAGTCAAAAAAATTAGACAACTGACAGATGTGGCTACCGCAAGGTTGGTTTATTTCAGTTACTTCCATAGCATCATGTCGTATGGTATCATTCTGTGGGGACGGGCAGCCGACATAGAGACCATTTTTATACTACAAAAACGGGCAATACGATTTATATACAATCTGCGTTGTAGAGAATCTCTGAGGGAATTGTTTAAAAATATTAATATACTGACGGTAACTAGCCAATTCATTTATGAAAATATCATGTACGTACGCAAAAATATATCTCTATTTCCAAAAATCAGTGACACACATAGTTATAATACAAGAAATAGAGATAAACTTGCATTTCCCGGATTCAGACTACGTAAGGTTAGTACATCCTTCATGGGGCACTGTATTCGCTTTTATAACAAGTTGCCAGAAAGTGTCACGACGTTGACAGAGAGGAAATTTAAAAATTTCATTAAAGGAACACTTGTTAAGAAGGCGTATTACAGGATAGATGACTATTTAAACGATGAACATGCATGGTGTGTGTCGCCGGTTCCGCATGAGGGATAAACTTACTAACAATAGTAATAGTTACGTACTGTATAGTAATTAAGTAATCATTGTTTTAAAAGATGTGTTGCTGAGAGTTTTTTGCCACTTTTTCTCCTCAGCGTTGGCACCTTTTCCTTGCAAAGTGGTGTAAATGTAAATTCCAAAAAATATATTGACGTGCAAAAATGTACTCAACGTGCTTACTTGCAATAAAGAAATTTGACTTTGACTTTGCACTAATGTTTGGAGTATGGATTTCCCGTACTTTGTGCAACAAAAAAAAATATTTTGATACGTAAAGGAAAAACGGAAACATATTTCGGTAATATTACTCGTTGAAGACAGAGAAGTCAACCTTATTGAGGCCCCCTGTATTCCGGGGAAGGAGGTAGGGAATGTGAAATACCAGTTCTGAAGTTTTGCTATCACATGGTCATGGTTGTTTTGCTATAACAGTTGAAGACAGAGATAAGTATACGGGGGGCCTCAATAAGGTTGAGAATTTCTGAAAAACTACTGGACCGAATTTAATAATTCTTTTACAGTTACATAGTTGTAACTTTTATCTATCACACAGTGAAAGAATTTTTGCAATAGGTCAATTAGTTATTGAGAAAATCTCAACCTTAAAAACTCTCCTGTACACCTTTCTCTGTGTTCCATCGTACGGACAACAGCAGATCAATGTTAACATTTGCAGTACGATTTTAAATCTTACAACGCAGTTAATAAGAACTGATCTGCTGTTAGTATGATCTCTCTGTGGTCGGTCCCTCATGTCTGAGGATCGTGGTCAGCATCAGGTTTGCATCTGGAGCGGATTATTTGTCTCCACCGGTTGCTGTCCAGCGCGTCTCTTACGATCGTGTAGAATTTGGATTGGTCCATCTTGTTGGTGAACGACCCCGCGATCTTTTGCCTTCGGTTAGTATGATAATTTATTTATTTTATTAATGGACTCGACAGTTCGTCATTTGCCAATGTCATGTTACAGAAAATTCAATATATTCAATAGTCTTCTATCTTCCTCCAGGGGAGTCGCAGTAGCGTCTTCACCCTGGGTAGCCGCGTCTTCATGTCTTCATCCAGAGGAGACGCCGTAGCGTCATCACTCTGGTCGAAGCAGCTTGACAGTCACGTTCACTCCCGAGCTTGTAGCGGGAACTCTTGATAAAAGCTTGAAACTTCAGATCTTGCATAAATAATCAAATAACTTCACCGTACTGTCATTCGCGAACATTTTCTGATTAATTTAACGTGATATTAAACACAAAATAGTCCCTGTAGACATTAAAAGGAAAATTACCAAATAATGTCGCAACCGTCGTTTCCCATTTTCAAGAGAACCCCAGTATGCTAATGAATCCCTAAAACAGAATTCCTCCAAGTGACGGGTTCCTCCCATCGGGTGAAACACTCGTTTCCAAATTCCGTATACTCCACTGCAATGACTATTTCATTGGCTCTAATTAATACTCTCGTTTCATCACACCACAATTAATTAGTTTCCGCTTCAGATAGCAGCGTCTCGGTTTGAATTCCGAATGAACTCCACTGTTTTAAATAAAACGAAGCAAATGAGAACAATTCCTCACTTTTTATATTGGCTGCAATAAAATGAGGAAGCGCGGATCCAGATTGAGTAAAAGGCATATCGTTCTTTTTGATAATTAGTTGTATTTATTGTAAGTGAACGGATATCACTCACTTATATTGTTAAAGTCGGCAATTAGACCGACAGTTTCGACCGATTTCGACGGTCTTTTTCAAGGTGAGCGCGCCACGCCCGCGTCGCCGTTTCTTCGCGCACATATAAACAACATAAGTGACAACAACAACAATATAAGTGAGTGATATCCGTTTATATATAATAATTTGTAGTAATGGCTCACTATAGTTTTAATTCAAAAATTATTGTAAGTGTTTTTTTTTCCAAATTGTTTAATTTATACTTGAACGCTGTGCAGAATTAATGTATGTCACAAGCCCCGTCCATTTATTATTGTCGAATGAATTCCAAGGCCACCATGTAGATAATAATATCACTCGATAACGTTATATTCAGTACATCAGCACCTACTTACAAAGGCATATCATACACCTCGCACTAAAATGAGTGTTATTAGGTCCTACTTGTCACGAATATTGGCACCGCACGTGTTCTGAGTTACAAAATGTCCTTATCTTACGAGTGTTTACTGCTCAACATCATCATCAGTCTATTTATATTGCCCCACTGCTCGGGCATAGACCTTCCCTTACATCGAGGGAGCTGGGGCCAAGATCCACCACGCGGGCCCAGTGCGGGTTGGCGGATTTCACATGCCTTAGAATTTTATCTTCTTCTACGGCATGCAGGTTTCATCACGATGTTTTCATTCACCGTTTTGAGAGCACTCGGTAAATGTACGTAAGTTTTTCCATCGAAAAAGCCGAGGATAACTCATTGGTACATGGCTGCCCTGGCTGGGAATCGAACCTGGGACCTCCGTATCGCAAGTCCATTGACCCAACCACTGAGCCACAGAGCTCTTCTGCTCAACATACCAATCTTTATTATGAGATATCTGCTATCAATGATATATTAATGATATGATGATCAATGACCATTCAGATATCAGATTAGAACATTTATATCGACAGTTGTCAAATAAACTAAACGTGACGAATTGGCTCAAAGTCTAAACATTTACGTGGTTAGTCATAAGCGTGATTTAAAGTTATTCCATGGTTTAAGCCTTCCATTATTTGACTGACAAAAATAGGGTTTAAGGGAAGTTGTGTTAATTCATTTAATGTAATACTTTTGTACAATAAAGAGCCTATCTATCTATCTAGGCATATGAAATGAAAATGAAAAGAAAAATTTATTGATAACAAATGTAACAGGTCGTGGTTATATAATATACATAACATAATTACGGTAATACAGTTTTGAATACGAGTTTTTGAATATCGTCCCTTTTAGTAAGTGCAGGGTAATTCACATAATTTATTACTACAATGTGTCTAACCCAATGAAGTCAGTCAATGAAATCTAATTAAAGCGAGGTCATAATTTTTGATTGTAAGTAGACGATTTTATTCAAGCGTTTTCCTTAAGGAAAGAAAAAAAATCTGAGCTATAATTAATTCAGAGTATGCATGGCTCATGAGCTCGGTGGCTCAGTGGTTGGGTCAATGGACTTGCAATATGGAGGTCTCAGGTTCGATTCCCAGCTAGGGCAGCCATGTACCAATGAGTTATCCTCGGTTTTTTCGACGGAAAAACTTACGTACATTTACCGAGTGCTCTCAAAAACGATGAAGGAAAACATCGTGATGAAACCTGCATGTCGTAGAAAAAAAAAATCTAAGGCATGTGAAATCCGCCAACCCGCACTGGGCCCGCGTGGTGGATTATGGCCCGAGCTCCCTCGATGTAAGGGAAGGTCTGTGCCCGAGCAGTGGGGCAATATAAATAGACTGATGATGATGATGCATGGAATGCGTTCATAGTGAACTCGGGATTGAGAAAATACTCAATCTTAACACAATGCATTTCTCTGTCTTTGACTGTGTCTATTGAGTGTTCACAAACTGTCCAATGTCATGCTAGGGGACACCATGAAAACGCCAGTTCATTTCCATCACAGTATTGCACCACAAAAAGGCACAAGAGCACTAATCGCGTGATTGTGGCCGGCCACAGATGAACACAACTGGAGCCTAGAACAACGGGAGCAACATCGCACATTTCTAACGTACGGTGGAACACAGAGAAACATAACAATAATGGGTACACTACAGTCGACAATCATCATCATCATCATCAGTCTATTTGTATTGCCCCACTGCTCGGGCACAGACCTTCCCTTACATCTAGGGAGCTCGGGCCATAATCCACCACGCGGGCCCAGTGCGGGTTGGCGGATTTCACATGCCTTAGATTTTTTCTTCTTCTACGACATGCAGGTTTCATCACGATGTTTTCCTTCACCGTTTTGAGAGCACTCGGTAAATGTACGTAAGTTTTTCCGTCGAAAAAACCGAGGATAACTCATTGGTACATGGCTGCCCTAGCTGGGAATCGAACCTGGGACCTCCATAATGCAAATCCATTGACCTAACCACTGAGCCACCGAGCTCTCGACAGTCGACAATAGCCCAGACTAATACCGCAGCCCAAATCAAGTGTCTTATTTTGTAAACAAATATGATCGTCTAATTACCTGTTGTGATGTCACAATGATGGAACTGATTGATCAAACCCATCATTGTTAAAATAATGTGATCCGATCTATTAATGTTAAAAAATAACTATGCAATAATTACAGAACAGCTTAAAATGTTAGTAGGGTAGGGTAGTTTTTGTTTACAAAATAAGACACTTGATGTGGGCTTCGGTTTTGCTAACTAGGATAACCTGTGTATTAAGATTAAGAGTCCGCGAAGAAACGTCAACGGCGACGCGGGCGTGGCGCGCTCACCTTGAAAAAGACCGTCGAAATCGGTCTAAACTGTCGGTCTAATTGCCGACTTTAACAATATAAGTGAGTGATATCCGTTTATATATAATAATTTGTAGTAATGGCTCACTATAGTTTCAATTCTAAAGATTAAGAGTAAATGTCAGATATGTTTTCAACTGCATTATTTATTCTGTGCTCCTGGCCTAGCAGACTGATGGACAAAATGGTTTCGGAGGTGATCACAAAAAAACGACAATCACAACAAGCAGCCAAGCGAACAGCTTCGGGAAAAAAACACCATGGTCAATGGCAGAGCTGACTAATTTATCGCCAACACACTTTTTCGAAGCAAAATCATACAATTCTACACTTTTTAGAACAAAGTGAAGAAAACTATGTACAAATATCACTTTTTAAACTTATATTAATTAGATAAAACGGGAATTACCGTGTTCAACATTTATTATTGATGTCTCGATATTTCGCCAGCATTGCAGCCATCATGGTCACGAGTAGACTGAAGTCGGTGAGTGTTAAACATCAGAAGGGTGATACAAAACAATCTACCCTCTTTCGTGTTCGCTGACTGCGTTGAGAAAATAATGTTTAACACGGAAATTCCCGTTTTATCTAATTAATAACTATGTACAAAGTCCCAGTGATAAATGAACCATGTTTAGTTCAAGATTCACATATTGCAGAATCGCACATGTAATTATAATAAATAAGGATTGATAAGTATTGAAAATATTCCCGACATTCATAGACAGTTTCAAGCACGACCTTAAGCCCGTCTTAATAGTCTGAGCTCAAACCCGCCCTCAAAAGCGAATTCAGCTGACACACTCTCAAGACGTGATCACCATCTCAACTATGTCATTTAATAATAAACCAATCTTGAGTGATGTCTTTCTCAAGTCGCGGTTCGCAAATACGTTCTCAAGTGTGAGTTTGACAGTTGTCTTGAGAACTGAGTTTTGTTTACTCACGTGATACCCGATTTCTAAACGCGCACCTAAGTTACGTTTATTAATAGGAACGCCATTTTGAGGTGGTTCTCAAGATTGACTTTTGAGCTGAGAGTGATTTATTAATACGGGCCCTAGCGTAAGTTACGACTGTCAAAATTGTGTGAAATCTGATAGTTCGAACTCAAACTCAGTTCGCACTCAAAACTGTTTATGAATATCGGTCTTAGACATAAATTGGTGGTCAACCGTGGACACAATTGAAATGAGTTTAAAAACAAAACATCGCGACTTACTAATTCCACACAAACTCCATTGAATTCGTTTTGACATAAATTGATGAATAACAACTTAAACCATCAATATATCTTTAGCTAATTGGAATATTGCAATAGTATTATGAAAATGTACCTTTTCTGAATGACGGATGAAAGGCCAGCCTGCTATTAAACACACGAGTAAGCACACAAACTCACAATATTATTAAAAGTCATCAACAAAACGGAACGGTGTAACATACACTTCCTTTTACTTCAATCGAATGATTGAAATACGGCTCGTGTTTATCGTTTTTGCGATGCGAAAAACTCATAAAAGAAAACGTGCGAGCGCGACTGAACCTTTTTATTGGCTCGGCGATACGGAGCCAATCATTGGGAGGACATTCACACGAATGAAAACTCTAACTCTATGCATGAAAGGCAAGATTTGCATGCGGGAATGTTTAATAAATGATACGCTTCGTATTGGTCTATGCGCGGATCGTTTCTTGCGATCCCTCCTCGTTTATTCGTAATGAATGCTGCAAATTGATCTGGCAAGAAACGTAATGTTTCTTGAGATATTATAGCAACAAAAAAACTAAAATTAGAAGCCACAATAGACAAACAAATAGCTAACTCGTCTCGTCATTTAATAGGGCCTCAATAAGGTTGATATTTTCTCAAAAACTACTGGACCGAATTTAATAATTCTTTTACAATTACATAGTTTTAACTTTTATCTATCAAACAGTGAAATAATTTTTCCAATAGGTCAAGTAGTTTTTGAGAAAATCGCAACCTTAAAAACTCTCCTGTACACCTTTCTCTGTGTTCCACCGTACAAGAACAAATGGCAAAATTAACAACGAAATTGCCTTCAAATACCCCTTTTCGAAATACTCTCAAGACCCTTTTAAAGAAAATTGTTTTCAGTATAAAGGAAAATATAAATTCTCCAAAAACGGTCGACATAAAAAGCAGTAATCAACTCGAGCTACCCAAACGGAATGGACTCTGTAATCCGATTCGATTCCACCAAAATGAACCGCGCGAATGTCAATTAGGCGCGCATTATTCTACAGTTCTGAGCAGAATGTTCTGGAACACGCCGAGCAGAATGATTGCGATGACCGCGACAATTGCTCTCGAGTCAAGGACCGCTTCGCTTTTGGATGCTTCGAACTTTAGGAAGGCGGCACGTGGAGTTAGCCTTGACTGAAACCCCGAAGATATTAGAAACATTGTCCAGGTAATCCAATTACTACCTAGGATTACTGCGTAAAGAGGGTAGTGTCCCTTTTGCAAATCTTATCGGTAAGACTCTTCTAGGTGCTTCTCTCTGACTTTCCGTGACCCTAACAAAGGAAGAAACGTTTCCAGCAGAACTCATCTTTTAGACTTTGAAACCATAAATTCCAGAGACTCTTGGCGTTGCCCGAATCCGAAATATAAGCTTCTTATGATTGTGATTTCCTCATCTGATTTGTGAAGTTTTTAAAGTCTCCTATCCCAACATCCTTTTAATATAAATTACGAGATAAGCATTCCTTGCCAAAAATAAGTCTGCCCTGAAGAAGCTAATTAAGCATTTTACATTGAGGACGTTGTTCAACAGGCATATTGATCGCTACTTAAAGGTTTGGCGAGGAAAATCCTTAAAAGAAACCTATCTACAAGGTTTCTGCTTATGTATTTTAACGATGCCCTCTCCAGTTCACATAGAGGCAAAAGATGTTTGTCAGGATTATAATTCGCAATAGTATCTTTGTGTTTTTATAAGTTTATTTGGATCTTATAATTGAATAATGTTGTTGTAATTGTACCTAATATTCCTTATGTAACCTATTCTTCCTATTGTAGTACGCCAGACAGGCAGGATTTGGTGCTACATTTTTTGTAAACTGGAACACCGTTATTTTGTAAACATTTACCCAAATCTACAAATAAAGCTTCTGATTCATTATCACTTGATGGAGAGTGAAGATGAGGGCATACTGTGAAGATATAATTCTGTGCTTTGATTACTTTTGCAATAAGTACAACTGTGCCATATGACGTAAATTCTAGAGCCCCAGCATTGTCCGGTAGAGCCATAAGTAACGTCGCCCGCCCACATGTGGTTTATTGTACTGTGTGGTTGCGACAATGGGCGGCTGCTCTCAATTAGCAATATTATTTATTGTGAAACCGTATCTCGTCTCGACGCATGGGTGGTCGCCAGAATTTGGGTTTATTAGTTATACCAGACAGATGTATGTAAGGGCTCGTAGGCCAGTTGCGAGTACATGTGGAAAAGCAACGTTGGGCGAGGTTAGGACCTGGTGATCGCTAGTGACACTTTCATCTGAGCCCCTTCGTGCCTCGGGGCGCACGTTAAGCAGTTGGTCCCGGTTGTTGTCGCTTGACAGCAGTCGTTAGGCCTGAATAACTCTGACAAATAGGTTTGGCACTAAACCACACGAGAAAAGAAAAACCAGACAGATTTCAAACCCAAATAATGCTGCATACGAAATTAGTTTTTCGTTATTCCAATTACTACATCTCTTTAGATAGGTGAATTTGAGCCTCTTGGAATGAAATTCGCTAATAAATGATATTACTTTGGACTAGATCAAAATATGTGGCGATTCCAGAGTGTGCTAATTTTAATCGTTGCTAAACGAGGCTACCCGCTCACTCTTACGATATGTAGCATGATAGTGACGATGACAATTGCGTTTAGGTTTAGATTTGACGATAGAATCACCCAATCACAATAATACCTCTTCGGAAATGCGATATAAATCGCTCAAAATCAGGAAGAAACCACCGCCGTCAACATTGGAATGTCTGTGTACCCAACCCAAGCCACACGTGGGCATTGATTGGCCATCGACTGCATAGTTGACCGGTCGAGTGTCGAGTGGCCAGGCGCAGGGAAAGTGTCGGGAAATGATCTGCGCGCGCGCATGTGGAGACACCAACACTTCTAGGAAGCGTGTACGCGGTACTGATGAGGGGTGTTGGGTTTCCGCGGTACATCGTCTGCCTCTATGAGTTTAGATTAGACCAAACAGATACTATGTGACGTGTTGATTATGTCGGGCTCGCTGCCCTAGAGGGGCAGAATACCGACTAAGCTTTCTGGGGTGTTCCACCTCGTGCCATTGTTGCCGAGTCACGGGAACTGCGATACATCCGCGACCCGACTGTCGCCCCGAGCACTCCCCATTGTGGGCTGTATCTATGGGAGAATGGCCTGAGTTTATGCATGTATTTGTCTATTACGATGCGAGTGGTAGGTATTATACGCACGTCGCTTGCACGTCATTGTTTGCCATGTCCGCAAGTCAATCGTGCGCCGTTCAATGACCCCGGTGTCGGCGCGAGTCTAGTTCTAGCTAGACTAAAGTCTGTCTGTAGCTAATGCATGGAAACTTTTACGGTTTCTTTGATGACGCGGGATGAAAGGCTAGTTGGCACTGAGCCAGCTTTGTCTGTTGCGTCGTGGTATCCACGTGGTCCATGGGGTTCTATGGGATCGAGATTGTGGTATGTGCGCTGGGAAGTGAGGTCGAATGCCATAGAGTCGAACATTTGATGAGTCGACACACGGGTACCTAAGCCCAAAGCAAGGGTTATAAAACTATCATTACCCGACTGCCCCAGAAGGAGGGTAATGTTTTTCTGTTGTATGTATGGCCATTCCTTACCGCCATCCTGTATCCTAAACGGCTTGATGGATTTTGGTGTACGAGGTATCGTTAGATTCGTCTTGATTACGGGAGTGTGATAGGGTATAAAAAAATAATCAAAAGGGGATAGCTTTTTTGCAGTCGGGTTTTTTGGTTATGATTATTGCATAACAATTTTCACATCTTTGATCGGATCTCTTTATTTTCATAATGATGAACAGAATCTGTTCCTTCCGTGTTACAACATAACAGATAGGTACAGTGCGCGAGGCGTAAGCTCAGGTTTGCATTTGTGTGAGTGCACACAGTGTAGAGTGATATTCGTCTTGAGGCGCGACGCGTCCAATACAAACGCAACAAAATACAACCCTGCCGCGCACGCACCGCTCTTAAAATAAATAAATAAATAAAGAGACATTTATTCATCTGCACAATGTTGTAGGTAGGTACATCTTCACCTCTTGTAACACAAATGTAAACCTGAGCTTACGCCTCGCGCACTGTAGGTAATTTAATTACTCAAAAAAATAGACGATCATATTTGTTACAAAATAAGACACCTTGTTTTGGGCTTAGGTAGCATATAGTCGACTATTCATTCAGTCGATATTCGTATGCTCAATTTCGTATGTTGTATATATTAGTCATTTTTTTATTTATCGCAATATTTTTTTTTTATCATTCTAAAAATCGCTTCTTTCGCCATTGCAATATGTAATCTAATCTAGTTCTACTTCGGTTTATATTTACTTATATGTTGTTATTATCTATCACATGACTCACTATTAGAGGCCACCAGTCTTTATTTACCCTTTTTGCTATCATATCCAATAATTCGGTCGCGTTCGTTGCAATTGAATGAATAAATATACATTTATTTGATACTATATAGCACACTTAAATACATAATGTACATTGTACAGGCAACATATGTAAAATAACGAATTATTTAGCTAAGGTGCATGCAGCAGTGCCAAACTGGTTCCAGCTCAGCTTGGTGCTATGCAATTTATTTTATTTTATGAAATAGAATAGGTTCCCCACAGGGTGTACACCAAAACAATTACAGTGTAATAGTCCACAAAATAATTATGCTAAGTGTCACCCCAATTATAGGCAACAACGGCATGCTTAGTAATCCAATAACAATGTTATATCGATCTTAACAATAAAAATATAATTTAACAAACTTAGAAAACATTTCAGTAACTAACCTAAACTAACAAACAAACAAAAATCTATTTGAAAAATCTGTTACGGGAGGCAACCGCTGCCTCTTTAGAATCATCAATATCTATAATCTGTGCCTTAAATCTATCGGACAAATATAAATGTGAATTTTCTTACTTAAAGCGTTATACTGCCTCATTAACCTGTTCAATGGTGAAAAGTGCCCTAGATTTGTCCTGGCTGATCGATCAGAAAAGAGAGAACAAGTTCCAGCCCGAGGCAACCTCGGTGGTACTCGTATATTAAGTTTGGAGATCAGGGTGGGCGAATCCAGGACACTGTTCACAGCTTTCCAAAGGAAAATTCTGTATGGTTCCTACAATACTCACTCTCTCTATCTCAAATTGTCTCTGAATCTCGGCCCAATAAAACATAATAAGAAATACACAGAGCGAATGTTGACGGAAGAGGTAGACCGAGGAGAACGTACGTCGACCAAATTGGCGAGGTCTTGAAAAAGGGTCAAGTACGGTCTACTACAAACCGACGAGCATGCATGAAGAGATTGATGAATGTGGAGGAGGCAAGGGTTGTGTGCCAGGATCGCAGAAGATGGAAGTCCATCATCTCTGCCTACCCCTACGGGAATAATAATAACACCGTAAGAGCCTCTCGCTAGACAGTTGGATCAAGAGCCGGCTGCAGAAGGCAGTGCTGCGGGCCACAGCACGCATTGTGAGGAGGTTCCTCTCTGGGATCCTAACCTCCAGCTTGGATGCGCATGCAAAATGTATAAATATATTAAATAAGATAAAAGAGAAATAAAGGAATAATAAGAGCATGTTTAAAAAAAATCTGAACTTTGATGGCGTATTTTTATTTCCCTGCCAAAATTCATAAAAATACGAATATCGAGGCACGGCGCCGCTGCGGGGCATCTTGTGTCTCACGGTTCCCTATTTTTGTGCATAAATTTTTATGTCATAATATAACATGGCATACTTTAAATTGTCCTAGTAATAACTACGCATAATAGTCATTAGGCATAACTTTATAGGCATAATATTATTAAGCATAACTACAAACAGCATAAAGATTGTTAAGAATAATATTATAAAGCCTAAATAAACTTTGTCATAATGATATTGAAACATAATTGTAATAATCATATTAATTACTCGCCGAAAAATATACTCCTGAAGTTTTAAAAACAAAAATTAAACCAAGCGCCACCCCCGCCGCACCGTAACCAACTATTACACTATAATACCTACTTTTTGATTGTAGGTATATAAAATAAACATGTTGGCGGCTTACGGGTGGCCCAAGGGCCACCCCCGCCGCACCGTAACCTACTATTACACTATGGTACCTAAGTTATATCTGATATACCTACCTAATACCTACTTTTTGATTGTATATAAAATAATCATGTTGGCGGCTTACGGGTGGCCCAAGGGCCACCCCCGCCGCACCGTAACCTACTATTACCTAATACACCATACATACAACACCAATACCAACAAAAAAGAAGAAATACACAAACAAACATTATTTATGTATAATATCTATTAGACGAATAAACAATATGCCATAAAACAATATGGAAATCAAAATTAGGGCAAAAACGATTAGCCCAAACTAGAATTATGCTTAGTTAGATTGTATGCCCAAAAACAATTATGACAAAATATGATTATGACAAAAAACATTATGCCTAACCCATTATGCTAAATTAAATTAGGACAAAAAAATTATGCGAAAAAAAGGGATCCCGTGTCTCACTCTTGCTTTTGACAACCATATAGCGCCTTAAACAGCAGCGGCCAGCGACACTCAAATCTCGACCAATATAATAACTTCAAATCAACAAACCAATCCAACTGTCCAATGATCACGAGACAGTCGCGATATCATCTAACCGTCGCGGGCGCGGTATTGGGGTCAACTGGCCGCAGCAGGTCGCACTAGTTGGGTGCTGGGTGACCGGCGCCCGCGCAACATAACGGCAGTCCGCAGGCATGCGCGAGACATTTACATCACTAGATCGCTCGACATGTCCACTTGGAGCTCTTGGTGGGATCTATTAATCAATAGTTTTCTGGAAATGGATTCAAAAACACTCCTCCATTTACTTGGCTCCTTTGATAACGTGCTCGGTTGTTATAAGTGTTGTTTCATAGACCCCTTCGTTATTTATTATGTCAAGTCATCTTTATTTTATTACGCATTTTATTTACGTTACCAAACAGAATTGGATTTTAATGCGGAATTTGTAGAATTAGATCTGAAGTCTGGTTGAATTTTGTGCTATATCGACAAATCGTCAACCGACGGGACGCCCATCCGGCCGTCCCACAGTTATTAAGCTACGAGTATCCTCGCAGTACGATCGCCTCCCATTCTATCGAATAATGCATTATTACGTTACAGTATCATTATCAAACGTGCGAGAACTTTTGTCACAAACCCCGTTCCCTCCTTCTGAGGGGCCACAAGACCGTCGAGATCCTGCCGGGGCAACCTCACAGGCCCGACCCACCCAAACCAAAGAAAGGAACGGGCAAGAATACCTTCGGCCGGTCCATTCTCTCGACGTGGCCGAGCCAGCGGAGTCGAGCAGATTTGATCTTGCCGATGTTTGGCTCGGACCAGCTCTTCTAATTCCCGATTATTTCTGTTCCTTGTGCATCCAACTCCTACTAGGTACTATTCTAATAGGCTCGCATTAATGCCACTCATCCATCATGTATGATAAGAGGCAGATCCTGCCAATCTGAGGATCGAACCTATTCCATAGTCCAGCAGCGCTACTCTCACCTCTTATAGCGATCCAGTTTAGGTTCCGAATCGAACGTTTGACGTCATTGTAGCAAATTGTCAGTTAAGGAACCTAAACTGGATCGCTATAAGAGGTGAGAGTGACCCGCAGGCCAAATCGCTACCGATCTATATGGAAACTTGCGTCAAAAACTAGGTTGCAACCAAAAACACAGTTAACAAATAACATAATTAAAATTCTTGAAATATCACATTATGAACACATCGTTACTGATGAAATCCAATTAAGGCAAGCATGTCTCGTGTTGATGTTACCAAACGTTGTGAACGAAACCTGCCATGAATTATTAAAATATTAAAAAGGTGAAAAGGAACATCTGAAAATAGAATGCTCTTTCGACGCGCAGGCAAACGTCTCCCAAAGGAAGTCGACTGGAATCTCAAATTAGAGAGGGGTTTTGTAACCCAGTTGCGAGTACTCGTTGAAAACGATCGTACATACAAGTTGAGAGCGATATGTAGGTACCTGGATGACCGTTAGTAACATTTTCATGCCTCCGTCCTCAGAGAAAGTCCTTATTTCTCTGAGAGATTATTGGAGCTGATAAGCCGTTCAGCTCCAATGATCTTTTTTGATTTAAATATATTAACTTCACATAACCTAATAAAGTCTGATAATAAATTAGAAGAAACTTTTCCAAACGTTGAAGTTGCTACAATAATATTTCTTTGACTAATGGTTACCAATTGTAGTGGAGAGCGGTCATTGCTATATCCTTAAAAAAATACTTTGAGGTTATGATAGACGATTTTGCTTAACAGAAATCCCGAAAGAAACCATTATAGTAATCGTAACCAAAAAACCAGCAGCATACTAACATCACAATAATGACATATTGTATTATATATTTGATTGCCCATAATAAATGATCATAGTAGAAAGAATGTTAGTATAATTCGCTTTCTTTACTTTCCCAAAGGGCCCCATATTCTTGTGTGCCCAAGCCCAATCATAGTTTAAGACGGCCCTGGGTATAGGTACCTCATCCATTACTAGTCACTATAGACAATCGCACCATGTTATAGCACAACATCAGGACTGGTATTTCACATTCCCTGACTCTTTCAATGTCTCCGGAATAAGAAGTCAAATAAGCGGAGTAACGTCTGTATTGCCGAGTAGACGAAGTAATCCATGTCAAGACGCATTCGGCTCAAGGGCGCGCTCGCTCGCTGAGGTACCATGTACTGTGTCAAGAGCAATAAATAGGGCGGATGGCATCCTACATACAATCGGAGATCACTCATTGTAGAACTCGTCTACCCCATCGGTTATAGGTTCTATGACAGATGTGGCTAGCATACCTGTCATTTCACTACCTGTAACGTTAACTACTTTTGTTCTCTGACATGAAGCTTTCATCACGATGTTTCGTTCACCGTTTTGAGATCATTCCTAAATGTACATACATTTTTCGTCCAAAAAAAACCGAGAAAATCTCATTGGTATGAATAACAGCAAATCTCTTACGACACAAACAATAAGAACGGTCCAAAGCTCACAGTGTTACACTTAAAAATTGATGGTAATCCCGGTCGATTGAATCAAACCAATTTTTTTGTTAATCGACCAGGGATTTTCTATGGACAATGCTCAGAAATTTGTGGAGCAAATCGATGTGTTTTGGGCTGTACTTGACCTACCTGGGGTTCAATTCAAACCCGGGGCATCCGAAACGGAAGGCCAGTGTCCTAACCAAAGCGCCACCGAGCTCGAAGTCAGAGACCAGCCCCGAGTAATAATTTTTGATGTTATTCATAAACCTAGTTAAATTTCACATCGCTTAAACCGTGTTGTTGTCTCTTTCACGCTTCGTTAAAAACGTTAAGACAGAAAGGGACAGACTGCCTAAACGGTGAAATAACTTTAAATCACGCTTATGAATTCGAGGATACACCTATACTTTAAACTACAGACAGCATTATAAAGTTTGAACAAGAGCAAGGATAAAACAGAAACTCCAACCGCAACCAGCCAAGTTTCAACTTCAAAGCTATCGTGTCACATCACAACCCACAAAGGTAACGTCATACCTACATAAGTACCACACGAATTTCCTTTGACGTCACATAACAGAGTAAAAACTTTACCATTTAGTTTTCTGTGACCATATTTTGACGTCATACACCTACACTGATGATGCCGTGGACAATGGGTTTATAACCTAAAGCAGGTATTCATACGTAGAATACCTATCTTGATTTTCCCTATACGTTGACGTACAGCTGATCAAGTGTAACACTTTGGACTTTGGACCGTTCTTATTATCTGCATCGTAAGATTTAAAATCGTACTGCAAGTGTTACCATTGATCTGCTGTTGCCCGTACAAATCGAACGAAGAAACAAGTGTTACAATCGCAATGTGTTTGTCTGCACTTGCCAGAAAAATGCATATATTTTGCGGGCAAGCTCCGACATTTTGCGAATTTAAATTCAGTTGTGTCACGAGTAATGAGAATGTCCACGGGTAATTCTAGTATATGCTTCATCAGTACAAGTACCTACTATCTTATAATATAATTGTATGTAATAACATTGTTAATGGTCATATTTAAAATTGGTCGCTATTGTACGCCCAAAATGGGTCAACTGTCTATAAGTACTAAACTATTTCTAAGATCTGTAATCGCATGTTACACAATAAATGATTTCTGATTCAACCAATGATAATAATAGTGTCACGGGAAAGAAAATTCCAATTGCACTACTAGTTGTACCAAGCCGGTTGAGACTCATCCAAAAAGCCGGATGGTAACATCACATGGTATAATTATAACGGCGCCGAATCAGTTAAAGGGCGTGAAACCTCTAATTTTGGCAGTAGTATGTAAATAAGAAGACATAACGCCAACTTAACGCCATCCAAATAGAGCTTAGTGGCCAGTTTTCTCCAATTCACCTCATTTGCCTGTTACCATTACACTCACCTATAGACATACCATGATAGCCTATGTTTGATGAGATCAGTCAGAATATGCACCAGGTCCAGTAGGAACCAAGACAGATGCCGATAATGTGTACCACTGCTGGAGATATGAAATGCAGAAGGAAGAGGAATCTGCGACAGACTCAATCGCCAGGCTGCTCTCGCATAGCTTAAGACAGGGAGTGATGGTAGTGGTAGTGGCACTTTGTGATGTCAAGAGACCAAAGCCCAAGATCCATTTTGAGTTGCTGAGCCCGCTATAAAAGACAAAGACCACACCCCATAGACATGAAATCGGTACAAATTTGCAAGCGAAAAATTATGTCAAGCGATAGGCGCTATTAGACGAAGCGGGGGGCATGGGGACTGCTCGGGCGCCAGTCGGGTAGCGGATGTATCACAGTTTCCCGTGGCTCGGCAAGAATGGCACGAGGTGGAACACCCCAGGACGTTTAGTCGGTATGCTGCCCCTTCAGGGCGGTGAGCCCGACATAACCAACACGCTCCCCCGGGCGTGGCGACACATGATCTAGCAAAAAAAGGGGCGCCATATTAAACCCGTTTCGATATCTCAAGGTTACGCGTGTCGCGAAGCAATTTTGCGCTCATGTGCGGGCAGAAACGGGCGCCCTCCTGTTACAGGTCTATGGGGTAAGTGGTCTGTGGTCAAAATGCTATGAACAAATACAGTTGTAAGGAAATCTTACACTAAGCTAGTGCTCATAACTGTCTCTGAACCTCTGGCAGAATCTCAGTTAAGGCAAGTTTTTTCAGCTTTGCCTTAATGCTGATACGCGACATTATTTCCATGCACAGTTGGCACTGACTTTGACCGCGACGCGTTGTCTGCACAGCACAATACAATGGCAAGGCCATGCTAATTTGTTGTACACGTTTACCGGACAATTTCCGACATTTTTTTATTAGCTCACAACGTAAAATAACTGAAGTAGCAATCGGGAATTGGAAACCGCAAACTCTTCTTCCCGTGAGGTTTGCCATAGTTATTCATGCAATTCGTCTTCAATACCACAATGCCTAAAAACTAAGGTCTTCATCCAGTGCTTCCTACCAGTGATGACCTACGGAGCCGAAACGTGGACATTGACGGTGAGACTGGCCCACAGGTTCAAGGTCGCTCAGCGAGCTATGGAAAGAGCTATGCTTGGAGTTTCTCTGTTAGATAGAATAAGAAACGAGTATATCCGCCAGAAGACAAAAGTGGTTGACATTGCTCATAGAATCAGTAAACTGAAGTGGCAGTGGGCTGGTCACATCTGTCGTAGAACCGATAACCGATGGGGTAGACGAGTTCTCGAATGGAGGCCACGAACGGGTAAACGTAGTGTGGGACGCCCCCCGACCAGATGGAGGGATGACCTTCGCAAAATGGCTGGCAGGGACTGGATGCAGAGGGCCGAGAGTAGGGTTGAGTGGCGCGCTTTGGGAGAGGCCTACGTCCAGCAGTGGACTGATACGGGCTGATGATGATGATGATGATGATTCATGCAACTGACATGGCCTGACGGCTGCTGCTGTTCTTATATTTCACTGATTCAATAACATGCTTTGAAACTTTTCTTGTCATAAATTATATCCTACCTAAATATATGTTTTGATATTTTCTTGCATATGCGAAACGAAAATCCAAATGATAAATGGAGAATATTTTTCATCACGACCTTCATTAATTCATTCGAACCAGGGACCTCGCTTTTCCGTGGCATGCTCTATTATATCACTCGTACCGTGATATCGTACCCAGGTCGTGAATTTTGTCTCGTCTTAGGGACGGTAGCGACATCTATCCAGTAATTGTGCTTTTACTTACTACCTATAATTTATTTCCCGTCACGAATATAACGATAGGCGACTTGATAAGACGAAGAAACTGACAAACATACACCAAAAACAGTACCATCCAGTAATCGGGTAAATACTAAATAGTATCAACAATTTAGTTGCAAATGTGTGCAGACGACAATACCAGTTTGTTACATCAGTCATTTTAATGCGCGTTTAAATTCCAAAGGCGGCGCGACGCTCGTCCTCAGTACCTCAGCTATTGGGGCAATCCCAAGGTCACACATCCGAATTCAAGGTTAACCTGGTCGGGTTCCTTGCGGCATATTGAATACTAATCGATATTCTTGAGAGCGATGGGTTTTAACAAGCCTTAACCAATTTTCTGGCGTCAAATAACAATGCATCAACTCAGCAATGTGTCGGTTTGACTTTGCAGGAGTCAGGCCGAGATTCATATAGGTTACTTAGGCCCGTATTAATAGTCTGAGCTCAAACAGCGAATTCAGATACACTCTCAAAACATGACCACCATTTCAAGTATGTCATTTATTAATAAACCAATCTTGAGGGCGTATCACGTGATGTCTTTCTCAAGTCGCGGTTCGCCTGCAATCAGCAAACGTTCTCAAGTGTGAGTTTGACAGTTCTCTTGAGAACCGAGTTTTGTTTATTAATACGGCGTTACTCACGTGATAGCCGATTCCTAAACGCGCACATATGCCAACGCGAATGCCATTTTGAAGTCGTTCTCAAGATTGACTTTTAGGCTGAGAGTGATTTATTAATACGGGCCCTACAGTTTTGAGTGCGAATTGAGTTTGGGCTTATTATTAACTTCACAACAATATTATTATTTCTGTTCATACATATGTGCTTCTCGTTTTCTAAATTTTTTGGGCAATACACTGCCGTAATTTGTTTAAATCCTTTCGTATGGGGTTGCATGCAAATCGATTTGAACAATAGAGTTTGTACAAATTGTATCACCTAAACCTTCCCTGCACATTGCTGCTTCTTTGTACAAATAGTGTTTATATCGAGGAAACGTTTACTTGGAATTTGTTTACACCAGTTTTTACGCACATTCTTGATTATTTTCGTAAGCCGTTATCGCTAACCTGGAATTTGCTCGTACCAGGAATAGTTACTACTTCGCTCCACCTCATCATCAGTCTATTTATATTGCCCCACTGCTCGGGCACAGACCTTCCCTTACATTGAGGGAGCTGGGATTCGGATTGGCTCGGATTGGCGGATTTCACATGCCTTACATTTCTTTTTCTACGTCATGCAGGTTTCATCACGATGTTTTTCCTTCACCGTTTTGAGAGCACTGGGTAAATGTACGTAAGTTTTTCCGTTGAAAAAACCGAGGATAACTCATTGGTATATACATGGCTGCCCTGGCTGGGAATCTAGGACCTCCGTATCGCAAGTCCATTGACCCAACCACTGAGCCACCGAACTCCTCTTTTGCTTCCTTAATTATATCCAGTAGAAATGTAAATTAAATACGTCCTTGCCCAGAAGCTACAAAAGCAGAGACAATTGCCGTAATTTTTGGCGAGAAATCATAAATGGCAAGACGAAACGTGAAAAGAAAACTTGTTATTCGCATAATCATTCATTTATGCGGAGGTCATGCAGATGGTCACATTATTGGCAGTGTACGGTGGAACACAGAGAAAGGTGTACAGGAGAGTTTTTAAGGTTGAGATTTTCTCAAATACTACTTCACCTATTGCAAAAATTCTTTCACTGTTCGATAGATAAAAGTTACAACTACGTAACTGTAAAAGAATTATTAAATTCGGTCCAATAGTTTTTGAGAAAATCTCAACCTTATTGAGGCCCCCTGTATCTCTGTCTTCGTGTGTACCATGGGTTCCTATGCTAACGTAAATCTGCTCACTAGAAACTACGGATTGGTGGGATTTTAGTTCTGTTTCTGGCCGGTAGAGCTAGGTGCAAGGAGCCTTGATCGGTTTGACTTTTCATTTATTTATTTGTATATTTCTTATACAGGGGTGGCCTTAAATTCATTAGACAAAATGGAATGGATGGTTAGGCTTGTGACATACATCAATTCTGCACAGTGTTTAAGTAAATTAAACAATTTGGGGAAAATAAAAAATTGCAATAAATTCATCTATCGTTACTGTGCTTTGAAGTTTTTAACATATTAAAGTGTTTTTAATTTTTTGCAATTTCTTTCACTGGAATTTGACCTAAAGGTCATTTCTAAGGTCATTGTGTGACTTGTGACGTACTTAGTTCAATTCTTTTTAGCAGTTTTGATTTTACTAAAAAAAACCTTACCAATTTAATATTTATCATGAGTACAACCCCCCAGTTTCAATGTGTCGAATGAATTCTAGGACATCCTGTATAATAAGATCAAATTTTACACCAGCCAGATGAATACCAGTGTCCTTTTGATACCTAACTTTGTGGTAAAATAACGCGAAAAAACACTAAGTTTAACAATAGAGCAACTTAGGTTTCATAGTTTTCCTATGAAATCAAATTGATATAATTTTATGGTGAAGAAAGTGCCACACCAAACGCTTTTATTCTAGACGTCCAGACAGAAAATTAGCTACTTTCTTCAATTATTACTTGTTTTCTCTTCAACCACAAGTTTTTTCATCCCCTGGCCTGACTGTGGACTTTACACGACATTTCTAGATCTAAACGCCAAGGCATTAAGCTAACCGGTATTAAAGTAGGAGAAATCTGGGAAAAGCGAAGCAATAGGCGAAAGAAACAGTATTAGACGTATCGTAGAATTGGTTGTGAAACAGATTGTTAACATTCGGATTCACTCCAATTGCTTCAAGACAGTACCTACAAAGTCAAAGTCAAAGTCAAATTTCTTTATTGCAAGTAAGCACGTTGTGTACATTTTTGCACGTCAAAATATTTTTGAATTTACATTTACACCACTTTGCAAGGAAAAGGTGCCAACGCTGAGGAGAAAAAGTGGCAAAAAACTCTCAGCAGCACATCTTTTAAAATAATGTAATAATAATACACAATTACTTAATAACTAAGTATTACACAACTATTACTATTGTTAGTAATCTAGACTTTATCCCTCATGCGGAACCGGCGACACACACCATGCATGTTCATCGTTTAAATAGTCATCTATCCTGTAATACGCCTTCTTAACAAGCGTTCCTTTAATGAAATTTTTAAATTTCCTCTCTGTCAGCGTCGTGACACTTTCTGGCAACTTGTTATAAAAGCGAATACAGTGCCCCATGAAGGATGTACTAACCTTACGTAGTCTGAATCCTGGAAATGCAAGTTTATCCCTATTTCTTGTATTATAACTATGTGTGTCACTGATTTTTGGAAATAGAGATATATTCTTACGTACGTACATGATATTTTCGTAAATGAATTGGCAAGTTACGGTCAGTATATTAATATTTTTAAACAGTTCTCTTAAAGATTCTCTACAACGCATATTGTATATAAATCGTATTGCCCGTTTTTGTAGTATAAAAATAGTCTCTATGTCGGCTGCCCGTCCCCACAGAATAATACCGTACGACATGATGCTATGGAAATAACTGAAATAAACCAACCGTGCTGTAGCCACATCTGTCAGTTGTCTAATTTTTTTGACTGCATATGCGGCTGAACTAAGTCTATCGGCCAATGACGATATGTGTGGGCCCCATTGTAATTTTGAATCTACAGTAACCCCAAGGAAGACCGTGCTTTTAATAAAATCTAACCTATCATTATCTAGGATCACATTATTTTCTACTTGTCGCACATTGGGTAAGGAAAATTTTATACATTTAGTTTTCTTTGAATTAAGCACCAAGTTATTTAAAGTGAACCAGTTCATTACTTGTGAAAGAGCATTATTTATTTCGTCAAGCTCTTGGGCCTTCCTCTTAACCTTGAAGATGAGGGACGTGTCATCGGCAAATAGCACAATATCTGATAGGTGCTCTACGAGATAAGGTAGGTCATTTATATAAACTAAAAATAAAAACGGACCCAATATTGACCCTTGAGGTACTCCCATTTTTACCATTGATCCTGGGGACTTTTCTCCGTTTATCTGTACCTTTTGCACTCTATTTTCTAAGTATGATTGCATTAAATCAAGTGATTTGCCGTTTACGCCATAATGTTTTAGTTTTAGCAGCAAGGTAGCATGGTCGACGCAATCGAATGCTTTTGATAAATCGCAAAAAATACCAATCGCATCGCTTGAATCTTCCCATGCGTTAAATATATATTGTATTAGTTTGATTCCCGCATCAGTCGTACAGCGTCCCTTCGTGAAACCAAACTGTTTATTATGCAATAGACTTTCCAAATTGAAATGGCTCTGTAATTGATTGAGAATAAGTTTTTCAAAAATTTTGCTAAGTACTGGAAGAATCGAAACAGGTCTGAAATTACTAGGGTCTTGTTTATCACCTGATTTGAAAAGTGGAATGACCTTACTTTGTTTCATTAGGTCCGGAAAAATGCCTTGGTCTATGCTTTTGTTAAATATGTACGCTAAATATGGTGCTAATATGTGGATAACAGATTTTAGAAATACAACTGACATGCCCCATTGATCTTCAGACGCTTTTAATTTCATTAATTTATATACTTTAATAATGTCATGTGGATCCACGTTTCTAAATTTAAAATTAGTATTACAAGAATTAGTATTATTTTTAAGTAATGTTTCAGCTAGGGACGCCGACGATCGTAATTTCTCGGTAGTTTTAATCGGTATGTTTGTGAAAAATGTTTCAAACTCTTGAGCAACTTCTGTATTAGACGATGTTGTGCCAGATTCGGTTTTAATAGTGTATTCGTTATCTCGAGGTTTGTTGTTTGTGGTCTCTTGATTTATTATTTTCCAGGTCGCTTTTATTTTATTATTGGCCGTTTTTATTTTGTTACTTATAAACATTGATTTCGCAACGTTACAAACCTTTTTAAATACTTTTGAGTAGCTTCTAACGTAATCTCTAAACTTCTCATCGTGCGTATAAGTTTTTTGATCGTATAAATCAAAAAGGATGTCTCTGCTTTTGTAAATTCCTTTAGTTGCCCAGTCGCAAAACTTGAATTTAGCGTTAATTTTTTTATTTTTTAATTTGAATGTTTTATCGAATTCCCCACACAACACCGAGAAAAACTCCGAGTAAACTTTGTTTGTATCTTCGTGATCGAAATTAAGTTGAGGTAGTTTATCTATTAATGCACTTTTATATGTCTCTATGCGGTATTTATTTACGGGTCTTATAGGAATTTCAATAATCTGAGTTTTCTTAGTAATAGGAAAAGTTACACTTTGCCCACAGTGATCCGATTTCAAGCAATTTATAATTGCCTGATCTGTAATTTCGCAATTACAATAAAAATTATCTAAACAGGTAGCCGTGTTTTCGGTAATTCTGGTTGGCTCTAAAAATATGTTAGTCAAATTGAAAGATTTGAATAGACTAATTATTCTAGTTGTAAGTGATCTTTTTTCTAGTAAATCTACATTGAAATCTCCACAGATTATAATGTATTTTTTACTCTTGCTGACCGTATTTAGTACATCCTCCATAATTGATTCGAAATTAGAGTAATTAGCTTCATAGGGGGGCCTATATACACATACAACAATATGTTTCTCCAGCTCGACGCACGATAGCTCCGCAGTGCCTTCAACCGAGAGTCGCACGATATCTTTCCGTTCTTTAGCTTTAAAGGTGTTTTTCATAAATATCAACGATCCACCGTGCTGCTTGTGCTGTCGGTTGAAAGAACTTGCTATATAATAATTTTCGTAACCAGTAATTATCTGGTGTTTTGTGAGCCAATGCTCTGTTAGACATAATATGTCAACATCGGGATATTTATCTAGAAATAGTTCTATTTCTAATTCTTTGCCAGAAAAGCTTTGTATGTTTTGATGAACAACTCTAAAACTACAATGCTTTTCCTTTGTCGATTTGGTTAGTTTAAATGTTGAGATGCGTGTACATCTCCAGTCAAGCCGGGAGATTCAATCTCCTCAGCACCTACTCCTACACAATTACTTTCCATATATGGACTATTTTGAATACAATTCAAATTATAAGCTACCAGAGTAGCTATATCCCGCTTTGATTTTTTGTTCAGATACAATGTATCTTTCGTCAGTCTAAATCTATCTACAAACTTATTTGTATTAAAGAATAAGAATGTGTCATTATGACGACAAGTCAATGTATACATTAGCATATTCAAAGAATGAATATGCTACTTAGTCCGAATCACGTGTTATAACGACTTTTCGTCTAATTATAGAAAATAACGAACTGTGAACGTATGATTAACGCTCGTGTCGCTCCTTTTGAACAAAGACACAAAGATATCGCTTGTCTCATCGCTGAAAAGATACATTAGCGTTGTCATGTTCAGAACTCAGAAGTAAAGCTTTATTGTCTGTTTTTAGGGTTCCATACCATGGGCGTACCCAGGTTCTGGGACGGGGGGGGGGGGGAATCAGATTTTTATAAGCTAGGTGCTTATAGAAAGAAAGAACTAACGCGCCGCGTAATTTTTAGTTGTAAAAATATTGTATTGCAAACAAATGGCAAAAAAATAGTTTGCTTATCGATAAAAGTACTAGATAAGATACTTAGTAGGGTCGTCAACATTATCCAGGGGGGAGGGGGGCAGTCCCCCCCCCCCCCCCTGCCCCTACCTGGGTACGCCCATGTTCCGTACTTTAAGAGGAAAATAATGAACACTTATAGGATCACTTTGTTGTCTGTCAAGACCTATATCTCAGAAACGCGTGGACGGATCAAGTTGAAATTAACATCAAATCTGTCTGCAACCTCATGCAGCTGTGATAAATTGAAACTTCTACATCAACCCAATCAATAGATATCTTATGTCGCATTTTCCAGCATAATTGTATGAAATATGCGAGCCGACTTGCACTTGGCCGTTTATTTTTACTTCATAACGAAGTTACCTATTCATCTCGATTATAGATATTTGTATTAAGTCATTGTTCCGATATGCCATTGAATTCTTTTATATGGAGATGTTTAAATAAATTGCCAGTAATATTCGATTTGCACGATCGTGATTTGCACGACGTATGCGCATCAGTCTTAGTTATACTGTCTTTCCTTGTGCGAATTACTTCTGATTCAGTGACGGACTTGGCTTCTTTTTGGGGCCCAAAGCTTAACACTCATCACAACGAAAATGGTATTGTCTGAGGCCTGCTTATATATAGCATCTCTTTGTGACTCACGAATTTGAAGTTATGGAAGCTTTTTTGTGGATGACTTCGCGCTTTCAAAGCACATTTAGGCCAATTATTCCCTTCCACGAGCCAACTAGCGCCGCCAATATTAAAAAAATAATATCTTCCAATATGATCAATTTTATTAAAAAAAGGTATTTACGAAATATTTATTACGATAAATACTTTTTTAAATGCTTATTCATAACGTGATTCAATGCCGGTAAGTTGTAGTTCGCATAATTGCGAAAAACGGCCGTTTTTGGCACATTTGTGAACTACAACTTAGCTTGTCGCAATTATGCCATGTATTGTATATTGAAAAATAGTATTCATCCTAATAAACATTTTGTAAATAGCTTTTTTAATCAAATTGATTAAATTGGAAGATATTTTTTCAAGATTGGCGGCACTTGTTTATGAAACTCATTTAAACAAATCTACTCATATGAATAGTAAGGGGCCCCTATGCAAGCCTAAATCTGTCCATCCACAGAGCTCTTCGCCGCAGCTCGTGAGCTTATACCGACCTCAAACTTTATAGCATTTGCGATGCTCTTTTGTGTCAGAAACCGGTCAAGCTTGATCGCTCAATGTGCAAGTTCGTTATTTTATTATTACAGTTTTATTAAACTTGAGATCAGGTTTCGAGCTGCAAGAAACACATTTCTTAAACCGTTGACCTTAGGTTAATAAATAGATTTACAATTACAGCGGAGGCTGACGACGAAAGTTATACAGGATGTTCTTGAATTCATTAGACAAATTGATACTCATGATAAATATTGATTTGGTAAGGTTTTTTTAGTAAATCAAAACTGCCAAAAAAAGTTCAATTAAGTACGTCAAAAGTCACACAATGACCTTAGAAATGATCATTATGTCAAAAGACATTGCCACATTTCAATGGAGCTTTGCCCCACCTACAAAACTACTTGACCATTTAAGCTGTACCTATCATTTTGTTGGGGACTTATTACAGGTTTCATATTGCATAATCATAATCAGTATCATTTTCTACTACTCTCGCAACTCCTATGGAAGAATAACAAAAACAATGAATAAATCGCTTCGATTTCTTACTATTTTCTGAATTCTTAATTAAGCTGTTTTTTTCGAATCGCAACTTGTACAAAACTTTATTTTAAACCAACAATTTTAATAAAAAACGGAGATACTTTTACATTTATTCGTTATCTTGTACAACTTGCGGTTGATGGTGGGGCAGAATCTGGCATTGTCATTTCAGTGAAAGAAATCGTTGCAAAATATTAAAAATACCTTAAAATGTAAAAAAAAACTCAAAAGCACAGGTAACAATGATCATGAAATAAGATTTTTTTAGATAGGTAGTTGAATCTATTGTAAAAAAAAAATATCTTCAAATTGTTTAATTACTTAAACGCTGTGCAGAATTAATGTAGGTATGTCACAAGCATACATGGTAATCCATTAATTTTGTCGAATGAATTCAATGCCACCCGTATATGATTAGTGGACTCTTGTCCACAGACAACTTTGTCCGGAAACTGATTTCGCAAGTCTCCGGTCTAATCGTAAGGCAATTCCAATTGCGACAGTCGTCGATCTCTTGTTCAAAGAAGAACTTGACATGGAAACTAGTTATCTTACTCAACTGTTCTCAATATTTTTTTATTTATTGCATTATTTTTCATGTTTAACCAGAGCAGGGTCGAGCGACCTTGTCGGTTATCGTCGCGAAGTGCACTTGCATTGTTATCGATGACGAGAAGTTACCGAGCACGATAAAGATTTCGACCGATACTAAATTGCGTGCGAAATTGATTGATTCGCTTCGCAGGTGAACATTTTTTAAAAGTAATGTTCTCGACAGTTCGTCATTTGCCAATGTCGTGTTACAGAATATTCAAGATAATATTATCATAGTCTTCTCTCCTCCTCCAGAGAAGTCGCCGTAGCGTCGTCACTCTGGACAAAGCAGCTCGACAGTCACGTTCACTCCCGAGCTTGTAGTGGGACTCTTGACTTTAGCACGAAACTTCAGATCTAGCACAAACAATCCAATAAATTCACCACACTGTCATTCGCGAACATTTTCTGATTAACTTAACGTGATATTAAACACAACATAAACACTGTAGACATTAAAATGAAAATTATCAATTTCGCAACCGTCGCTTCCCGCCATTTTGAAAAGCCCCCTCCAGGTGAACATTGGAATTGAACGACGACGTTACGTTTTATTATTATTCCGATTATCGACAGTTGTATAAATATAAAAATGTGGCGGCGATGTGATAAGACTTCAACAACTTCGATGATACAAGCTCGCTCGAAAATTATTATACTTAAAGGTGTTCAGGATGTTTGTCAAGATAATATGTTTTCTACGAATGATATTGTAATAATATATTGGTAGGTACGTAGGTAGAGCGAATAGTGGAAGGGTCGTCAAAGGTAGACCGAGGCATTCTACAAACCGTCGAGAGTGAATGTATGAAGATATTGATGAGAGTTGTGTACGGTCTAGCGCAGAGAAATGTGTACAGGAGAGGTTTTTTTTAAGGTTGAAATTTTCTAACAATTTGACCCATTGCAAAAATTATTTCACTTTTAGATAGATAAAGGAACTATGTAACTGTAAAATAATTATTAAACCTAGTTATTAAGTAATTGTGTTACCATTACTTTAAAAGATGTGCTGCTGAGAGTTTTTTGCCACTTTTTCTCCTCAACGTTGGCACCTTTTCCTTGCAAAGTGGTGTAAATGTATATTCAAAAATGTACACAACGTGATTACTTGCAATAAAGAAATTTGACTTTTGACTTACTAAATACTCAATATATTTATTGCATTCCATAAGTTATAATACAGATGTTCACATACTTAACATTAAAACGTTACAGTGTTCTTTAAAATAAACTCTTAATTTCCCTAATTAGTTGGTTGCCTGGAAGAGATCGCTTTTAGCGATAAGGCCGCCAAAATTGTACATTATGTTTGTATTATTCTGTAATCTTTTTCCGTAATTGTTGTTTTATGTACAATAAAGTGTATTTGAATTGAATTGAATACTTTAAAATCGGTCCAGTAGTTTTTGAGAAAATCTTAAACTTAATGGGGCCCCCTGTATACTTATCTCTGTCTTCGACTGTGCTAACTTCCAGTATCGTTTCCGATAGAGGTCCATTGTCTAGGCCTACCGCTACGGGAAACAGGCTTGAGTTTATGTATAACAAAACCGACTATCATCTTAACATTTGCTGTGATTATTGCGTAATTATTTTCACATTCGGATTCACAATGATGAACAGATTCATTCAATACAAAATAAGACTTGGTGTGGGATAAACGAGGTAGGTACCTAAAACGAAGCCCAAATCAAGTGTCTTTTTTTTGTAAAATTCTTCCCAGAGGGAAGGCAAAGCCAACAAGGGCATACAGCCTGGTCTGATGTGAATATAATGTCTGAATTCTTATAAATACATACATATATACGAAGATAACCTAACCTAAATCTACGCACAACCCTCCCAATCCCCTGAACGAAAAAACTCAACGATCCACGCCATTTTAGAATTAAAACTATAGTGAGCCATTACTACAAATTATTATACATGCGAATTATTATGCGCGAAGAAACGTCAACGGCGACGCGGGCGTGGCGCGCTCACCTTGAAAAAGACCGTCGAAATCGGTCGAAACTGTCGGTCTAATTGCCGACTTTAACAATATAAGTGAGTGATATCCGTTTATGTATAATGATCCACGCCATCTTTGAGTCTTTGCAAGGAATACTTGATATGGGCTTTGGTATAGGATTAGTAACCGTTCCAGATTACCGGTAAAGTAATGATATTGACACTTGTCGGTTGGCAGACGATAATGTCACAAATGATAATGTAACAGGGCGATTGTTCTCCGACACTTGAGCTAACTGTGTGCAAAACACGCCATTGTGACGCGCGAAACCACTCGACAACACACTGGCTTATGAATTATGAACTTCAATGATGAAAACATGACGCTGCTTAGCATAAAATAAACGACGGTCTCCAATAGTGGTAGACAGACGACGGAATTCCATCTGAAACGATGCCATCGTAACTCACACACATCCCTTCACTTATATTCTTATCTGGGCATTCATGGGCCTGGAGAGCTCGGTGGCTCAGTGGTTAGGTCAATGGACTTGCAATATGGAGGTCACAGGTTCGATTCCCAGCCAGGGCAGCCAAGGAGTTATCCTCGGTTTTTTCCACGGCCAAACTTACGTATATTTACCGAGTGCTCTCAAAACGGTGAAGAAAAAACATCGTGATGAAACCTGCATGCCGTAGAAGAAAAAATTCTAAGGCATGTGAAATCCGCCAATCCGCAGTGGGCCCGCGTGGTGAAACATGGTCCCAGCTCCCTCGATGTAAGGGAAGGTCTGTGCCCGAGCAGTGGGGCAATATAAATAGACTGATGATGATTCATGGGCCATGGCGTGATAGGTGGCGAATCTTAGTCGTAGTGGTCCCATTAGTACAGGTACGGTGGAACACAAAAAAGGTGTACAAGAGAGTTATTAAGGTTATGATTTTCTCAATAACTACTTGACCTATTGCAAATAATTATTTTACAGTTACATAGTTTTCACTTTTATCTATCAAACAGTGAAAGAATTTTTGCAATAGGTCAAGTACCTAGTTTTCGAGAAAATCTCAACCTTAAAAACTCTCCTGTACACCTTTCTCTGTGTTCCACCGTACCTACCTTGTTATAGCCAAATATCAGGACTGTTGTGTCATATTTTGTATTTGTTTGTGTCTAAATACATGTATTCTCTTTCTTCTTCCTTTCTATCTATGTTTCTTTCTTTTTTCTCTTTCTTCGTTCCTTTCATTCCCTACCTCCTCACATCTGGTGGAATTTACTAGCAAAAGCTAGTATTATAACATTGCGCAAATCAATCGGTGAAGCCAACTGTCATTGTACCAGTGGAATCAGTTCCCAGTGGTTTTTGCTCGTCAGCCTACTTATCAGACCAGGAGAGGGGCAGCGGTGGAAAATGGTAGAAAACAACCATTACCGCCACTATCGAGCACAGACGATTACTTTCGTATTTCCTAAGTTCAACGTTGACTTTTGAAAATTGCGGAAACGTTACAGTGCTAAGTTATTTGATAACTTTAATTTTATTAAATGATGAAACATTTCTAGTCGTAGACTTGAACCTGCGACCTTGTCATTCTGTGACACGCTCTTATCTTACTGAGCCACCACATGCCACAGCCCGACCACCTAAAATTTCATTTTTTTAATACTTTATTGCACAACACAGATATATAAGAGCAAGTTTATCTCAAAATAGATTTCTACCAACAAACCTGCGAAAGAGAGCAAAATGGTAGTCGTAGTGGCTGACAAAAGGTGTGGGTTTTGTATGTGATGTCACGGTAAATTAATCGGAAAATGTTCGCGATTTTCAACATATTGGAGTCTTCGAACATCGAAATCGATCTGCAGTTTCGAGCTAGACTGAAGAGTCCCACTACAGAGGTCAGGAGTGGAAGTAACTGATAACTGCTGGGTTGAAGTCGCTATTTGGCGACTCCTCTGAAGGAAGAAATGAAGACCGTGAGCTCCTTCGTCCAGGTTGACAGAGAAGGAAACGAAGACTATGATAATGCATTTTAAGCCTTAATAAATAAAATAAATAAAGTTGCAAATAGTACAGTCTTCCGGAAATACCAAAACCATATCAAGCCAGCATGTTTATAAAAGCAGTGTCACACAGTAAAGTAGCACACTGACCTTTCGGTAAAGAGTGCATTGGCATTGACTAGGCCTTTAGCTAGGTTAATTATGGCTAATAATAGGTAATACGCTAGGTTTATAATGGTATATGGCAAGGTATAATGCTGGTAAGACTAGTTTTAGACAGTTTATTTTTTATTATTACATATTCGGAAGACTAACAGTTAATACAAACATGTGCCTATCTGTTTTACAAACAAAACCATTTACAAGTCTTCACCTATAACACGATAATGCGTCTTTCTACATCGAGATACAAGATTTGAGATATAAATATAATAATACAAATTACAATGTCTCCTGTGCCCAAACACGCGAGTGAGGACGAACCAGGTGAGTGGGGTGTGAGTTAAAGAATATCATGAATCGTTATGTTGCCAAAGAAGTTTATGTTAATTAATGATCTGAACTGACATAGTGACCTATCGGGAGAGCTCGGTGGATTGGTAGGACACTGGACCTCCATTACAGGCTAGGTTTCGAATCCCAGATTAGGCGTGTCGGTTTTTTTTTTTTTCGAAAAATAATATTTTTACTACCTAAATGTATTCGAATGCTATCAAAATCGGTGAAGGAAAACATTGTGAGGAAACTTACACATTACAAAATCTAAGGCATGTGTAATCCACCAATCTGCACTGGCCTAACATGGTGGATCATGGCTCCAGTTTCCTCGATGTTAAAGAAAGGTCTGTGCAAGCGTAGTGAGGACATAAACGGGACTGATAATGATGGTTCATCCTAAGTTTAATACTTTAATGTCACAAATCAAATAGAATTTTCGTTATAAAGTCATACTTTTAATTGCTGGATAAGTATACAATTCAGTCACGCATATTAACGGTTAATGGCCAATTAGTCTCTAATTTCTGTAATAACACCAGTTTAAAGTTTTAATGACATAATAAAGCAATTTTTTTGAACAGTTTTAGGTATATATATTACGATCACCTGATTTTTTTTATAAATATTTTTGAATAATCTATGCAAGTTCTCTTTGATTAAGTGTATTCAAGAGATTATGTCAAAATATGGTAGGTACAGTCGAAGACAAGATAAGTATACAGGGGACCTCAATAAGGTTGAGATTTTCTCAATAACTACTGGACCGAATTCAATAACTCTTTTACAGCTACACGTTTTAACTTTTATCTACCAATAAGTGAAAGAATTTTTGCAATAGGTCAAGTGTTTTTTGTTCCACCGATACTAATGAAATAAAATAAAATGTATCGTATGTGAAAATGTGGACCTATCTGTAATGTTACATGCATTATTTATAAAGAAACAACATGTACCAATATGATCTAGGTATCCTGTACGTCATATGTTAGGACCATAAATAAATGGCAACTTCAAAGTTCATTATCACTGTGCAAATGTTTAATTTGAGTATTTCAGTAATTGCACACGATAAGAGGCGGATGCCGCGTGACGTCACACTAGACAGCGCGACAGCCTGCGCGCGCGCACCTCTCGGCATTGACAAGGTGAAGTACACGAAACTATAGTCTATACTCGTAAGTTACTGACAGACTATGAGTTAACATCTGCTGCATTCATTTCAGTAAACCGTATTACTGCCGCCCGTTTTTCGCTACTTCGTGGGCCCTTTAGATTAGAGCATTTTAGATATACTTAGTCTCACAGTGTGTATGGTGTACAGTCGAAGACAGAGATAAGTATACAGGTGGCCTCAATAAGGTTGAAATATTCTCAAAAACTACTAGACCGAATTTAATCATTCTTTAACAGTTACATAGTTTAAACTTTTATTTATCAAACAGTGAAAGAATTTTTGCAATAGTTTTTAAGAAAATCTCAACCTTAAAAACTCTTTTGTACACCTAACTACAGAAAAGGGCATATTATAACTAAATGTCAGGATTAGTGTTTCTCATCCCTTGCCTAATCACATCAGTCTGAACTAATGATGATGATAATATCTTTAAAATGGAGAAATTAAAAGTTTATAGCTAAGGTGTCGTGACTTTTTATTATTGGGATTAGCCATCCTTAAAAAGTCCAGACATCATAAAATTATATAAACTTTGTATGTGTAGACATAAATAAAATTATATAAACTTTGTGTGTTTAATTTTTTTATAGTTTTTTGGTACGAATGAGCTTTCTCTCTATTTTGGTTGGAATTTATTACCAAAAACTACAGTTAATTGGTATTTTAATTACAATATAAATCATTAAATTTAAATTATGTTATGCCCTTTGCCCCAGGTATGATGAGAAGGTTTAGTTTTATGAGTTTTCTCATTATCTAGTTGTTTCAAGCTTGTTTTTACTTTGTTATATATTTACAATGCATTTCAATGTTATTCTAGGTAAGTAGAACAGAAATAGGCATTTCTAAATAAATTTCTCTGAAGCTAAATGTAGATATGACACGTCCAACAATGGCCTATGTGATAAAAATAAATAATATTATTGTTTCATTGGCATGACCTCATGTAAGGAGTCAATGAGCTCAGCAGACGGCTGGTATTGTGTAAGGACTGTGTGATACCTAATTTTCATTATTTAAATATATAGTTAGTTTATTTATATAGTTTATTTTATTTGGCGCAGAAAGTACGTAAAGCAGTTGAACCCGGCTGCTGTCATTTGACAGCAGCCGTTATGCCACATCAGAGACCACAGAATGAAATTTTCTCAAAAACCTTTGCACCAAATTTAACAATTATTGTTACTAGGTAGTTTAAATATAAATCTATCTAACAGATAGGTCAAGTAGCTTATATTTTAAACTTATGAAGTTTCCCCAACTTGACGTTGGCAAATGACTTTAAAAGTCGAGTCCATACTATACTAAGAAGAAAAAAAAGTAGCTTATAAGATAATCTCAACCTTAAAAACTCTCCTGTACACTTTTTTCCGTAAAAGACCATACATTCGTCAGTCTTAGAAATAAAATCTTCCTATTGGTCCGCAATAAATTGTCTTATTAGAAAAACGTGATAAGTTTTTAATTGTTTACACATGCAATAAATGAAGATTGTATTCTCAGATATTTAGATTAAAAAATTTCATATCTAGTAAAGTTATAATAAGTTTCCTCATAAAGGAAACTTGAAATCCAATTACAATAGTAACCCAATAGGAGGAAACATGAACCTTACAATACAACAACAAAAACTAGCCAGTGCCATGTGAAGTCAGGAAGTGGTGTCATGCAACGAATTGAAGGAATGCTGGACGGTGGAACCTATCCACGAAAACCTCAACAGATTTCAATTCACAGTGAACACAACAGGTTCGAGGCATTCGTAAAACACACGGCGACCCAATCAATACCCATTGTGCCCAGATATTGAGACCCCAACTCAGAGATAGTAGAATGTTATGCCAACTTACCAAATAACAAGTTTCACAGTAAATATTATAACGTTCCTCTGCTTCCCACCTTCACAATACACTGTCTTATCTCACGACCACACAAATAACACAACTGTTTATTACCCCAATAGTTCCCCTATAGTTTACTCGTAAAATAGAACACGAAAATACGTTGTCCCGAACCAACTACACCACCGAACGAAACGATTTTCGTCAATGAGCTGCGGCCATTATTTCGCTGATTTTCGCTTGAATCGACATACGGCCATAGATTGAAACAAAAACTCATTCTCTCTCTCTCACTCGCAGTTGCGTGTCAACATCATTGACAGTTGGTAAGTGCTGCCATATAATGAGAACTAGGTGTTGCATGGTGCGCGGGCCGCGCGCGGCCCGCGAGACTGCTTTGTTTTCGTGTTGTAGGCGCCGCAACTAAATAAACATTATCGTATAATGAGAATAAGATTGTACTACCCAACTGTAGAGAGATCGTAGACAGAAGAGAGATGATTTACTCTCTACGTACGTACGTGTGAGACTACCAAAATGGAAAATACAAGACGAACGACCCTATTTCGGTTTCCACATTGATTTATCCAAGTGGAAATCATTAGTGAAGGTGCGAATAATACCGCAACGCGTTTTGTGGTTATATTTATGTTATATCGATAATATGGCAAGCCCCATACGAGAATAAGTCCTATGGCTTGCGGCGTTAGTCACGCGGCGAAAATCGACGCATATTAACCACACATTTCTCACAAAAGTAAGAAAGTGCGGGGTGTATAATAGTAGCAAATTAATTAGTTGAATAGCAACACATCAACCTTTATTTACCTTTGTAACCAAAGCCAAAAAAATGTAATGACATTGAACATCGCATTTGTAAAGATAGTTCTAAGTTTACATTCTCTAATTTTATAGATAGACTAGGTGTTGCATGGTGCGCGGGCCGCGCGCGGCCCGCGAGACGGCTTTGTTTTCGTGTTGTAGGCGCCGCAACTAAAGAAACATTATCCCGATTGTTGGCTGTGCAAATAATTCGCACAAGCCCATCCACTAATTATATCAAGCACCGCCCGAAAGTTGCAAGTTCAAAACTTTCATAGAGTCATTTATTTCGAAAAGAGTTCATGTAAAATTGGTTATGGTTGTGTTTTATAAAGCAAGCAACGCTCGAAATGACCGTATGCCAGAAACTTATTCAGAGTTTTCATAAGCCAAACGTTGCTAGCTGTACACAATTTCCATACCTTTGTTCATAACTCGAAAAGCATGGGCATCTTTCAGCCTTTGGTGGCGTGGGGACGCTTCGGGCTTCGCCCTACGCGGAGCTCGGCCTATGGCCTCGCAGTTCGGCTCGGCCTTCGGCCTCGCAATAGTTACTTGGAAAGAAGAGAGTGGTTTCTGGTCGGTAAGGGGACGCTTCGGGCTTCGCCCTACGCGGAGCTCGGCCTGCGGCCTCGCGGTCCGGCTCGGCCTTCGGCCTCGGAAAAGTTACTTGGAAGGTGGGGAGTTGTTTCTGCTCGGTAAGGGGACGCTTCGGGATTCGCCCTACGCGGAGCTCGGCCTTCGGCCTCGCAAAAGTTACTTGGAAGGTGGGGAGTTTTTCTGCTTGGCAAGGGGACGCTTCGGGCTTCGCCCTACGCGGAGCTCGGCCTTTGGCCTCGCAAAAGTTACTTGAAAGGTGGGGAGCTTTTCTGCTTGGCAAGGGGACGCTTCGGGCTTCGCCCTACGCGGAGCTCGGCCTATGGCCTCGCAGCCGGCTCGGCCTTCGGCCTCGCAAAAGTTACTTGGAATGTGGGGAGTTTATTCTGCTTGGCAAGGGGACGCTTCGGGCTTCGCCCTACGCGGAGCTCGGCCTATGGCCTCGCAGCACGGCTCGGCCTTCGGCCTCGCAAAAGTTACTTGGAGGGTGGGGAGTTATTTCTGCTTGGCAAGGGGACGCTTCGGGCTTCGCCCTACGCGGAGCTCGGCCTACGGCCTCGCGGTGTTCTGTCGCTTCGGGCTTCGCCCTACGCGGAGCTCGGCCTTCGGCCTCGCTATAGTTACTGATAGATATTTACCGCACGCCAGTAATCCTTTCGTTTCGTATAGGAAAATATATGGAGAAAATATTATGGTTTACTGCTCGTCCGCCATTATGTTTTTCCCAAAAATGACAATTTTCTGGTATACTACATCATAATATGCTACGAAGTGGAATTGGTTGGATATTCCTCATGCGCTCGTGCTAGGCCAGCTAATTCGTCAAAGTTTGGTCTGAGTTGTCCAAATTTTCAATCGGCTATATTTCCGCCGCCATTTTGTTTTTCTTTTGTTTTTCAATTTCATCATAAAGTAGGTGGACCATGTGACACGCGTTCCCAATTTGAACGAAATCGGTTGGAAAATGGCGGAGATGGCATCACGTGACCCGCCGCCATCTTGTTTTTTTCACTTCCCTATAGTTTTCCTCTGGTCCAATCACTAAACTATATAACTCCCCCTTACATCACTTTCACCTCCGGGAACTCCTTCAGACTAAACGGGACGGTCAATCAGTGAGTGAGTGAGTCAGTCAGTGGTAGTCGAGCTATATATATTAGTAATACTTTTAAGATGACTTACCTCTTGTTATACTATATCATATCATATGTTTCAAATGTGTTGCTTGATTCAAAATAATGTGTTATATATTATGTCGTCAGGTTTGACTAGAAATCATTACTCTTTTCATTCAAGATAAACGTTAATTGTACTGTCATTATCAGCTGCGGTGCGCTTGGACTGGAAGGGGGGGTATTTGAAATTATTGAGATACAATGTTTTATCACTTTCATTCATATGCCCAAGTAGCTAAGACTGAGCAAGATAGTAGATCAACATCGAGTGTTTTGCAATCGACTCGACAATCAATCGTAACCTAATCGGGCTGTTATCATGGCTAATGGCTTACATACATGTTTGATTTGCTAATTTTCGTAAAATAATTCCTGTAATGCAGATATGGTAAAGTTTCGTGATGCTGCATCGGCTTTCAAGACGCTCAACGGTCTCATTTGTGTATATAAGCCACCCTGTGTCTCTGTGAAACAAGTCCAACACACAGTTGTAACGAATCTCTGTAGAGGTTAGTTCTCTTCTCGATTTATTTCCGTAGCCATAAGTTATCCTTTTCGCCAATTCCTTCAATTTATCTTTCCAGATTGTAAATTCATATAATCTTATATTATAAATTCCTCTTAAATATACGAACATACTTGTGAGCTATGGAGCTTGGCGACTCTGAGTCCCAAGCGCATACAGATGGGCCGGTCGATGGGGGCTCGAGGGACCCAAATGACCACTCAATCACAACTGAACAGAAAAACCAACGATTCTTCCTCTCGGGTGCTGCTAAAAGGCGCCTCGCCTTTTGGAAAACCCACGGTAAGAGCGACAGTGAAGCCCTCGCGCTGTGTCAGAAAACCTTCCAGGAACTCCAAGACCTACCCGAGGTGCAGGCTCATTTGAAAATTGGAAATAAAAGGCCTCGCCCTGAAAACTTGACACCAAATGACTTGAGCAAAGCCAAAAGGCGTAATACAACACCACTGCCTCAGCCGCCCCTGTTCAGTGAAAGCCCTATTAAATCTGATGGTTTGATCCGTGTTGGTATCTGTGATGCCAGCAAATCTCTGACTGAGGAGGACATTCAGCTACTCCAAGATGAGATCCTAAACCGCATTGACATGATGACCACTGGTACTGGCCCTCGTTTCTTAGGATACACTCAGAAGGCAGGTTGTCTCGTCTTGACTTGTGCTGATGACGACACCTGGAGGTGGCTGTCCCAACGTATTGAATTCATCAAACCTTGGAAAGGAGCTGACTTAAAACTTGTTAATGAAGAAGATCTGCCTAAAGCTATTACTGGTGTTACGTGGATTCCGGACCCTAAAGTTGAACCCAAGACTATTCTACACCGTCTCGATGTCCAGAACTGGGGAATGGGCTGCCGCTACTGGAGGATACTCGATAGAAAAATTGAGAAAAATGGGCAAACGGTTACCTTCTCGTTCGACCAATCATCTCTGGAAGCACTCCAAAAGCTGAACTATAGACCATTCTTCAATTTCCAGAATATTCTTATTTGGGTTAAGGATTCGAAGGAGACTGCCGCAGCAGACAGAGAGCAGTCATCACCACCTGTTAAATGGGAAGCTAAACATAAGGTTCATTCCAGTTTAGAAGCTGGAACTAGTTCAGTTTTTGATAGATTTCCACCTAGAGACAAGCTTGATGGATGGGATATTGAGGGCAAATCTGGTTCCTCTTCTGCATTAGATTCCTGGGGAAAAGATCAATTGCCTTCTACTCATATTGGTAATAATAATTATCCTGTCCATTACAATGATAGGCAAGTAATCTGGGGTATCCACCGAGGCACCAGATCTGGTCCACTTAATGTTAGGGAAGATATGTGCAATGACCCTCCCTCACCTGAGGATATTAGAAACATATCACCCTAATAATTATTCCCCCTAGTCATAACACTTCACCAAAACAACCCACACTCCTTAATTTTCCCGTTTTTTTTATTCCTATTTCATTTCCATTCCAAATCTTCAACTGAAAGGTCTCCAAGAAGGATCTCAACTTTGCAGGTAATTTTGTCAATGGAATGAAATCATTTGTATAATTTTTAAGTACAATATTTTGTTTTGATCTTGGCTTTTTCTGCACAGATGCTCTGCATCCCATTCATCGTTCATCAGCAGCTCAGCATACACACCTGGAGGTAGTCTGATCCACTGCAACTAGGTGCTAAGACTGATATGCCCGGTGTTCTAAGTCCAGAGGTTACATGAAATATACAACCACACCAAGTCCTTCTGTTTGATAACAAGCTTGATTTATTGAAATATTGAAAAGGCTAGATTACGGAAAGAAGTTGGAATTTCAAGAAGTGGTGAGTTTCTGAATAATTTTCTGATTTGTATTTCATTTTTGTTTAGAGATTCTGGACAGAACATTCAGAAGTGAAGTTCTGATGAAGTGGATGCCTTTGACCCTCGAGAAAACGATGGACTGCATTCGAAAAACTGGAATAATTGAATTAGAACAGCCCAGCTAAATGTGGTAAAACTGTTAATCAGAGACCACAGATGAAGCTCCCCTAACAGAATATACTGGGGAGTTTAGACTGCTTCACAAGGACCTCAGCAGAATACCTGAGACTGGAGATGGAACGAGGAAAGAAGCAATGAATCTACATCTAAAGGAATCATGGTGACGCCGGTGGTTACCTTCCTATGAACAAGTGTATGGCGTAACTTCTAATTGAACCCCTAGTGCATCATACGGGTCTTAAAGAACGTTGGCCTTGGGAATTACCTAACTAGAACTAACCTAACAGTAACAGAAGGCGGTTCTGGTACTTCTGGGTCCAGAACCATAGTGCCTTTCTCAAACAATTAAGAATTTATATGTTTTTGTAGTTCTTATACATATTAACGCCTCTATTTCTACTGTGTCTACCTCTATCTAGTCAAGAAGTCCACTTATTTCGATCCTGGCACCCCACTTTCGCTCTTCCCTCACATCCACCTGTGAGAAACTATTGACCACTGCTATGGACCATCTATACCAGTGCAGTGATTCTGTGTAGATTCTACATGGGTGCATTTCTCAAACTCTAGTTATTTGTAGGAACGCAGCATGGTCGTCACCGTGCTGAAATATTGCCATAATATCTCTTAGCTGACATCGAGAAAGCCATTTCTACCAGACAAGACGAGAAGAAACATATTTATTGCAGATCTCAATGCGTTGCCCGACCGGCCTCGCGAGCAGCGAGTGGAGATAGTAGGTGCCACGAACGCGCCGTTAGCCGTGCGTTTGGTGCCAAACTATGCAGACGACCCGCTGGTGTGCGGCCCAAGGTATCTCCATGAAGACTTCCGCTGCAGTTGGGCCACGCATCTGGGACTCTTTAGCAGTGGCGTCCTGTGTAAGTGTGCCATCAATAATAGAAAAAGGGGGATTCCCATCGAGACACAATATTGCGTACTTTTGATTATACACCCCCCAAATATTTGAAGCTTTTTGAGCAGACCAAACCGGAACAGTTTCCGTACGTTCCGTTTGAAAACAAACCATTAAAAGGAATAACTAAGAACCTATGTTTTTCTTAATTTCACACCCAGTTGGTCTGGGAGATTTTAGGTGTTTAAAATACTCGTCAGTGTCCTGACAATACACTAACGAGTACATGTACACTTATGTCTTTGGCTCTTGGCCTTTCGACATCTAGGTCTGAAAGCAGTGAACCGGGAGATGCATTCGTGACTCCTTTCTAGAGTGCATTGTCTTCACTCCCTAGTGTTGCTGTAATGACGGACGGACGACTGTCGACTATCTTATCCTGATAGGGTGCCAATGTGGCGGCACTTCGACTTATTGGAATCTTATATGCTCTCCCCTTTCCTTTATAATTCTTCCACCTCTCTAAAGATATAACTCAATAGGTCAGCTATGCAACTCATGGGAAGTAGCCTGTAATCTTCGGGTTCCGGATAGACCGACCCCAGAAGACTCATTCGCTTCCTAGCCAATTTTACTTCGTCAGTTCTCCGTCTTTGAGGATTATAATGCAAGTCTTTGTCATACACAGGGAATAGTTTTTGCCATGAGTCTGAAATTTTCTTCCCAGTGCTCGGCATCAACGACGGCACCCGCTTAACGTACCGCTTCAACGTGTCGCGCCCCACCCGCGCGTTCAAGCTGCACGGGCAGCTAGGCAAGGCCACAGACACCTACTTTTGGAACGGGCGTACCGTGGAGCGCGCCGCGTACGCACACGTCACCAGAGAAAAGATAGACCGCGTCCTCGCGCATATGCAAGCGGCGCATCAGAAGACCATGTTTGAGTTAGTAACAACCATCTACCCGCAATCTTTAAAATATTTTAAATACTTACTTAGGTCTTTCGGCATCATTATCTGCTCCTAAAAAGACTTGAAGTGTTTAAATTCAAGTATGAATTCCTGGAAATCTCCTAGAATACAGTTCAGCTATATATATGTTTGAAAATAAGCGATAAGAGGCCGCCTTTGTACAAATTGTATCACTTCCCATGAATGTTTCTTTGTGCAATTAAAACAGCGGTAAGGCAACCGCAGCGGCCGTGGTTGTAAAATATGAGTCTCTATGAACGATGACAGATTGAACGCCTCGCGGTTGTCGCTCCCTTGCTTTGCCGCTGACGCTCTCTGTTGCTGCGTCTATCTTTCACAGTTTCATACATTACGACGACGGCCGCTGCTGTTGCCTTTCTGATGCTTTTTAATGTGCTTGAGCCTAAAGTGTTTATATGTATGTTTGGTTGTACCGAGTCTAACAGTTTTAACAATGTCCACTCCAGGCTGAGCGGCTTCCACATGGACTCCCAGGCCGCATACGAGCTGGCCTCACAGGGCCCCATCAGACCGGCCAACAGCAAGCTGCCCGTGCTGTACGGCATCAAATGCGTGCACTTTGACTCGCCCAACTTCACATTAGGTAAGCTTTGACCCATAATGTTGGAAGTTACCGAATGATCCCTGCCATGAGTCTCTAGGGTAGGCAACAGAAGAAATAACTTCAGAGCATGGACCCTGACATTGTAGCCAGGCAAACAAACCTACATAAGTTACCTACTAGGTGCAGGAAAATCTGGAAACACAACAGAAACCAGATGCGGCTCATAATTGGGGCGCTAACGGGACACTAAGCAACAAACACAGGATGGGACTAGTGGAATCTCCAACCTGCAGAGCCTGTGGTAACAAAACAGAGTCCATGAAACACTTACTGTGAATGTGACTCACTGGCTAGGAAGCGAATGAGTCTTCTGGGGTCGGTCTATCCGGAACCAGAAGATTACAGGCTCCTTCCCATGAGCTGCATAGCGGACCTATTGAGTTAGGGAGGAGTATAAAGGAAAGGGGAGAGCACAAAAGATCCCAATGGGACGAAGTGCTGCCATATTGGCACCCAATCAGGATAAGATACCTACTAAGGTCTGCTTCGCGGTTGTCATCGAGTGTGGGTGAACCCTAGACAGACCTGAACTTTATTTATTTATTTAAAGTTTACAAATACAGGTTACCCCTAATAACTTACCGTACAGATGAAGTTCAGAAGGCGTTAATCGCGATCTTGAAGCGAAATAGCTCAAACCGAAAACTTTCTTCTTCCAGAGGTACAATCAGTGAACGAGTATGACAAATACCTATGGACGTTAGTTCACGACCTGGGCATGCAGTTGAAGACCTCAGCGCACTGCACAGCAGTCCAGTGCATCCGCCAGGGCAAGTTCGACTTACCGCTGGCACTGCTGCGGAAACACTGGCAACTCGAACACATAGTTGACAATATTGATAAGTGTCACCAACTTCTGGATGAAAATGAGCAACTCTTGAGACCTTCTGCTATATTGACGTAGCTGTAAATATATGATAAGGACTAGATAATAAAATATTATAGTTTTCAATTTGTTTATTTTCTGTTTATAAAGTTGAATATTTTGATTTGCTCCTAGGCCTTAAATCGTGTTGCTATCCCTTTCACACTTCGTTAAAAAAGGTTAAGATAGAAAGGGACAGGGGGCCTAAACGGTGGCGTAATTTTAAATCACGTTTATGACTAACAATCTATATATTATACCTAAAGCCTAAAGGTCACTTGCAATAAAATAACCTGAGAGTAGTGACTGAACCTGTGAAAAGTCCTTACATTTTCATGGGCTAAGTTGGGGTATTTTATCTATGAGCAATATAGTCCTTATTGCAAGTGGGCCTAAGGTTGGTTTGGTACAGTCGAATAATTCTGTTACTAATTTCTTGTACACACATAATGATTTTTTTTAAATTGGTCAAGATCCTTTTGAGAAAACCTAATGACCCCTGTACACTTTTATCTGTGTTCGAAAATATCTAGAGAGTCAATAATATACTTATTTATTTATTTACTAGTCTGTGGGGGAAATACCTCCCCCAACTCTTCCACTCATCTCTACTCAACGCAGACTCTGACCACTCTCTTAAAAACGTCCAGTTCGTCTCGCCGTTATTTGTGGGGGCCACATGGCCTTTTCTTATATATAATATACTTATTGTAAATAAAAACCCTATCATAATATTTATATTTTATAGTATTTTTAGGGCTCAGACAGACGAGCGACAACTCGCGCCACCTTTCGCGGAGGGCTGGAAGCTGTCGCGCGGCGCACTGTCGCGCGGCTCACTGTCGCTCGTCTGTCTGAGCCCTTAGGCAGCCCATGATACAATGAGTCTGTATATCCTCAGGCAAAATCATGTCTTTTTATTGCATCACAGATGAAGCACAAAGGTAATAATTACCCACCTGAAATACATTGCTTGCTATGGACCTGCCCTTGCTTAACTTAATGTAACTACAACCTTATATTACCTCTACCTTATGCAACATTAGAAATCCTACGATACATTTAACACACGTGTGGCTGATATCCTTCATTAAAATCCATTCATTAGTTTTGCGTGAAAGAGCAACAAACATCCATACGAACTTTCGCGTTTATATATTAGCAGGCTTAATGAAACATCACCAGCTAAGAGAAAATTCACTGTCAGTCACTGGGCACAAGATATACACATGAAGACTAAGTAACACACAGTAAGTTGAAAGTCAGAGCTATTTAGACCCGCTATTGCCTAATATAAATGGCAGTTTTTAATACAGCAACGGGCATTTAGCTTCTTGTATCTTTGTCCTTATGGTGTATAGTGCCAAACAAATGGCTTATCTTCCTCCTCCTTCCTCGTAACTAAAAATCAAGTGGTGTTAGAAGTAGGAGTGCTCGGAGTGTTTGCTTGCTTCTCCATTTGCTCAATCCTCTTGTGCCGGATCATATTGGACAAGATGCCGTCAAACGACGTCGTCTTCTTCTTCGCTGAGCCTCTCAAGGTATCCTCTCCGTCTCGTCTCACTCGCAAACGTAAAGAACTAACCTCGTCCATGAAATCAAAGTCGGATTTCTCTTCCCTAATTGGGGAAGCAGGTATCTCTGGCTGGTTTTCCTTGCTCACCGGAGCGGGCGAAGGAGCCCGTCTACCCGGACACTTCCATTCGAGGCTCAGAGTCCCGCTCTTGTCTATATTCTTATACAGATCCTCGAGTTCTGCAGGGTCTGGCATCCAGCTTTTGCCGATGAATAGTCCGCTTTTGGATAGCTCGTCGTCTGAACATGGAAGGTCCCAGTTGTCACCTTGCAATTCTGTTGTTCCCATTGTAAAAGTTTGCTTGAATTTAGATTATTTCAATTTTGCAATAATGTGTAAACCACAAATTACTAAGAGGATATGTGTAAACAAACATCTATCTATCCGAACGTGATGATTATTATTATTTTTCCCATTGAAATAAGGTAAAGGGATCTAGCCTACATCCACGTCTTGAGCACGCTCAATATCCTCGGTCGAAGTTCCTCGCCAACACAGACCACTTACCCCAATAGACTTGAAATCGGTACATATTTGCAAGCGAAACATTCTGTCAAGGCCGGTAATCTAGAGACGAGGCGGGGGACAGCGGCGCACTCGGTGAACTCATTTAAAGAGACGCGGCCATGTCGATATCGATAATATATTATCGATGGGGATTGTTGAACTGTTACCTACATAGTTTCAATACTTAATGTACTTAAATATGAATTTGAAAGTTAATAAACGATTTCTACTGAGGCAATGCTATCTGTTTAATATTAATATAATAAAACAAGAACTTCTCATTATTAACGTATCACAAAATTTAATAATTACACATTATTTATAATTTAATTATTGTGAAATAATAATTATGCGTAACGAACATCATGATTGTAGTCCAACCAATAGGCATTGATGAATAAACATGGCCATAAAATAATGTAGGTCGATATTACATTACGTAGGCTTTCTATAAAGGTTTGTATTATGGTGTTTTTCTCAAACAAAGCGCGGCTATTTAAACAAGTTACGACTGACGATTCGTGATCATTCCTAACGATTGCTTGCGATTCTTGTGATTTTTAGCGATTCTTACTCACCCAAATACATTAAAACAGAACCTGACTTTTAAAATTTCTGAACGCCTATTTGTTATTTGTGTCAGCCATAAAGTTTATGTTTAGAAATAGGTAAATTCAGTTAAGAACAAAAATTAGTCGATGCTATTTTTATTAATAAAAAAAATTAAGCTTTAACTAACTTTGTTAATTTGCTACGTTTACTTATTATGATACTCCTTACTAGTCGCCGACCTATTATTTTTAACACAATAAAACTATTATGATATTATTATGATTATATGAATATTATGATTTCTTGAAATCCCGAATTCCGGTTAGAATGCCGCCCCGTTAAATACCTACCTGCATTAGAATAGGTACCTTAGCTAGATAGCATTAATAAAAATATAAGATACCTGTACAACTGGTAGGTATAACGTTGGAATTGCAGTACTATGGAGTTTTCTTCGATAGTTCATATTAATAAAACAATCCGCCGTAAAGTGACGGGAACATATTGTGGTGAAAGACGACAGCCACCAATTTTCACGCATTGTCTTTATTATCCATTCACTTTTAATGTCTGGATCAACAGGAAAGCTATTTATAAAGAAAGTAAATGAAATCCAAACTCATAAATCTACACAAACTTATTTAGGTGACGTAAGAATATCGATGATTGTATACCACGTCTCTAGCTTACACGTGCCGCGAAACGAAAAAGTGAGATAGGGCTACAATTAGTAGGTGGGCGAAAGAGAGATCTCTCGGAACTACTCGTAAGACACGACAATCGAACCAGTGTAAGTTGAACTCCTAATTGATTTGTCGGATTAAGTAATGAATTGATTTATTAATCAGATACTTACCGATGAAATGTGATACCATCCTTTTTGTAATTGTTCCTCCTACTGTCATTATCACACAACTTTATAGCACAGTTGGGCATGTTAAAATATTTTTTTCTTCCTTTTTTTTACAGCAGTTTATGGGTCGAATATCTGGTCACTACTAATTTGATAGGCGACGTAGTTCGGTTTGTATAGAACTTTTGCGCTCATGTGTTGGCAGAAAGCGGGGCCCTCCTATTACAGGTCTATTGGGGTAAGTGGTCTGTGCTCGCCAAGCTTCGAAAAGTCCAAGGCCCAAGCGAAGTCGCGTCAGCCGTCACCACATCACTCTTGTAACTGCGCGAGGAGCTTGATTTGATGCAGGCAGTGAGTAGTAAGTTCTCGACTCCAAAACCGACATAAAATGGAAATCGCCCGAGAGGCGAAACGAAGTAGCATAAAGTGTTTCTCTTCACTTCGAACTCGTGTGGAGGCCTTAGTGGGCTTCCTTTGTCTGTTTTATTTATACTTTTATTTCTCTTGAGCCCCTCATTCATTGCACAATGGCTGTATAGCTTATGGCAGTAGCCAATAAAAAAAGACGGACACGTGTTTTTGACGTTTAATTTGATTGGTCGTTGACCGTCGTTCGTTCGCATTCGTTATGCATTCGTTTGATTGAGGTTATGTTTTCATTTTGTAAATAATTGCGACAATTTATACTACACAAACAAATATCATGTCTTCATTATCATCAGACAATGAAAGTGAATCAGATAACGAAGATCGAGGGTTCTCAAGGTTTGAAATATAGACTTTATTAACTAGAGCAACATCTTCGTTACTTAATACAACTTTCATTTTAATTCGTTATTTCAGACTCGGAGACTGCGAAGTCTGCGCAGCGAACAAAGCAATCTACACATGCCCTAAGTGCGAGGTGAAAACTTGTAGCTTAAAGTGCATAGCTATCCATAAGAAGGAGTTGGAATGTGACGGCATTCGCGACCGCACGAAGTTTGTTCGTATGAAGGATTTCACCGACACAGACCTCCTGAGCGACTACCGAATGCTGGAGGAATGCGCCAGGTTCGTCTACGGGGTCAAGAGAGACGAGAAGAAGAGATTTACGAGAATTGACAAAGAATTGCCTATTGTAAGTTACTTTGAAACAATTAGGTACTTTTTTTCGTTACACTTTTTTGTACTGAAATATTGTGATAATACTCATTTATTACACCTTAGGTACTCTATGCAACACTTGGTTACGTCAATATTATTAATACTTAATTTAATTTATTATTGTGACGCTGATTCCTGAATTTTTAGGTACTGTCATATTATCAGTCTATTATTATGTCCCCGCTGCTCGGGCACAGGTCTTCCTTTACATCAAGTGCCACGATCCACCATACAGTAAAACTACATTATTTTCCAACCAATTTCAGCATTTATTCAAACTCAAGATGGCAGCCAGAAAAAGAGGCATTGTGCTCCAGTTCCTCGCTCAGAACTTTACCCGGCACTCCTGTAACTCCACTAGATATAACTACAAGACCAATGTTATCCACTGGAGAGTGGAATGGGTCTTCCCGAATGTAGAATCAGACCCGTTGAAGTTTGTCGATGATAAATGTCCAGAACACAAAAGATTGTCGGAGCTGGCGGATAAATATTTAAGTCCTGATGCTTTGCCGTTTGAGGGGTCAAAGGCTTTGACGTATTATAAGTCTGTTGGTTCTAGTGGAGTGAAGATGTTGCTCAGAGGTAGGTTTTAGCTATTAACATTTTAGCTTTGTAAGTTGCACCATTAAATACAAACAAATGAAATTTTAATGTATTGTACTGTTCTATCTGTTTCAATTAATCATCCTTTTCTATGTTAGAGTTAGCTAGGAACTAGACAAAATATACTTTTAAGCTACTTTTCAGGCTCTGCCAAGAAATACTTTAAGATTAAATCATTTATTTTTAAGGATATAACTTCTAAAGCCGGGTCCGATCCGACGGTGTTACAAAACACCGTAACATCCGATTTAGGGGCGTGGCGAAACAATTTTCCATTGTTAAATCGGTAACATATTTTGGTAACACGTCGCATCGGACCTGGCTTAAAATATGAATAAAAGTTTGATTTTTTTTTGTAGCAAATCAACTAATTAAATGATTATGTTTTCATTTACAGCTGAAAAAGTGAAAGGCTCTGCGAAGAAATTCTTTGAGCTTGATTCTTCAGAGTCGCTAGCTGAAAATCTATCTGGGAAGTGCATTGTTGAATTCCCTATCATTTTTGTTGTGCTGAAGGACCATGCTTACAATTTCGAGATTATTACACCAGGTATCTATAATATCATAAAATCTCTTAAAACCAACATCTAAACTTTATCTTTGAATCTCTGCTTCTAGTCATACTCATAGTATTATAAAATGTAGTAATAATTGTTAACAAAATTATTTTTGAGGACATCTTGGTCTAAGTTCAAAGTTAAGAGTTAAAGAAAGACATCGCACTTATGACTAATCTAGAATTCCTTGTGCTACGAAATGTACTGAAATCGAACCCAGGACACTTACACAGAAAGCAAGCACACTAGGCTAGCAGGTCGTCGATATGAATGCCATAATTTTTCTATTTTCCCAGAGGATGAATTTGAATACAACAAAGATGACAAAATCGACACAAAGGACCAGGCAATAAGAAACAAAGAAGAGGTACCACCTAAAACAAATGATAACCAAACAAATGGCAATAGTTTAAATGATCCCCCATCAAATGGTCATAGTAGTAACTTCAATTCAAGAAACCACCAAGCATATAGAAAGAGACCTAGAGAATTGCTAACAGAGAAGATAGCAAGAGAGAAGAAGATGCAGATAGAAAAAGAGTTGAAAGAAGAAAGGAAGAAGAGGCCAAAGAATCTCCTGTTTACTACTGGGTATTCTTCAGAAGAGAGTTTAGAAGATAGTGAGAGTGAGAAAGAGGGGAAATGAGAGTTAGAAATATATTTTTTAAACTTTTATGGGCTATTCCTAAAATATCCTCAATGGAAACATGCACAAAATAAAATAAGATGTTCAGATATTTATTAGATTCACAGAAAACCTAAAAGGACTTTATTTTGTTTATAAGTTGATGAAAACCTAAACATACGGTCAATTCAGATATTTGTTATGTATGTTGTTGCGTATATTGAATAAAGAAAGTAATCTTATCATTGAAAAACTCTGAAAAGTGAATAATTTTTAGGCAACAGTATTGCCAAAATAAGATACATTTTAAATAAAATAAAATAATTTTATTCTTAAACTTATACACACAACATAATCACTGCATCCCTATAACAACCAAATTATTCTCCGTCAACAAAAACAAATACTCATTTGTAGCATGAACTCCTAACACTTCCCCAAACTTATCGATATTGAATATATGCTGTTGTCCAACCTTCACGATCTTCATCATACCGCCTGTCCGTTTCCTGAGCTGACTGTCTTGGTTACTTCTACCCTGGTAGATGAAGATATGCCTGGTCGCTTCGCAGACAACGCTGTATGAGAAATCCGGTGGGGAAGTGACGAATTTTCGGTTTTGTTTGGATGATTGGACGTATCCGAAAGCCAACAGAGTTCCTTGGTGTTTGACCGGCCATGTTTCAGTGTTTATGAGTTCAGGGAAAGGCTGCCATATGCAAGCGTCTACGTCGTGCCGTAGGGCTAGTGCGGGTACTTGTTGCGTTTCCAGCTTGATGTTGAATATGTACTGGTGCATGCTGAGGGGTATGCGGTGAGTTATCTGATGGTTATCCGTTTGTATGCGCACTGTAATGAGAAAAATAATATGTTTAGATTTATTTATATTAAGTTATAACCCTCCAAACTAATTCGATAGTATGATATAATTTGACACTTTTTCCTGTCCACACAGATACAGAAAGTTTCAATGTAAAAATGAACTATGTTGACAAAAAAAGCCAAAAAAAAAATATTTACCTAAAGTAGTGTCTTCATCAGAAGCAGCATCACATTCTTCTAAACCTTCAGTAGAAATCCCTGGCATAGACTTGTCTGCTACAACTTCAGTCTCCGAGCAAAGGTGTGCCAGTCTCTTATGGGCCTCTTCTACCAGACTGGCATCAATTATCTGCTCACCATTGTGGTCTCCACCTTCTAACAATCCATCCCACATCATACTATCCAACTTGGTGATCAATACGTCAACTTGACCATGTTCCTGTACATTCCAAGTCATCAATTCGCTGTCGATTTTGTGCTTCAGTTTACCGTCAAGAAATACTTTGCCTGCATAACTGACTTTAATTGTTACAGGTGTAACATTTACTTTTAACAGTCTTTTATCAAACTTGGGTTGAAGTTGTAAAGTTACAGTTATATCTTCCGTTGTCTGTAACCAGGTATAGATTATATTTCTTGGCTCCTCTTTAGGGGATTCTGTTATTTCTTTCTCTGAATCCGATGTGAATTTGAAAGGTTTATCTGAAGCAATGTACAAAGCTGTACAAGTAGTTTCAATGGCTGTGTAGTGAACGATACCTTTGCCTTGTAATTGTTTCAAACTAACTTGTTTCCATGACTGTCCATCATTTTCAAAAGTGACCCAGGTCAGAACCGAGTAAAAATGACTGTCATTCTGTTCAACAGACTGTAGGAGACAGTGTAAGATCTCAACATTATCCTTTTCTTGCATTCTTGTGTCCACCATGATGAAGTACTTGCCTTCGCCGAGTATGAGACTTGACTGGACAGTCTGCCACGTTTGCTTTGGACATTTAGGCATCACTCTTATCCCAGTTTCTATGATGTGAAGATATCCCGTCCCATCACTGACCACAGCTAAGGTTGACGACGGGAATGCGAGACAGAGGTTGAAATGACCCGACTCTCTCTCCACATGTGCCGGAATATCGTACACTACTTCGCTTTGGAACGTATGGTTTATATTGTCGAATGTAACATGACATACTTGCTGTTTCTTATCGATGTAGTAGTAGGTGAAAGAGTAATGCCAGTAGTCTGGTATCAAGTGGTTGTGGAGCGCGAAGAGCTTGGCGTGGACGAAGGAATACTGCACCTCGTCTGGGTAGAGCCTGTCCACCGGAGAACTGAGATCGTGGGAGTAGTGTGGAAGTGCCTGCAAATTCAACTTGTAGCCTTCGAATTCGTGATCCAATAGACGCCGATCTGGGCGCAGCTCAATTAGAGATGATGGCATTTTAAAATAGTAACAGAACAATGAACAAAGTTAAAATATGCGAAGCAAACATGAAACAACCTCATCTCACTCACAAACGTCAACACAACTTTGACAGACATGTTGTCGTTTCAAACTTGCTCACACATCACATTATTGAAATTTCAGAACGATAATGGAACGATCCTTTCTACGCATTATTTCTAAAAAATACTAGGTATAAAGGTAAAGTGATTGATTAGAAAGTTATTAGAAATATATTACAAATATTGCAACTAATAAGTTGGTCTTTTGGTTACCAATACACGACATAATATCACCAAAATTTTAAGCCAAAAACATAATTTAATTTTCCACCCGCAATGGATGGATGGAAACTTTTATGGGAAAGGAACGTTATATACCTAAAAAGTTGAAAAAGCCGGCACAAATTCTGATTTCTGTGATTTTTGTGAAGCCGGCTATGATTATTCGGGAATGAAAAGGCAATATGAATAATCGAAACCAAGTACAATGCCATACGTGAAGAACAACTCCTATTGTGATATGCCCTTCTCTGCTGAAACTCCCAATCCCAAGGTAAGACTCGCTTTTTTACAAACACTTCAACCAAACAAAACAAACATTAAAAATATTTTATTTATTTTATTATGTTCTAGGGTGAATTCTACACGTATTGGAGTGTGGATGAGTTGGTTACGAAAAGTGAAATGTACAAAGAAGACTTGATACGGTGCAGGACTGTCGGCATCTTTCAGAGCGCGCACGGACGCTTTTATCTCACTGATGTGAGTACAAAGGGGTATAGATAGCAGCTGTTTGTAGATTACTAGAAAAAAAACTTACTAACTTTAAGTATAAAAAAAGTATTTTACTATAGGTTGACCATCAAAGTTGTAAGCATAACGAAATTCCATACTTAACAATTTGATACTCATGTTTTCCAGGTCTCATCACCGGTCCTCAAACCAGAGGAGCCGATGATCCGAGTCTCTATGGTGTACCTGAATGCCCCACTCTCGCCCGCCCTGCCTTACCCCGTACAGGTGTTCGGCACCCTGCAGTGGAAGAACAGGCCTGTTATATTCGCTAAGATAATGCAGGTAATGCTTAGAGTAGGTAGCTGTTATTCTGACATGGCTGCCAAAAACACAATTGTCACTGTCATCGTCATTTGCAGGTTGTCTTACTTAGCGATTATTAAAGGTGTGCAGTACTCTGGAATTTGCACTGTTAAACTGTTACTTCTTTTTCTCTGTCTCTACTTAGAACTGCCCTGTTAGCATATATATTTAGTAATACAACTATAAATTTACAAACGGTAAATCTGCATAATTTTCAGTTTTTGGTAGCCATGACCTGAGCAAGGTGGCTAGTCTTGGATGCAAAAAATACAATCTGGTTTAGTCTTATATCCTGCATTTAAATGATAAAGGCTGATGATATTAGTCATTTTTGGGGCAAAGACCATATACTACTACCATAGGAGCTGAGGGAGCAGAGGCCGATTGAGTGTGGACCGGTGGATTCCTTAGATTTTATATCGAGACCTTTCGTTTCAGGTGCTGACGCCACCAATGGCTCTGAGAATAAAGGATGCCATGAGTGCTGTAAACAGCATTCATTTAAGTAGAATTACTCATGAAGAAGACAATTTTAACGAAGATCCGATGTGATGTAATTTGGTTCTTATCTTATCCTGATAGGAGTGGAGATGGTGTTTGGCTGTGGTACATACAGTCGAAGACAGAGATAAGTATACAGGGGGCCTCAATAAGGTTGAGATTTTCATAAAAACTGCTGGCCCGAATTCTTTAATTATTTTACAGTTACATAAGTTTTAACTTTTATCTATCCAACAGTGAAAGAACTTTTGCAATAGGTCAAGTAGTTTTTGAGAAAATCTCAACCTTAAAAACTCTCCTGTACACCTTTCTCTGTGTTCCACCGTACATGTGACCTCTAAACCTCTGTCTAGTCGTCGACAAAATAAAATACCAAAGTTAAAAAGAATGCAATATTTATTAAATCTTAAAATAAATACATTAATTAACAATAAATGATAAAATTTACAACATTCCATCACCAACCACACCTGTCTTACAAAACATTGGCAATGATCTAAATATTTCATTATTTTATTGTATGTTTGTTTACAAAAAAGCTACGAAAAGGCTGCATATAAGAATACATATCAAATCGCTGTGACTAAACTATAGGAATAATCATCAAATCATTATTTGTGGTACATTATTGCTAATATTTTATGCGATGGAATGGTTTAATATTAGTACCTAACTCTTTTTTACAATATTTGTCATAGTTCGATAAATTCATCCCCCAAGTTGACAGAAAAATAGTGAAAAGCATTCAAATATTTTTACCATCGAATTGTGCGATTCCATGGTGCTAAAAATCGTTGCTAAGCTAGGCGTCTCACTCACTCTTATGGTAGCATATGAGGGATTCTGCCGTGGCCGCCTAATCCTATTAGGTCACTCACTACTTCGCGTAAGAGTGACTCAGTCTCACTCTGAGTGAGACGTTTCGTTTAGCGATAGCGTATGGCGCCCAGCCTAGCCCAGAATCGGAACGATTACGTAACCAGTATTTAATTTGTATAAGTTAGCATGACGAAATTTACTGGGTCAGCTTATACTGGTTACTTTTGATCCAAATTAACAGAAGTGGGCGTAACTTCAGCGATTACATTTTGTTTTCAAACTTGAAGGATCTTTGTACGAGAAGGCATGTGTAATGCACCAATCCGCACTGGGCTAACGTGTGGTGTAGATATCGGCACGGTGCGCTGCCCCCTTATCATGAACTCTTATAGCAGAATTACTTCAATAATACTTTGTTATTTCGTACCATGACGACCTTAAAGTAAGCTTATTAAGGACGTCATGGTACGAAATAACAAAGTATTATTGAAGTAATCCTGCTGGAGTTCGTGGTAAGGGGGCTAATATTCTTTGTGTTCTATACACACCTACTATTAAGTGTTTTCGCTGCGATTCAGTTTCGATCTTGCTTCAATTACGTTAACCGAATTGGCACTCTGTCACTACCAACTTTTATAAAGGCCAACTTTTCAAGACAGCTATACAATATGTCTCAATTCCGAAAAGCTACTCGAGGTATTTTGTTTATTTTAGTTAGGCAAGGGATTGTGGTAGAAATATAAATGTTCTGCCCAAAACTAAAACTATAAAACAAAGGTACTTGTTTGTCATAGTAAAGGCCTTTTAGGTCTGTCTAGCTAGCACGAGATCACATTACACTAAATGAGTATTTCTCAAAACTGTTGTACAATATGCGAAAAAAATATGTCGCAATTTTTTTTGCAAGTTTTTAAAAAAAATATGCATATTTTTTTCAAGAAATTGGTGTACATGTCAAGTTAAACTATTTCACAGTTGAATTGTAACAACAGATACTGCAAAAGTCTTTTTGTAATAGTGTAAGGCATCTTTCTGTCCACATTGTTTTTTTCTTTTCATATAAAAACCTAAATGTCACTGCACACAACAACGTTTTTTTTGTGTCAGAAAATATACTAAAAGTAGTCAATATTAATTTTTTGCTTTTCTGTTTAGTACCTTATGCAATGAGGTTTAAGATATAAAGTTACTCTGTTAATGGTTTCATAATAAAAATGGGTATCAATTCCAAAAAACAATTTGACACACGTTTCACACTTTTTAGTTACACACTTTTTCTTGACGCGACTTCTCGTATTTATTCTAATTTCCGAACGCATCCGTAGTATATTGGACTGGCAACACCAAAATCTTTCTGATTGGCTAATAGTCAGTTGTCACTAACATTTTGTTTTCACTGCAAAACGAGTCACAGTATTTTTGGTGAGTGTTATACTTTTTAGTTACAAAAAATCAAATCTCATTTCGTTCAAGGTAAGTACTTTTATTTTGTATTCGTTAACTGTAATGTATGTAGATTAATCAATGTGTTCATTGTATTATATCCGTTGATTGTTTTGACATAACGTTTTTTCACTAAACCATTTTGAAGTTATTTTTCTCTTACTATTTCGTCACGTTTAGTTACGTGAGGAAAAAGTACGAAGTAAAGCTGAGTATACATTGAATTTATAAAAGCTGGGACTATTTGAACCTATCTATTAGCCAGCTGCTGGAATACCCATAATTCAGCTGTTCATAGTATATACTATGGCAGGCATACTATGTTTTTGTATTAAAAAAATTTATTCTTTAATTTACTTATGTAAAAAACTAAAAACTATTACATAATGTTGAAAAAAAATTCCTTTAAAAATTTTTCCCTACAAGTGTACACTTACCCTAACATTAACTTTTTCGTAACGACGTCAACTATTTCGTGACAATATTTCGTGACAACTTTTTCCTGACGTACATTTCTTTTGGGAAATACTCAAATAACAATACAGCAGGGAATATCAGTTTTACAAAATAACACTTGATTTGGGCTTCGGTACACATTGTGGAACAAAAGTGATTGACATTGCTCATAGAGTCAGCAAACTGAAGTGTCAGTGGACTGGTCACATCTGTCGTAGAACCGATAACCGATGGGGGAGACGAGTTCTCGAATGGAGACCACGAACGGGTAAAGCGTGGGACGCCCCCCGACCAAATGGAGGGATGACCTTCGCAAGATGGCTGGCAGCACATACCCAATAGACATGAAATCGGTACAAAAGACATTGCCACTTTTCAATGGAGCTTTGCCCCACTTACAAAACTACGTGACCATTTAAGCTGTACACACGAAGACAGAGATAAGTATACAGGGGGCCTCGATAAGGTTGTAATTTTCTCAAGAACTACTGGACCGATTTTAATAATTCATTTACAGTACATAGTTCTAACTTTTATCTATCTAACAGTGACAGAATTTTTGCGATAGGTCAAGTAGGTTTTGAGATAACCTCAACCTTAAAAACTCTCCTGTACACCTTTCTCTGCATTCCACCTTACCTATATAACGTATAATGTATGTATGAATAACAAAAACAATGAATAATTCGTTTCGATTTCTCACTATTTTCTGAATTCTTAATCAAGCTGTTTTTTTCGAATCGCAACTTGTACAAAACTTTATTTTAAACCAATAATTTTAATAAAAAACTGAGATATTTTTACATCTATTCGTTATCTTGTACAACTTGATGATGAGGCAGTATCTGGCATTGTCATTTGCAAGGGCAAAATTCTGTCAACGATGAGCGCAATAGACGAAGCAGGCAGGGGTGCCGTACTAAATCCATGTCGATATCTCGAGGTTACACGTATCGCGAAGCAATTTTGCGCCCTCCTGTTACAGGTCTATGGGGTAAGTGGTCTGTGGCTGGCAGGGACTGTAGGTTGAACGCGACTTTCAATCGTTATCGCTTTCAATTTGACACATGGACGCTATACATTGCTGCTATGTTTTTGCAAGTTTTAGCAAACGACAACGAAACGCAGCAATGTATATCGTTCAAGTGTCAAAATGAAAACGATAACCATAACGATTGAAGTCGCGGTCACCCCCCTGGATGCAGAGGGCCGAGAGTAGGGTTGAGTGGCGCGCTTTAGGAGAGGCCTACGTCCAGCAGTGGACTGATACGGGCTGATGATGATGATCCTTGTTTATTTCAAGGTTCTAGTCTATACGGATATTCCCTGCTGTCATGTATTCAGTGCATTGTGAGAGCATTCAGTGCGGTCCTGTTGTCCTAAAGTACCCAGAAGTACAGTACAAATACTAGAAGCACGACCGCAGCCGCTGTGACCTTGACCAGCATGGACTTGGTGTTGAGGTACGTTGCATCCTTCTTGTACTTCTGGGACATCATCGATAGGTTCTGCGTCTTTGTGTCCAGCTCTGGAAGATACAACAGTTCAAAGTATTTATTTTATTCGTAAAACAAACAGCTACAATGACAAAAAACAGCGGACTAGTCACTGGACTCGTACGGTGGAACACAGAGAAAGGTGTACAGGAGAGTTTTTAAAGTTGAGATTTTCTCAAAAACTACTTGACCTATTGCAAAAATTCTTTCACTGTTTGATAGATAAAAGTTACAACTATGTGACTGTAAAAGAATGATTAAATTTGGTCCAGTAGTTTTTGAGAAAATCTCAACCTTATTGAGGCCCCATGTATACTTATCTCTGTCTTCGACTGTACCACGCAAGCTAATAGATAAATTCATAAAGTGGCGCCATTGATCTCCTATAAACAACTAAATACACAGTCTGCCTTCTAAAAATGTCCGAGCGCAAAGAAAGTCCAAACGAATGAATGGACCCTCATTTGCATTATTGGACATTATTTGGACGTTTTTTTTAATTGTTTTAGTAAGACCTTTGTATATCTAGTTGTTTATAGGAGATCAATGAGTGCCGCTGAATGTCCCTGTGATAGGTGGCGGCAAGAAATAAAGTTTAAAGAGTAAAATAAAAAATAATTAACGAACGAACGGACGGACAACAAGAGATCCTATAAGGATTCCTTTTTTCCTCTTGACGTACAGAACCCTAAAAAATGCAAGCCTTGTGGTCCAGTTACGAGTACAAGTTGATCGTACAAGTTAAGCAACGTTGGACGCGGTCTTTATTCTGTGCCTTGTTCTTGTTGCGCATTTATATTTATAGCTTTTTTAATAAAATTGACTATCAAATTATGGCAGTTGTCCCACCGCCGGCAAGTAAGCGAGCAACTATCCGCTATTTTCTAGATAAAGAAACGTACAACAGATAGATAATACATTCGGTGTAAACAAAAGAGACGTAGCGATACTCGATTTTATAGTTCAACGCTGAGCGAGTATCGCTTGCGTCTTTTTTGTTCATCAATGTTAGGTTCAAGTCCTGCCCACGGCAATAAATTAATTTGTTCACTGAGCATGGCATAATGCATAAAAAATAATTCAGATTTTTAAAAATTGTTAGCTCAGGGTAGGCCCAAATGTCCATAACTACATGAATATGTCCTCACCTGACAGCACGGCCCCCCTCTGCAGCACATCATCAATGTTCTGCATCATGATGCGCTGCACGTCGCCCAGCTGCCCGCCGAGCGCCGCCGCCGAGCCCGCGCCGCCCGCGCGCCGCGCACGCGCACCGCCCTCGGCGTACTGCTTGCGTGCGCGCTGCATCCACGTGTCGAATTCTATGAACGTGTACGGACGAGTTACGGTGTTCACCTGGACAAATATAAGGTGTTTATTTTAACACAACACAATATAAATTATCTATTTAATAATATCTTTTTTAACAAAACAACTCACTGTGAGACACTTATTAATAAAGATTTGTAATACGCATACCCTACGTGTGTTCTCGCTCTGTATGGAGTCATCTTATCGTTTATAGCATGGCATCATTAGTCCTATTGCAATTATCTAGTGATTACTTTTAAAATGACAATGCCAGATTCTGCCCCACCATCAACCGCAAGTTGTACAAGATAACGAATAAATGTAAAAGTAACTCGGTTATTTATTAAAATTATTGGTTTAAATTAAAGTTGCGAGTCGAAAAAAACAGCTTAATTAAGAATTCAGAAAATAGTAAGAAATCGAAGCGAATTATTCATTGTTTTTGTTATTCTTCTATAGGAGTTGCGAGAGTAGTAGAAAATGATACTGATTATGATTATGCAATATGAAACCTGTAATAAGTCCCCAACAAAATGATAGGTACAGCATAAATGGTCACGTAGTTTTGTAGGTAAAGCTCCATTCAAATGTGGTGTGTTTAAGGTTGTCAATTGCTGTAAACATTACTTTGTCTATAGGCGAAAACTTTTTAAGGCGCTATATGGTTGTCAAAAGCAAGAGTGAGACAGAAGGTGTCCCGCAGCGGGGGAGTGAAGAGGACGGCGCAGTGCCTCGATATTCGTATTTTTATGAATTTTGGCAGGGAAATAAAAATACGCCAACAAAAATTAGATTTTTTAAAACAAGCTCGCGTATTCATTGTGCCCTACATTTTGATATATATTTTGTATGAATAACTATTTCAGTTTAGATATAGTTTTCATTTTAAAAGACATGGAAAGGGTATGTTTGCGATTTTTTCTATCGAGCGAAGTTTGTCCAATCGTGTATCGGTATTCATCAGTCTCTAAATAGAAGATATACGAAGCCTTAATGGCTTAGTTGAGTCGCCGCTAAGCGAGGCGTCCCGCTCGCTCTGACGCGATGTAGCATGTGAACGGCAGTGACAGGATTGCGTTTAGAATTAGGATTTGACTTAGATAATAATATAAATTATGTCACATTTAGTCTTATTTGTAAAAAATGATGGTTATGGTCACTACATTGTAGTTACAAGGAAAATATAAACGGGAAAATATGCCTTACCCTCTTCCCGTACTGCTGGTAGAACTCCTGCGCGATCTCCTCGAGGTAGCTGAACGCGAGCCGCTTGCTGTAGTTCCTCTCGCACAGCACCAGGTAACAGATCTCGGTCTCAATCAAATAGCTGGAAACAATAGATTGATAGGGCTATAACTAAATCTAGACTAAGGCCTAGATTCAGAGACAAGTTGAGCGTGATCTTATACCGTTAGCCATAAGGACGCGTTCAAATCAGTCACAAAGTGTTCTTGCAGAAAAAAAAACGCGTGGCAAGAGCATTGATGCGTGCATTGTTTTTGTATGGATTGATCAATACAGCGCTGCAGCCGCGCGACTCTTCGCGATAAATACACCCTTAGTATAGTTTAACTTCACTTCCAAGTTTTATAACTTTCACAGGAGTAAGTTAGAAAGGGACCTTTGCCTAACTATGGTTTAGTAATAACTCTCATTTCACGTTTATGACTATGCACCATAGAATGAGTTCGCTCTTACAACTGTCAAAATGCTATGATTGTTGACTGCTATAAGAGTAATCTCACACTAAATACATTCTCAAAATAATAATAAAACTCTGAATTTTGACCTCTTATTATCCCTAACTGGACTAACCTATTGTTTGTCAATTGAGAAACGATGTTTAGGGCTAAGTAACATAACATTAGAAACAGTAATCCATTAATCCTCACAGTGCCTGTGTGGTGGATTATAGCCTTCTCGATGTGAGGGAAAGCCTGTGTTATGAATTTATTTTTATGAAATTAAATATTTTTCTAGGGTAAAAATATGTTATACATGAGTAAGAATGAAGAATATTATTGGTATTTCTTTACTACAATGCATTTAATCTTTTACATGAATATTAATTAAGGAACAGATGAAATCTACATGAAGCAGCATCATAAATGTTAGGTCTTAATGAGTAATAGTTTAGTTTGAGTGTAATGATGAAAACAAAAGACAATAAATATATTTGGCAATGTTACATACATCATACATGTTGCATCAGCTAGCTACTTGGTTCAATTAACAAGCAGGAAAGCAAATAAAACAAAAGTAAAAAAAGCGCAACTCACTGGAAGAGATAAGGTCCTGTTTCGATGGAACAGCGGAGCGGTGACTGCGGCCCTAGTTTCCTAAACAGCATTTTTGCTTGGTTCTGGTACTCCAGAACATTGCAGCCGCTCTGCGAACCACCACAGCAAATTAAAATTAAAACAATAAATCAAGAAAAATGCCTAAATATGGTGTGAAGAAAAGTGAGTTTTTAGGGTTTATGTGTGAATGTTATTGTTATAATATGAAAGTAATAGGGTTTATGTAATATTTTTGGGTATTATAGTTAAATACCTGTTCGTCTTCCTGCATAGTAGCGGCTAAAGGAAGGCCGTCGACGACCCGAGCAATCATAGTCATTAGAACCATTTTGATAAGCTATAAATGTCTTTCACATTAATATACGAATTAGCGTATCTTTGGAGATGTTTTCACACCACTATAATTACTTTTTTCTTCGCATTACTCCTTCGTTTTATAGAAAATTAGAAAACAAATTCTCCGATGCGATGACAGCCGTGACACGTCGAGACGTTTGACATGACAACAACACAGTGTTGACAGATCAGTATTTCAAAATTCAGTAGGGCGAGGCTAAAAAATCCGTAGATTTTACTCTAGAAAAATCCGAAGTCCTACATACTTTTTTTTAATAAGCTGTCTATATAAAATGTGGTGGATAGCCGTTAAATAAATTAAAAATAAGAACAAACTTTAGAACTCGCAGAAAAAAAATTGGATTTTTTGTATATTTTTACTTGTGCTCTCTTCTTAAATTACTGCGCAAGCTGCATGCAATAAAACGTTGACCCAGAAAAATCACGCTGCGTTGTATTTTTTTTGTATGGCTTGGTGGCAATAGTTGAGGCAAAAAATCTGTAGCTTGACCGTTGATTTCCGTGTATCCGTTGACAAGGCCTAAAATCCGTAGATTTACGGACTTTTCCGTATGTCTGGCAACACTGCAACAACACACACGTCATGTCAGATTGTCTATGGTTTATTTTTTAATTAATTTTACGGCTCAGGGTGCAGGTTCTTTTGAAACAATCCTTGGTTTAACTTTCACTTGAAAAGCTTGTAACATTTGTAGGTAGGAAGATTGGATGATTGTAAGATTTTTAGATATTTAATTTAAATAAATTATTGATCTAGTAATTTTGTATGATCAATCACAGCTCTGTTGACGTCATACGTCTCCATGCACGGTTGATATTTATTTTATTCCGTGTCTCCATACCTCAGGTGGATACACGTTATATATATATTTTCATTGGCCCAGTAGTACCATTATTGATATATTTTAGTTTCTTGTGTAACGATTATTCTTTGGAGATAGTATCTCGCAGCGGAGTCGATCCATTGAGACTTTCAGATTTGACTCTTACTTACATTTAATATTTAAGATGTATTGGAGAATTGTTTGAAGAAAACAAAGGGTGCATTTTATTGTGGATATTTTATTAACATTATCATCATGCATCAAATTTATGTGCTAACTCATTTACACTTATAACTAACTATACATAGAAAAATAACTTAACTAGGGGGCAGAAAATACAGTATTTTGTAAAATTAAACAACTAAGTTACAATTAAAACATCGGACTTTTAATTGCATAAAACTAAACGCAAAAATCACTGTACCGCACATAACTCTCAGAATAAGTTAAATTAATTTTCAACGCCATCTGTCGTCGAGTAGCTCTAACCGAACATTTAATTTTGAACTAATAGATGCCACTGACGGCATTTACATAACGTTACAGCACTTTCACACTGAATAAACTTTACGCATGCAATTTAATGGACATTAATTAATTAACAAGAATACATTGAAATATTAATGAATAACGTGTATCTATTCCGACGCCGCCAGCGGACGCGTACAGTCGACAGCACTTTAGACTTTTGTACAGTTCTCATTGTTATAGGAGTTCAAATCGCTCCGCAAACATTGTTTCCGTCGCTGTGCTGTCGAGTGTACGTATCCTAGGCAACCGCACCATTCCCCTCTAATACCGAATTCACTAACCTTCTCATTGCTTCCGCGCAAGTACCTATGTTCACATTGTATCTATCTAGCGACACCAATATAACTATCTATCGCACATGGGATGTACCAAGAACCTTATACAGGATGTAACGGAATAGTCGAATGGAGAATGCTCTTGGTAACTGAGCTTTAGTACTTTTCAATTTTTGCGAATAAAATCACGACTCTTCATATTGTGTCTACTTTCCGTTGCACCCTGTAAACTACCCTGGAAATTACACCTCCAAGGACAACCGTATTGGTTCCATTGAGAGAAATAAATCTCAATAAATCCATCGTGGGCGTCCTATCCATAGCTTTGACTTATAGAATGAAAATTTTTGGTATGAAAATTACATTTACTTTTTTGTTAGCCAATGTCAATCCAATTTTCTTTCTATTCTTAGTAGACTAACGCTACGTAGTTAACGCTAGTGCGTTAACGAAAGTCAAAGCCACTTGGCTAGATGGCCAGGTATTATTTTGTCACAAAGTGTTTCATGAAATTTCCAATGTAGTCTTCTTGGGATGTATGGATCATGAGGTGTGCGATTTTATTATTAAAAACTCTTTGTATTTACAATATCCTCCGTGTGCTAACAACCTGTGGTCGCGTTACAGTATGGCGTCCGATTTAATTTAGTTTATAATTGAATTAAAGATAATAAGACTAGGCTCAATTAAAATAATTTCTTTAACAATAATTTTCTCGAGGTGCCGTAAAAATTTACATTGAAAAATTTAAGTACATTATTTTAATTAGAAACTTTGATTCGACAACATCAATTCGACTAAAATTATTTAAAATTTCGAGCATTATTTTAAATGCTTGCTCAAACATTGCCTACTACCGGTAACTGGCGTCTCACAGTGCTATACTAGCCGAATTAATAATTCTGAGAGCAACACTTACATCGCGTGGTCCATTCATTGCATATTATTAATTTAATTACTCTAAATGTATTATTATACATAACATTTGTAATCTAGAGAACGAAATTTTCTAGAAAGGAAACATTGCAGGGTGTCGCGGTAAGAAGATCGACGCAGGCGCAGGACCCAATCTGACCCTGATCGCAATTTCCAGCAACCACTGTCGCTTTCTGTCGCTTAGAATCAACGTTCGCTAGAAAGAGATGAATGTATTGCCCTAGCATTAGGCCGTTAGATTGGGTCCAGCCCTACGAAGACCTGCAAACCGCTCTGGTCCCCGCGAAGAAATGAAATAAATAAGTTAAACCTATCGTTATATTTACAAAAGCTTAAAGAAGTGCCGAATGGAAAAGAATCGTTTTGAGAATTCCACCTATCTATATAAAAAATATGATTAAAATTCCACTTTTTATTAGGTATAATAGATATAATTATTCAATCACATGAAACGGGCACTGGATTTGTTCGAAGAAGTTTTGGACACTGAGATCGTTTCACTTATATAAAGTTATATATTCGCTTAGCACTGGTTGTGTGTATTGTATCGATCCTGTATTTTCATTGGATTGGCCTAATTATCAAATATTTTCGTTTAATCTGTCGGTCCCTCTTAGCACCCATTTTACTCATCGTTTCGATTCCCCATAAGGCTTCACTAACCCTTCTCAGTTAATATACCCACGAAATGTGCAGTCCTGTATACTAGCGTCAATAAATAAATTACTACTTATTTCATAGCTTTACTTACTCGCTAATATATCTTCATTGTGAATTAGTATAAAAATATTAACCGATATATAACTCCGGGAAAGTTTGAGGCGTGGACGGGAACTGCACATTTCGTTTAAGCGATTTTGGACTCGCCTCAACACATCTATATAACAAATCTCATTTTCTACATACATTAACAGATTTACTATTTCATTATATATTTATATAAAAAGGATTATGTTTTGTCTTTGCATTGAATGTAATATTCCGTCGAATGTCAACGCGAATAGACTATACGCCTAATCAACTTTTTGTTATCAACTATCTAGTTAAAGTATTTATGATTCATTAATATTGGACCACATATCGTAATTAATTATTAATATATTTATTCAGGTAACAAAAAATAGAGGTCTCGCGCTATTATTGTGAAAAAATATGCACATTTATTTATGTAAGTAGCCTTAGTTCCTGATATGCACAGAAAAGAGGGTAGTCGTGAAACGTTCGTACACTGTACTGTTTGATATGTGAGACTGTATGCGCGAGCCCCCCGACCACTATCGATAAATAAACGAAATAAACCAACTAGAATATTTTCACTTAAAACAGCTCACTTATCGTAAACATCTATTTATAATAATAATTAACACAATTAACGCACAAACTCATCCCTTATCTAATTATCCGTTTCGTAACAGAAAGCTGGCAGTAGGTTCAGTACACTAGTAGAACTCAGCAGTGATTCCACAAATCTAAAAACCTAAGTAATATCAATTGAAAAATTCGGTTTCAAAATGAAAATGTTAGAAAACGATGCGAATAGACTATCTATATATAATATCAGAGACAACAAAGGAACAGAGCTAGACAATTATATATTTCGTGAAGTTCATATAATACATAATAGTTAAATAGAATCAACAGTAGTGAGGTCGTTTTGTTTGTAACAAGGTAAATATGCGAATGGCCATAAAAAGCACCAAAACAGTTATAATCTGAGGGTAGCATTATACGATATTTTATTTTTGTAGTATATAAACTTTTTTACGTAAATATTTCTTTAATATAAACTCTTATTTAGACTATAATATACTTATTGCGTATTGTAAAACTGTATTTCGAATATTATAAATTGTATATTCATATGAATTACTATTTTTGCGTAGATTTGAGGTAGGAAGTTCTGATTTCATACAGCGACCGGGCGGGTCCGTAACATGCCATTATTATATAGAAACTTCAATACAAACATTTAAAAATTCGTGTCAACATTATACAAAACTCACGCCGCATCCATATACATCTAGCAAATTAGTGTTCCTCTTGTGAAGTTCCCCTAAATATAGGTAATATATAAACATTTGAGCAATCAATTTCGTCTCTCCTATTTTTGTATAAATATTAAATTCCATGATAATTTAATTTGAGAGTAACTAGTTCGATAACATTATTAGAAGCGATCGGTAAAACAATGCATGATGATTTGAAAAATAGAAGAATTTAACTATTATAGTGACGAATGTATTACGAGTGAAATGAATACGATCTCTATATTACGTATCGACGCACAGTCCACTGGAGATTCGAACCGAACACGGGATATAACCGCACTGCACCGGTCGCGCCGGCTGTAAGTGTCCACCGCACTCGGCTTACGCTAGCGAGCAGTCTATCTCGATGATATCCTTCGGGACATCCACGAACTGGTACACGAGCCTCTGTCCGTCCACCTTGGCGAGGATGCCCCGCTGGTAGTAGTAGCGCAGAGCGCGGCCCATCGTCTCGTAGTTCATGTCCGGCTTGTTCTTGTGCAGGCCCCACAGGCGGGACACAGCTTTGGAATCGACGAGCTTGAAGACACCCTTCTCGCGGTTCGTCCACTTGATGTAGCGGGGGCAGTACTCTCTGTCTTGCAAGAGTTTGAGGAGGAACTCCCAGAGATAGGTTGTGGATCCCTCGCGGCTCTTGCGTTTGACGCCTGGGGTGGGCGGGGCGTCCGAGCGGGGCCTCTTCTTGTGCTTGAGCTTGTTGTGGTGGTGGTGTCGCTGGTAGTCGCCGAAGTCGAACACGCCGTAGGGCAGGTCGTCGTGGGGCAGCGGCGGCGGCGCGGGCGCAGCGAAGTGGTGCGCGCCGCCCCCGCCGCCGTACCCATAGGCGTACGCGTCGCGCTCGTTCACACTGCCCACTGGAAACAAGGAAAATACGACTTTAGTCCATGCTACTAGATAGCCACATGACTATTCAACAGAAGGTCGGTCGGACCAGTATACCAAGTCGAAGTTCGAGAACACGTGTCAAACTGATTACTAATACAATGGAATTCTGCGGTCGATATGCCACAGAAACGATCACACACTCGGAAAAAAATGGTTATACCTCAGGTACAAATAATTTCTAGACTGGGAATCGAAGCTAGACCCCCTTGCACACCGATTAAGTTAGGCTAAGAGGTCTTTGCAAACTCGTTCATGTTTGCAAAGTGGTGGCGATTGGATGGCCAGACATCGGCTTGCCGAAACAATGCGTGGGAGAGATTCGCTTTCAAAGATTCGGCGGCTGAGAATTGTAACCAAAGGACGAATGTTGTCAAAACTATTTGGCGTACCTACTTACAACAGTATATTTTTGCTATTTAATTAAACATACACCATAGAAAATATAAACATGACTTAAGATGGTGGCTAAGCGCAGAATAAGTAATAGTTGGTGTAAGCCATGATTTAATGACTCGGCTTAAGCAACCGTTGTGCAGTTTCTTGGTGATTTTTATGAAAAAGGGACATCAGACGTGATGGTAAGCGGTCATCGTTACTATACGCTACGAGCGACGTTACGATAAATACCGTTTATTTAAAAAAAAATTTTGAGTCGAACGTAACTCCTATAGAATACACAAATTAATGTATTCAATATCATAAACCAGCAATGTGCATAAACACTGGTAATATAAAACTGATATCGGTCAAAATTAGCAATAAATTGAAGAGGAAATGACGGGTAAAGCGATTACACATATAGGGAAATGGCGAATGCGAATGTTTTTCAATCGTTATCGAAATTCCATTATTGCAGTTAAAATGATGGACGGTGTTGTTGTGAATCGCATGATAGGTACTATAATGCCATTTGATTCATTTATATTCTGGAGGTAAGTAGGTTTAAAATGCGACATTATTATTAACTCTAGTCTATACTCACCTTTACAAAATAGACAAAATGGTTGTCAACTGTTGATGACATCTTCTATTCATAATTATATTTAGAGTTTGTAGTTTTAGTTGTTTTTGTGTAATCTTATTTACTATTGAAACCGAATTGAAAAGCCTAGTTACCTACAGATATAACGTCACTTCTTAGTGACGTCCTAATGCCGTACAAACTACTACTAAGGTCGTTTTGCCAAAAGTGCCGAAGCACAACTTAAACCATCAATATCTCTGGTGTTATTAATTGAAATATCCAAAAAACTAATTTCTGGTAATCAGCATAATCACTGGCGTAGATTTTTGTAATATAAATTGTTTTGTCAAGTAAGATATTAAGACTTTTCGGCATTTAGCTTCATTGCCTCCTCTGATCTCCTCTAAGCATTCGACCAATGCTAAATTATAGCTTGTTAAGCTTAAAAGCGACTTCTAAATCAGCTGTATTTCGTAAATTTTTATTTGTGGTACTTGCATAAAGAGATTGATGAATGTGGAGGAAGCGAGAGTTAGGCCAGGATCTCTGCAGATGGAAGTCAATCATCTATGCCTACCCCTCGGGGATCAGGCGTGAGTTACTTAGAACTTCGGCGTTTGTGAACGAAATTTTGGATATTTTCCAATTAGAATCCAGCAATGATATTGGATAAATGCCCGCCCTGTATATCCGTAATGTTGTGCTACGATAAGACAATGAGTTGGAATAGATAAAGGCTACGTTGCGTCAACGCGGCCGCGGCCGCCTTGGCCCCGTTGCGGCGCGCTGCCCTGTCACCGGACTGTCTCGGCGACATGTGTCACGGCGAGAGGAACTGGGGCTGTGACATCTTACAGAATATTCTAGTTTAGTTGTAGGATGTAAAGGGTTTAGTAAGTCGAAAGATACTGAACATTGTTTGTTGTGGGTAGATTTCTAAAAGTTCCATAATTTGAGTACTTTAGGGATTTTCCTCTAGTGACCATTATCGGATGTATTTAGTGAAATTAAGCGGTTAAGGAAGCGCTCCTAGACCTCTATATTTTAGGGTAGTTTCAGAATAATAATAAAAACGCTGAAAACTCCATAATACATTGGAGTGAAACGTGGCAATGCCGCCCGCTGATTGGCTCGCGTGAAAACACGGTTTTTGGTTGTCATTGTAAATACACACTATAACCTATTGTTTCTTAATGCCTTCTTTCGTCAGCTTCTTTCAGCAACAATATCAATCTCAATTATTCAAGTCTTGTTTTGGTACCTTTATAACATTTTTCATATGCTCTGTCAATTAAATCATATAAACTTCGTGGAAAACAAATGAGAATTGACCTAAAAACATGCGAAAGAAAATAGAATGTAACGGGAAGCGATAAAGTCCAGCTAGGTCAATAACGCGGTTGTTTGTTTCGTTGAATAATAAACCCGATTTATCGCGGGAAATTGCGTTTTATTCTGCCAAATCTGAAAAGTTGGCTACGGACGTACTGAGATACGATTGGTACCACCTCCATCAGCATCATCAGCCCGTAACAGTCCACTGCTGGACAAAAGCCTCTCCTTTAGGAGAATAATGACAACATTATTCTCGGCTTTTTGCATCCAGCCAGTCTCTACCAGCCACCCAGTAGTCCCAAGTTACGTTTACCCGTTCCTGGCCTCTATTATAGAACCCGGCCATCGGTACTACGACAGATGTGGCCACTGCACTACCACTTCAGTTTGCTGATTCTAGGAGCAATATTGCTCATATGAGCAACTCCTTCAACTGATAATGATGGGCAAGATTGAGAGGAAGAGGCGGATTGTCAGAAGGCAATCGTGGCTCCGCAACATAAGGGAGTGGACAGTGATAGGCAGCGATGAAGAGCTGTTCCGTCTGACTCAGGACAGTTGGAGATATGCGGAGCTGACCTTCAGTTAGTGGAGGGAGAGGCACCGTAAGAAGAAGAAGACAAAATAAAGGAAGGAAGCTCTCCGGCCGTCGTGTATTGTACATATGTTGTTGGAACAAATCTTTATACTAGCCAACTTTTCTAGAGCATTCCACGTGATGTTTTTAAAAATACAATCGTTTTCTTTGCTTTTTAGATTCTTATTAAGTCTGTTTACTAGTAATCGTTATCAGATTAAGATTCGGTGGTACATACGAACTGGTGCGTTATCGATATTATTGTTTAAAACCTATCATGGTAGAAAACTAGGCTAAACCTTGACCAGCGGTTATTTTTCTTTAAATCAAGATTGTACTTTGATTTGAATCAACACTTTAATATACCTTTTTCGATCTTTATAATCAAACCACCTGGATTTAGACTTCATACTGTTCTCAATAACATCAAACAAGCCGGTAGTTACCGTCGCCTATAGACCTTTACATCTCCAGAAGAGTTGCAGATGTACTGCCGTCCTGCCTGAGGACTGAGTTTCTCTGCATCCAATCATTGTCATCCCAGCTTGCTCAATCTATTCTGAATGCTACGCCATTTTGAATGTCTCTATCACTTTTGCGGTTACTGATTCTACGATAAGGTAGATGAAGATAAGGTTTGTTGTCTAAATCCACTTCCTTCGTCATCTGGACTTATTTTTTCAATAGTCTAATTAATACCATAGGTATTGATGGTTAATGGTTGTGCTTCATCCTTTTCTTAGCAGAACGAACGTTCTAATTTTCAAATTTCTGCAACTGTGAAATTTTTCAACTGATTTCAATTCTGTTTCCTTAGTTGACCTCTAATTTCTTCTTTATTTTTGAATACTTTATTATCAACAGAGCCCATTCCATTTTCTCATGGAAAACCTTCATGGAAAGCATTATCCGACATACTTTTACGATAAACATCTACCTACCTATAATCTTATTATATTTTACGATCATCTACTCAGATTTCCGTGATTGCTGTAAACAGCAGCACCCGCGCGTGGTCGCGTCCGCCATTTTATTATTTCTAATATTATCTAACTGGCGTATTTTCGCGCGCCTTATCGCCAGGTCGTTCACCCCGCGGCTACACGTGTCGCAGTCCGTCACGTACTACTGTCTTATGTTTAGTTGCGTAAGGACAGCGAATTAGCGGCCATTTAAGGCCGAAGTGGGTTCAGGAACAATGCCGCCTCGATTGGGAAGGGATTGTTACGAAAACTCGTGCGAATTTGAACTATTGTCTTCGATGACGTAAGTGTCCACACTTCCTTGGTGTGACTATGGGATAAAGACCCCAAGTGTGATATTGACAGGTCCTTTGTTGATGATTGACAGAAGAAAGTGTTCGTCGCAGACAGATACCAAGATATTATCATAATACAGGATTGAACTACCTATTAGATTCATAAAAGTTGGGTTAGCTTAGGTGAACGTGATTTTAATTATATATAATTCGAGTTTTCCTTTTCTAGGAAGCCAGTCTAATGGGTTGTTGAAATATTATTATTTTATGAGGCATGCTTTGTCGTTGAATCCAATCAAGTCTATAAATACAATATTAGAGCAATGACTAACGTTTTTCTTCCGTAAATTGGTTTAAAATATCATCAAATGACCCATTCACCTTCACCTTGTCACATTCCGCAAATAATGCTAATAATGATTGAAACACCGGGATTATTTTATTACGATACCGTATCTGCAATCACTTTGATACATAATTCAAAATTCCGATAACGGTTGCGAAAGTATACGCTACTTAGGTACTTTCTGTTCGATCGGAATTTGATGAGCGAAGGAATTGAAAGGTCCTCCCCTGCGGGGTCCCTTTGAACCTTCGAGCGGAGGAGGGGAGGAAGCTCGATGCATCGTAACTTTATATTTACAATTTAATGAACCGTTCCACGAAGGAGTACTCTCATAAAATCCCTCGCGAGCCTGGGAACTAACAAAACGCGATAAAAAACCCTGCATTTTATGCGCAGGCGCTTCTATTTTTAGCGCATGCGCTGGACGCATCCTACTGGTTGTTAGGATCAAGGTTACGGCGTATACGACTGTTCGTAGTTTTAGAATGTCATCTTCGCTACTTGGCTTTGAAAAAAAACGAAGACTATGCTATTTTCTTTCAAAGTAAGCTTTATCACTTTGATGTAAAGCTTCTAGTTGAGCACAGTGGTTGGTTTATTCCCGGATGCAGTATGCGAAGTGCATGTGCGGGGAAGCAGGAGGGAGGGAACCGGTTGCGCTTGCGCATCCAGCGTTGCAATAAATGGGTTACCCCACAAACCTCTTGCGATACAAACGCTCCGCGTCGCATGTTTTATAGGGGCTATGTCTTTGTTTGTTACAATACGAAGGAAAAATGTTAGCTAAGCGGAAATTGCCGATAAAATTGCAGATGCAAGTGTGTTAAATGTACGGTGGAACACAGAGAAAGGTATATAGGAGAGTTTTTAAGGTTGAGATTTTCTCAAAAACTACTTGACCTATTGCAAAAAATCACTCTTTGATAGATAAAAGTTAAAACTATGTAACTATAAAAGAATTATTAAATTCGGTCCAGTAGTTTTTTAGAAAATCTCAACCTTATTGAGGCCCCCTGTATACTTATCTCTGTCTTCGATCGACAACTAGGAGTGTAAGGAAGACGTGGATGTAGAAACAGCTGAAGAAAGCAAAGAAAGTCAGAGAATTGCACGAGTCATTAAAACCGCGTGCGTCAGAAGCTTTCAGACAAAACACCTACGGTGATTTATCGGCTTGCGAAAATGTTATCGTCTATTTTCACGAGCGATAAAAGAATTACAGATAAGATAACCAGAGAAGCATTTCCTCCAGGCAACCGGGCACAAGTTACGTGAATAACAATACACTATCTGAGGCAGTTGATACGTTTGAGGAAGTGATAGCATTATCGCGAATTGCAAAGGATATTTAAATAATAAAAATTATATTCAAGTAATATGACAATTTTATGGCGATTATTTGATTGCATATTCGTGAGTCATTGTAAATATTGATGAAACGTGCATCTTACTCAAAGAATAGACGATTTTATGGAGAATGAAACCCATTTTAAAGGGGGGTGCGCTGGCGTCGATTTTTACTAGCCGTCAATGTCAGATTTATTTATTTATTTTATTAATGGACTCGACAGTTTGTCATTTGCCAATGTCATGTTACAAAAAATTAAATGTATAAATAGTCTTCCATCTTCCTCCAGGGGAGTCGCCGTAGCGTCATTACCCTGGGTAGCAGCGTCTTCATGTCTTCATCCACAGGAGACGCCGTAGCGTCAATCACTGCGGACGAAGCAGCTCGACAGTCACGTTCACTCCCGAGCTCGTAGTGGGAATCTTGACCATGGCGCCAAACTTCAGATCCTGCTTGAATTCTCCAATAACTTCACCATACTGTCATTCGCGAACATTTTCTGATTAATTTAACGTGATATTAAACACAAAACACCCACTGTAGACATTATACTGAAAATTATTAAATAATTTCGCAACCGTCGTTTCCCGCCATTTTCAAAAAGCCCCAATGTCAGATTATGGCGAAAATTAGTACAAAAGTTTCGTTCGCGCAGGCTTTGACAGGACAAAAAAGGCCAGCCGGCTAGCACCCCTGAATAACAAACTATTTATTTATTTTATTAATGGACTCGACTGTTCGTCATTTGTCAATGTCATGTTACAGAAAATTCAATATATTCAATAGTCTTATATCTTCCTCCAGGGGAGTCGCAGTAGCGTCTTCACCCTGGGTAGCCGCGTCTTCATCCAGAGGAGTCGCCGTAGCGTCATCACTCTGGACGAAGCAGCTCGACAGTCACGTTCACTCCCGAGCTTGTAGCGGGAACCCTTGATAAAAGCTTGAAACCCCAGATCTTGCTCAAATTATCCAACAAATTCTGTCACTCGTGAACATTTTCTGATTAATTTAACGTGATATTAATCTCAAAATAACCACTGTAGACAATAAAACAAAAATTATCAAATAATTTTGCAACCGTCGTTTCCCGCCATTTTCAAGAGAACCAATAAGAAACTAATAAACACTTCAATCCTTCTGACAGACAGAGACAAACTTGGAGCGGATTTTATGCAAAAAAACATTAATGACTTTTTTATTCCTAACCTACCGGCATATCCTTCCACAGGACAATAGCGGCATCTACGTTTTCCTGTCAGACCGGAAAGTAGCAAAGTTATAGTCGGATATACAGACAAATGGATGGAATATTCAAGCATAATGTTGATTTAGAAGATTTTTATGTTGTTGTCAGAAAACAGGCACAGTAAATGGGAGAAGAGTTGCATAAGGCGTTAATAAGCGTTGATATTGTATACTTTGTAATCAGAATACAGACACGTTACATGACTTTGCTGACGTCTGAAGGAAATCATTCAATAAAGAACGAAGCTAGCTCGCAAATGGCACACGGTTTGCATAAGTGAATACGCGCAGCAACTGTGCGCCCGCGCAGACGACCGCGTCGGATGCAGCAGGCAATGACCAGGAAATGACGCCGCCGGCTGACCTTCACGGGCGCACACAGGCACACGCGTCCCTGTATTCCCGTTTGCTTAGTTATTCCATTTGAGGATTAACATTTGCACGCTATAATTTACGCCGTCTCTTTTGAGTTTTACTACGACTGCGAGGTTCGACCGAGCAATGTAGACCGTAGAAAGATTCTCTGTTGTTATTATTCTGGCACACAAGGAAAACTTGCGCGCTATCATGTTTTGTAATTTTGTTATCCGGGTGATATATTTTGGGAGGGGCACGGAGAGGTGAGCCGATTGTTTAACACTTTATATATGCAATTTCCCAAGGTGACATTGCGCTGCCTAATTTGTAAATAATTGATACTGACTGCGAGCATCCGCATTTGAGATAAAATTTGTCGGGTTATGCAACTACCTACACAAACACTTTAACGAGCATTTTAAAAATAGTATATTATCATATTTTTTTGGCAAAAGGAACAAGTACAAGATACCAAGTCCCTTAAAAATGCAACATAAGAACTTAATAAATTGGCAAACCTTCGCTATTTAAAACTCCAGATACGGACCACTTCTATAACTCTAGAAGAGTTGCAGATGCCGTTATCGTCCTGTCTGAATTGAGGACTAACTAAGATGTAACGCCTCGTCTACTCTTTGTATTAACCACAGTATAGATACTATAACATGTTACAACAGAACACAACAATGCATTCAGAAATGCGTTATTTGAAAGCGAAATGTCTGATTCCCGCTACTGCGCCGGAGCAGAACTAGCGGCGAGTTAGGTTAGGTCAGCAGCGATGCGGTTTGTGTGCGCTTAACAAAGAGGGCGACACTGGGTCCTATGCAAGATGGGACAGTGTTACATTATCTTTGGACGGAAATTTTGGCCCAGAATTATTACACATGAATTTCACTTTGTTTATTTCAAAAAGGTACAATATAAAATAAAAAAGAACCATTCAATATTTAAAAAACCCTAATCTAAACTATTTAAAAAAAAATTAGTTGCAGGAAGAGTACCCAAGACACTGGCAGCGTTACCTCGCTGGATCGCGATGCTAATCCGTTGCGCGAGGTAGCTGCCAGCTCTTGGGTCACCAGTGGCATCTACTACTCGTTTGCTAAGCTCTTTATAAAGCGAAAATGAATGAATTACACATGAATAAGTAACTTAACGCTGGCAGTATTGTTCCCCAAGACTCACACGAGGAACCACAGTTGCCATTCCTTTAAAAAAAGTTTGGCACAATTCGTAAAGACGTGCCAAGTTCATGCCATCGCTGGGTTTATGGTCTCGCTCTCGACTAATAAACCTTTGTGGCATATTTGCAGAGAATATGTAAATAATACACGATTTTTGTGTGATTGACAGCTAAAATAAGATTGGTGGAATTGCGACAATTAGGTTACGAGGGTTTCATACCTTTTTATACTCGTAAATATACTTTTACTCGTAGACAGGTACCTAATTATAGTTGATTTTAAATATATCTGTTAAGTTATTCGTCAAAAGTTTTATGTTGGGAATCTTAGACAAGTACCAGTAAAATGGTTATGGAATTTGTAAGGTCACTTCCAAAACATCTACGAAAATAAGTGACAAAACACTTTAAAACTAACCTATTATAATCAGTTCGGAATTCTACCGACAATTTTTGGATGTGATAAGACGAAGGTAACTCCAGTTTCCTTATATATTGGGCAAGTCGTTATTGATAATGATAATATATCGTATTTAAAATAGCTTGCCCATCTACATTTAAACATATCGCAGTGGTAGTCAATCATCATCTCAAAAAATGATCAGGCTACAATATGGTGTGAAATTGTGGCGTAAAAACGCGAGTTTGGGCTGAATTTCTGAATCTAGCTTTATTATTTCTCACATACCATTCACTTGCAATCGTTAAATAGAGAGGGCAAACTGTTTTTTTTATCGTTAATAAGACGAGGGGAGCGAGCAGCCGCCTCCCGACTCCTCGCATCAATCGTCCAATTCAATCGGTTATTTGTCTTCGTTACAAAGTAATTTTGCGGTCTTCAACTGGTTTAATGACTACCAAGTAAATATAGAATATTAAATAACATTGGATTTGCATATGTCGTTCACACCGGCTGCGCGGGCGCAGGCGTCCGCACCGCAATGTCATTGGTGCGTTTGCGCTGATAACTCGGCCCGACCGGTTTACTTTGCTACTCTACTTTCCTTGCGTAACCTCTGTAATTGTACTGCTTGTAATCTGTGATGTCATTGTGTTGGGCTGTTATTATATTATTTAGGTATAGTTTACTGTGAAATAATGGCGTGATTTTAATAATTTCGCAGTAATAAAATCCTAGAGCGTCTCTCCTTTTTCAGGGGTCTGTCAACTTTATGTGAAGTACCATTTCGATATCAAAAATTAAATACCCATCGTCTCTATCATTGAAATAATACCTATATTCTATTCGATGTTTTTATTTTAAATTAACGACATGACTTCTGAATATGACGTCCTTTTTACGATTGATTTTTCCTAATTTGTTAGATTTTCAATTTACTTAAGTAGTTCAATTGAGCGTTACACGTCTAACCTTTTCACATTTGAATTTAATGTACCGATATAAGTATGCAGGGGCCTCTATAAGGTTGAAATTTTCTCAAGAACTACTGCACAGATTGTAAAAAAATATTTTTCTAGTAAATTATTTAGACACACTATGTAACTTTAAAGAATTAAAAAAAAAACCAGTACTTTTTGAGAAAATCGCAACCTTATTGAGACCCCTGGATACTTATCTCGGGTAAGAGACCATATTTAATACCTACCTACAAAGTACTAACAATTAACAATACTTATTAGTATCAGGTAACCTAACTTTATCGCGTTTGTAAGTGTTTGCGTGCAATAAAAAGGTTCCATCCATAACGTTATCATATTGTATGGTCTGGCACACATGTGTGTGTTGTGTTGCGACACCATCGTCTGCGCCCGCGCAGTCAGCAAATACCGCACTTGTTTGTGCAACTGGGTAGTGACATTGTACAGAGTAGATGTTTACAGATTCAAGCCGTTTATTGTAAATAATTATACGATGTTTTCTAATCTATATATCTAATCTATGTAATAAACTAATAACCAAAATAATATGGACAATTTTTTTTCAATTAGGGAGATTTTTAGGTAATTTTTAAGTAGTTTTAATTTATTTTGTAAGTTAATTTTAGATTTTTATTGAATAATTTAAAGTATATTTTAATTTTTTTATGTCTTATAGTCATTATTTTTTTCTGAAGCTGCCAAATTTATAGAAATTATGTAGGTTAATGCCACAATTTTTATAATATAACTATTATTATGGAATAAATCAATAATGCGAGCCATCACAATTATGTTGGTAATTTTTCGTAAAAACTAGAAAAATATATCGTACTTTTTTTTTAATTATGTTAAAAACAGCTTTTATTAAAAAACTGAGATATAAAATACAAATAGACAATACAACAAATTTGTTACTATTATCGTATTTTGATTATTAGCCAATATAGAGCAGTAAGAAAAGTCAATGTAGAGTGTGAAAAAATGTATTACATGCATTTTTTCTGAAGATAGAGCATTATAGATAAATGTAATTATTCTAGTTCATGGCCGTCCGTTCTGCCGATTGTATGATTTATCGCCGTAATTACTGAAACATTACTGTAATTAATTACATTTACTTGCGAAATGTGCAAATATTTTAGTTTAATGGTCAGATAATGTGATAAAATCGGTTTGTTTCAAAAGTAATAACAGATACGCTAATAGCGTAACCTTATTCCATGGTTTAAGCCTCAGGTTTAAGCCATTCGTCTCTTTCTAACTTGTCATTTTTTAATGAAGTGTGAAAGTGACGAAATACGTTTTAAGGGAAGGGTGATAAAACTATGTTTATGGATCAGATCAAATCAGAAGTAAAAATATTGAAAAATTCAATACTTATACCTAATCAGCAAATAGGATTGAGTCTACATTTGATTAGAAGGGATTGATTTTTTATCCGTTTAATTTTCTATTTACATGAATACATACTCTAAATAACTTGACATTGGCGAAATTATCTCTTAAATAAGAGTAGAAAGAAGCCATTCAAATAAAAATACAATAATGCATTTGATTATTATTTTGTAAAACAAATAAATAGTGGTTAAAATACAAAAAAACAACATGAATTTAGTTGTCTAAAGAATATCTGTGAATGGCTTTTTGTTACTATATAGTTTATTGTGTATTTTGTTATTGTAATGCTGTCGGGTTTCCTGTTAAAAATAAATAAAAAATAGTAGCTCGAGGATTGTTAAAAAAAAATATATATTTACATAGTTATCTAACAAATTAGTCGAATTGATATTGCTTTAAATAGCACCCTATCCCATCTTAATATAGTATTGTAATAATGAATAGGTATATATAGATAATAATTATGAAGTCATTGGCAATTCTGGTTAACCTTAAATAGTTGTTTACAAAGATCACTTCAAATCTTAGTCTCCTGACTACCGTAACAGGAATAGGTGTATTTTGTGCATACGATAAGCTTATCGCAGGTCCGGGGCTATCGGTACTCGAATTATTTTCATACATATAGGTACATTTAGTGCAAACAGACCTATCGACTTACAAATCCACAGACAACTGTAAACTAAGCCATATTACCGACGTATAGAGTATTAGATTTGCTGCGTTGGTCGACTGTTTTGTATAATGCAAACAGGCCGGCTAATGTTGCCAGATTTTCGCCAATGTCGGATCTATTGGCAAAAATCGGGGTAGAAAGTGGTCAAACGCTTTAGGCCAATGCGGTCCGCTTTTTTTTAAAACTGCTCTAATAGTCTGATTTTGGCATAGAGCAATTACAGGCCCGAATTTCCAAAATTGTTGCAATAAAAAGCTGGGATATTTTGATTTCGAATTCACCTCGTGAATCATCGTTTTTGTGTCAGATGACATAATATTTATTTTGACATAATTTTTATTTAATTGACAGTGGGCGAATAAAGTTAGATGTGAGGACGGAAAATTTCGCCTTTTCGGTGGAAAATCCGCGTTTTATTCTATTCTATTTTCTATTTCACCAACAGACCTCCTAGCCATGGCTCTGACTTTCGTCAACGCTAGTAGAATAAGTAGAAAGAAAAATATATGTGATAGACGTTTGCTTTATCGATAGCAAATACCCATACTTGTTCTTTCTATTCTACTATTATCGAAAGTAAGATAAGATAAATACACTTTATTGCACCATAATACAGTATTAATTACATAATTGAGAAGCATGTACAATTTTGGCGGTCTTATCGCTAAAAGCGATTTCTTCCAGACAACCAACTGCAGAGGATATTATAAAAATATATCAGAAAGAGGTAGAAGTGCATAGTATGTAAAAACATGGAAGAAAGATAACAATGCGTAAGAATTTTCCCCTAAATAGTCCCCATTTGGGAAACGTTTCTTCCGCATTTTCTATTTCACCATCTGGCAACATTCCGGCCGGATGCAGTTATCAGTTGACTACATGGCTGCGATTGGTCTGTCTGTGTGTTTATTTAGGTCGCTTGTACGAATGCAAGTCAGATAGTATTGCGTAAGGTCAGGTTCAGAGATAGGCCATTGTGGTAGGGCTGCGTGACCTTGTTTGGTTAGCTAGTCATAAGTTTGGCTATGTCTTTTCTAGCTACTCTTTTGCTAGAGCAACGAAAATATTGTAGGGTGTTGGTTTTTATCACTTAAGTAACAAATATTTAGTCAAATAACTAAAATGTACAAACTAACTGTTACAATTTTTTTATGTTAACCTATAAATTGTCCCACTGCTGGGCAAAGGTCTCCCCCCTCCTCTTCCATCCATCCCTGTCCTGAGCCTCTTCCAGCCACCCATCCCTGTATCTAACGATATCGTCTCTCCACCTACGCCGAGGTCTGCCCCGACGCCGGCGACCGTCCGATGGCACCCATTCTGTGACAGTCCGGGCGCATCGGTCCGGCTGCATGCGGCACAGTATTAAACTAAAAATAAAGGTACTAAAATATATCTAAACTAAAATCGTAGAACCGATAACCGATGGGGTAGAGTTCTCGAATGAAGCCCACGAACGGGTAAACGTAGTGTGTAGCCTCTGACCAGATGGAGGGATGACCTTCGCAAGATGGCTGGCAGGGACTGGATGCAGAGGGCCGAGAGTAGGGTTGAGTGGCGCGCTTTGGGAGAGGCTTGCGTCCAGCAGTGGACTGATACGGGCTGATGATGATGGAAATATAAAATTAAACGAATAAAAAAGATGGCGGATCTAAAGCCTCATTGGGCTAATGACAAAAACTGTCCGTTAATAAACCAAATTATCGATGCCAACCCTATCCCCGCTATCGACTTTCTCGGACATTTTTAGCATCGAATGTCATCTTGTTTGCAAGTTGTCGATTATCGATGTTTTTATTGCCGTTTCGACCTCAACCCCTGGTTTGGGACACCTTCATGCGGCTAGAGTTCGTACACCCCGACTTACGTAAACCAATAGTTATTGTGTGATATGTTTAATGTTGTCACAAGTGGTGGGCAAGGTCAGAAAGTTAACCAATTGCGCATTCAGATCTCATTAATGAAATTAATGTATACCTACCTAAGTATATAAAAAGCTATAGCGTATATTTATATTGTCTGTGTGTCGACAATTGTCTTATGAAGTAGGAGATGACGTCGAGAAAAGTGTCAGGAGGTTTTCAAGAAAAACCCTCGGTCGATTTTTTAAATTATTTTACAACAACCGGTGTTGACTGCTTTAGGTGCGCCAAGCGGCTCAGATGAAAATCATCGGTCACCCATCCAAGTACAGACCTCGCTAACGTTGCTTGACTTGTACCACGAAGACAGAGAAAGTATACATAGGGCCTCAATAAGGTTGAGATTTGGTAAAAACTACTGGACCGAATATAAAAATTATTTTACAGTTACATAGATTTAACTTTTATCTATCTAACAGTGAAATAATTTTTGCAATAGGTCAAGTAGTTTTTGAGATAATCTCAACCTTAAAACTCTACTGTACACTTTTCTCTGTATTTTTAAAGTCGTACGTTGGAACAATGGTGTACAGGAGAGTTTTTAAGGTTGAGATTTTCTCAAAAACTACTTGACCTATTGCAAAAATTCTTCCACTGTTTGATAGATAAAAGTTAAATCTATGTAACTGTAAAATAATTATTAAATTCGGTCCAGTAGTTTTTGAGAAAATCTCAACCTTACTGAGGCGCTGTATACTTATCTCTGTCTTCGCCTGTACTTTATCATCAACTGTTTACTTTGTTTAGTTGTATCAAGTTACTAATAAATATATTTGTTAATCAAGAGGTGTCGATAACGACAGTTTTGTTGACTTAGCTCGAGTGTGTGGTCCCCGTTTGTGCAACGTGTCACATGCATACCTACGTGCAACATACCGATGTTTAACGTAACCAGAACATTGGCAGTTGCATAAACTATACTCAGCGTAATTGAGTTCTTTGAAGAATACAAATGGTAACGATTAAATTCAAATTCAAATGCTTTATTTGTCTTAGAAAGTATGTAGGTACAGTGAACATCAGATCAATGGTGACACTTGTAGTACGATTTCAAGTCTTACGACGCAAAAAATAAGAACTGTCAAAAGTAAAAAGTGTTACCATTGATGTGCTGTCGACTGTACGTGGCTGTCGTCGCGCCTCATTGACTCGTCGGGTGACCAAAGGGCTGGCGCTTACCTCAGCCAGCGTATATCGCTGGCTACAACGAGGTAACATCGCCAGCCTTTTGGGCACTCTCCGACAGGGTAGTGATTTGGTGTAATTTTTATTTATTTATAAGTATTTATTATTATTATTTTTATCATAAAATAAGTTTATATCGAAAGTTAATAAAGTTTTGGTGCATAGATCTTAATATATTAACAAATGGTCTCAATACTTTCTGACCCTTGGGCGTCCAAATTGAATTACATATATGAAACATATTGTCAAGTTATTTTAAGTAGTCATTTTTGGGGGAAGAAAAGGAACCCTTATAGGATC